>BMAU01000711.1:0-151565 GCA_019973935.1 Trichonephila clavipes | reverse complement strand
GCTCGAACAATTAGCATGCTTCAAGAAAATCATCTTTGTCAAAAAATTACTCTATTAGATTTTATAAAACCTTCTACATCAAATTAACTTTCGTTTGAGATTTTCTGTTTGTGTTATTTAAGATTTTATTAAAAAAAAATTCTCTAAATTATTTCCTTTCATCTCTGCTCCCAATTAAAAATAACTTATTTGCATTTATATCCGAAATCATAACCCAACTAACGCAATTCGACCTACGCAGTTATTACTTAGTCCAGCGGTGGCCAACCTCTTTTTAGGAAGAGTTCCACTTTCAGATCAAAAATAATTATGCGTGCCATTTCCAACTTTTTGAGCAAATGAAGGGGGAGAATGTTACTCATAGGTTTATTAAGTAATTTTTTCGCTAAGAGCACATTTTTAATGGGTCTAAGTCGTGGAAGTTTAAAAATTATGTAATAAATGAGACAAAAGCACAAAAGTTAGATTTTACTGTTAATCAGTTCAGTTAGTTTTGAACATTATTTTGATTTTGTTATGTTCATAATAGAAAACAATTGTTCGCGCAAACATTTGTTGATTCAAATCAACAACAATATCAGACAGCCAAATTGTGTAAATTAGAAAAATTCCTTGTTAGCACAAATTTCTTAAATGTAATATACAGAGTCGGACCTGCTAAATCCCGAAAAAAAGTTCGTTATATGGAAAATTCGTTAAATAAAGGTTTATCTTTTTCGATTTTCTTTATAAACCACATAAAACAAATTTTAAATTCATAAACACTATGTATTAAAAAAAGTAATCATTCACACATTTTTGTTAATTAATATATATTTATTTTATATAACAATAAAAAAAAGAAAGAAAAACTGCAAGAAAAGTTTCTTGACGCCTTTATCCATTTCTTGAAGAATTATTTTTTTTTCTTTCATGCTCAAACACTTCTGACATTTTCAAACTACAAGAAATTAAGTAACCAATACGACTGATCAATACTGCAAATGAACAGAAAGTAGCTCAAGGACACGAGACTCCACTGAGGTTGAAAGGGGATATCGAAGATGTTTCCAGTGAACTGGACAATGGGGGTTAAAGTTTTCACTTGGATAAAATGCCCAGAATTCTATTGCTCTCGCGTGGTGAGTTAGGCACCTAATAAAACCAGTTCAAGTTTGACCACCATAAAATGTGCTGAAAGAGGGAATAAATCGAAATGTCCAGAAACACTTGGAAAAATAGGGAGAAAAAGAATTGAATCACAAGAGGAAAAAGTTCGTTATATAGAAAATGCACTTCGCTATTGGGAGGTTATTTTACGAAGAAAATCGTGAAGTGCTCTTGGTTCCAAGAAAAAGTTCGCTGTATAGAAAAATTCGCAATATAGAGGTTCGTTATATGGAGGTTCGACTGTAATTCCTTATATTTGATTTTTATTGTTGTAGGAAATAATTTAGATTTAGACTTCTAGTAGATAACAATTAATATTTTGCATAGAAATTGAAAAAAGAATTGTGAAACGAGAGAGATATTGAAAATCATCAAACCTAGCTCTGGAAGAATCTTACAAAAATGTGTATACTAAATTTTTAAATCTATCATAGCTCGGAGCACTAATAACTTTGGTAGATAGTCCCTGCATTAAAGTGAAATATGTTAATTTTTTTCTTAAAAATCAAGACGAAAAAATGCAAACATTTGTTCACCAAAAAAAGATATATGACCAACTAGGGTAGGAAAAATTCAATCTTTTCCTCTGTAATCTTAAATTTAAATTATTTTAATGTCCCATAATATCGGTAAGTGAAGCTATATCACATAGCCAATCTTTATTCTCGAACAGGGATGGCGAACCATTTTGAGACGAGGGTCAAATTTTGTTCATATTTTTTTAGTTCTAGCTCATGGGTCATTAATGCCCATTTGGACCAGAGTTAAGTTTAAAAATGTTTTTTTTTAAATTACGCCCGCCAACGTCCTCTCGGACATAAGGCGTCTTGCAGTCCAATATAAAGCAGATGCCGCTCTAGCAGGAAGAACTCCACAGTTGTCTTGCGAGAGAACATGAAGTAGAGCGGGGCAAGCGGATAGATGCTCCCCAGTCATTGACACGGATTTACAGAGAGGGCAGAGCGGTGAATCAGCCAGTCCAATCTTAAACAGATGGGCTTGCAGGTAATCATGTCCGGTGATGATTCTGAAGCATGCCACACCCTCCACCCTAGATAGGGCAGAAAGCTGAGCACGTCTTTGGCCATCGAGCAGACAAGACCAAGGTTTGCCAACAGCCAGGTCTGTAAGAGTGGAAATTCTCTTCTGTCGCAATTTGTCCCTGAGAAGTCGCTTGGCGTTTCGAAGAGGCATCGGATGGCAAGGTGGATGCAGCGTCAAAGCCTCTTGAGCCAGCTTGTCGGCTTGTTTGTTTCCATGAATACCGCAATGAGATGGGATCCATTGGAGAACGACCTCTCTTCCGGTGCAAAGAAATGAGTTGATAAGTTGTTTGCACTTGAACTCAAGTTTTGATGGGAATAGATTGTAGCCAGATACGCGGTCTTAAAAATGTTTAACTGAGTATTTTTAAAATTAAACATCTTTAAAATTCAATTGGCTTAACGGGTAAACATGGGTGCTATGGAAGTCTCTTTCTACAAACATAACTGAACATAATTTTGCAAAAGTGCATTTTATCCGTCCGAAGAAAATGCTTTAAATATGGTTATTTGCTTAGGTTTGTCGATTTCTGTTTCAGCAAAAAAAAAAAAATGTGAGTAAAATTATACACTTCATTTGATATTAAGTAAACACTTCTGTTTTATTTAAAATACTACATACATTCATATACATTTGTTGTCATTTACATAACTTAGGAACTGTAATTATCTAACTGAAAGTTATACACAGCATTTAAATTGCTTCGGTGTCAATGCAGTGCTTGAAAAAAATACAAATAGAGCATAAATAATCCACACAAAGTACAAAATCTAAATAAACTCACGTAAGCAAACAGTAGTTGCCTGGCAATCGTGGGTAAGTTAAAAAGCTTGCGTGGTTCTGTGTCTGAACCATGGGTCATAGGTTCGCCATTACTCTTCTAGAACAGGGGTGTCCAACACGCGAGCCGCATGTGGCTCGCCAGAAAGCAAGTTGCGACCCGCGAACTCTTTTTTTAAAAAATTTAAATATCAGGTTTTTAAAGTTTTTTCACTTTGAAATTTATTTGAGGGGAAATTTATATATATGTATATCTACAATGTATTTGCCTGTTACCTGTTTTTGTTTTAAAATAAATCCTTTTTTTTGACTCTCGCAAAGTGGGTAAAAACCGAAAAACACAAAATTGTTTTTAAAAACCGCAATTTTTAATCAATGTTCTCATTCTTTGTACAGATTACGGATAATAGCGTTCTACACACGGAAAAAAAAGTTTCCTCAGATTATTTTTATAAATAACGAAGTTATTAAATATTTAATTAAAATTTTGAGTATTTTTTGAAAAATCGTAAAAAAGAAACTTTTGACCTTTTATTTTTTAGATGATTTGATTCTAAAAGAAAAAAGCATCAACTTTTTAGTGTAGAATATCGTTTCATTAACGTGAAAGAAAATTCAAACGGAACGATTTAGAAATCATTTTCATAAAAACGTATCAATTTTGACTCATTTTAGAAAAAATCGTAAAAAATAGAAAATATCATTATTTTGTAAAAAAAAATTATACCGTATCTCTCATGGCGAAATAAATGATCTTTCCGATTCTATAATTTTTTTGTCTGAGTCGCATAGAAAAAAATTAGATCGTGTTTTAAAAATGTCAGGGGTAAAAAAGGTTCTAACCTCCCGGTTCTTCATTCCGGTTTCGGTGTATTAGCGGAAGAAACAACACGATGGAGTAAAACAATTGCGCGTTTTAAGGTTTTTAATTAATATCTTTTTAACTAATTTCAATATCGGGATATAAATATTAAAAACGAATTCCTCGGCTCTTTCCCGATCTTTTGGTACCTTCGACGAGTTTCTGCGTTGTGTGGCTCGTGAAAATATAGACGTACATAAAGAGTGTTTTTTCCAGGTATAGAAGTTTTAAGTTGGCATTACTTTCCAAGATGGCGACCGATTTAACAGCTGTCAAGTGATTTATTCTCAGTTTGGTTTGGCAATTCATCATGAATAGACTCACGCCTGAACAACGCTTTCAAATTGTGCAATTTTATTTCGAAAATAATGATTCTCTCTCTCTGTGAGGAATTTTCATAAGCGAATTTTGTTTAGCGATGAAGCGCACTTCTGGTTGAATGGCTACGTCAACAAACAAAACTGCCGCATTTGGAGTGAAGCTAATCCACAAGTGTATGTCGAAACACCGTTACATCCAGAAAAACTGACTGTTTGGTGCGCTTTATGGGCTGGTGGAATCATTGGTCCGTACTTCTTCAAAAACGATGAAGGCCACAACGTTACAGTCAATGGTGATCGGTATAGAGTCATGATTACTAACTTTTTCATTCCTGAATTGAACAATCATGATGTCCAGGAGCTGTGGTTCCAACAAGACGGCGCAACATGTCACACAGCTCGTGCCACAATCGATTTATTGAAAGACACGTTTGGTGACCGCCTAATTTCACGTTTTGGACCTGTGAATTGGCTTCCAAGATCTTGTGATTTAACACCGCTAGACTATTTTCTGTGGGGCCATGTAAAGTCATTGGTCTATACGGATAAGCCACAAACGCTTGACCATTTGGAAGACAACATTCGCCGTGTTATTGCCGATATACGGCCACAAATGTTGGAAAAAGTCATCGAAAATTGGACGTCCAGATTGGACTACATCCGAACCAGCCGTGGCAGTCATATGCCAGAAATCATATTTAAAATGTAATGCCACAAGATTATCTTTCGAATAAAAAAAAATCATGTCAATCGAATAATACATCGTTGTTTTATTGCAATTTAAAGTTCTATACCCTTTACAAACAAACATAGATACGTTTGTTTACCTACGAATTTTAATAGTGTAGATTGTCAATATCAATATGTATGTCATATTCAATTGCCAAAATAGCTAAATTTGTTAGCCTTAAGGTGGACATAGTGGGTCTGAGATAATTTTTGATTTAGTTTTTAGCTTATAGAAGCTTCTCTCCCAACCTGCATTACTCATGGCAGATGTTGAAAAATTTCTCAACATTATGACAATGTTTAGTAAGCCATCTTCATGTTTGGACTCAATAATATATTTTAATTAACCCAGACAGACAGCTCGTCCTAATGAGTTCTTTTTTACAGCCTGGGTCTGTTGCAGCCACGAAAGCTTGTAGACGTACGCATTCAAGTTGGAATTCTTCTTTATTAATGTCTTGAGGAGCTTGATCTAAGTTAAATTCGTCCATGTTCAAGTCTTATAAAAGCATATTTTTGCGCTAGATTTTGCAACTGTTCGAATCTTTCTCGAATTTCAGCAGTTGCTTTGTATTTTGAAGAAAATATTGTTTGCCTCAAGACATTTTCGTACGATAACTGAACATCTTTTCTTCTGTCGCCAAATATATGCTTCCGCCTGATTCGTTTTAGGGGTTCTAAAGAAATTTCAAGCTCTTCACATAAACTTTTAGCATATATTAAAGTGTCATCCACGAATTCCTCTCGTTTTGCTTCAAATATGGTCTGTAAAACACGTATTTTTTAAGCACATTGATGAATATTTGTCCTCTGTTTGCAAATAATTTTGAGCATCATTGAAGACAAGAAAGAAATATAATATTTTTAAAGCTACGTTGATATTTTTTTCAAGTGTACAAAGACCTTTGTGATGTAAATTTTTAATAGTCTTTAATTTTCTTAAAATAATAGTTACACTATGTTTTAAAAATTGATTATGTTAGTATATATTATTATGTTACATATTTTAAGAACAAGTTGCAGATATGATAAAAAAATTTATTATTCCGATATACTAATCTTTATCAGTCGAAAAAATTAAATTTCATAGAAAATTGCAAGTGTACTAACACTTTTGTTGTCCACTGTATATATTAAATTTAATCACATAGTAGATACCTTAAATTATGATGTATTTTCATACTATTTTTTATTTCTAAACTCAGCCTTATATTTATTTCAGAAAATTCTATTAAAAATTATAATTTTTAGAAGACAGTTGAATTTTTGTCAGCTCATTTTACCTGTCAAATTTTTTCACACATATGTCTAACAATGTTCATTATTTCCTTTTCACATTATTATTGTTAATTTTCAAGAAGCACTACCTTTTTTTTTCTTGGAAAAATCTCACATGCTGTCTTTTTTTTTTTTTCAAAGGAAAACTGTTCTTTTAGAAACTGAACTTCAGTTGAAACTTTGAAAAACTTTTTCAGCAAATTTGTTGCTATATTCTTGAAGGTTTTCTTCTCCAAGTTGAGGATAAAAATTGAATGTAGCTCACCAGAATCCTCTTCCAGTTCATTTTTTCACATTGCTGAAATATACAGCATTATCATTGAAATTCCTTTTTTTCCACACATAGAATTCCCTACTGAAATAAAGAAAATAACACGAGATATCAGAATTGTAAATATGAACTACAGAGGCACAAAGTGAATTGGCATAGAAGTACAGCAAGCTTGCGTAAAAGTTACCTTGAAATAGATTTGCATTCAAAGTTGAATTTCATCGAGTCGCTATTTTGACTTTATTGTCACTTTGATTAAAAAAAAATGAATTCTTTGAACATGTTATTATAACTCTGAAATATATCTTTAAAATTACAATCTTTGTTATATATGACACCTTTTACAAATTGCTGTGCATTTACCTTATTTTAAATATCAAAACAAGATAGAACTATTTTTCAAGAAGTTAGGTTCATTTTCTATCTTACCCAATCTTGTCAAGTTTAGGTGAAACAAAAATTAGTTTAGAAAATAAGAGTTGATCATCATTTTGGAAAAAGACAGGGTAAATAGAATAATCCTGTGAATGGAAATTATTTGAGTCTATCAATTTAGCTTGATATACTGTAAACCAGTGTGCATAAATTATTGATCTCTTTTAAATTTTAAGTATGTATTTCCATAGGAATGCACAAAATGCTAATGTTTTGAATTATATTGTATAGTACATCAAAGAATGTCAGAGGTATTGTTTGTCTGAAATCTATGAAAATTGGAAACTGTGATGTTATTTTGTTTAACTATATATTCTAGTTTTACTATGTCTTTTCATAATTTATGTATTAATATTCATGGCTATTTTTATTTTCAGAGGAATAAGAGAATTTAGACAACTGTAGAATTCCAAAATCAAACCAACACAAGGAAGAAAGTTTGAGGCTTAGAAAAAATCTGAGGTGTCAAAAATACAATATTTTTTAGAGAAAAGAAGATGAACTACATGGACCACTAAATATGGAGTGTTTTAGCAAATTTTTTTTACATGGAAGGTTATTGTGTGGAAATTAAAAAGGTTCTGTCTTAGGAATTTAGAGTTTTAGATCACTAATTACTATTTTCTCTCTCAGATAAGACACAATACATCATTAGATATAGAAAAAGGTTATCGAAAGCCTTCTGCATAAGATTTGTCTGTACGACAGTTTTGTATTAATTCTCTCACGGAAAAGCAGTCAAGTCGAATAAAGTTTAGGGAAAATGTTTTGAATTTAAAGCCTGATAAGCTCTTGAGATATCAAATGGAGAAAAAATTTCTGTGCAATTTCAAAGGTCTTCAACTGCATGCTGTTAACATTTTTTAAAAATTATGTGGCTTATCTCTAAAAGTATGACTTTTTTGGAGGGGTGTTACTTCCAACTATAAAAGGACACATGCTATTTATCGTTCACTGCAAACTTATTGTTTTCTGAACTTAAGTTGATCCATGTCCTTACTGAATTTAATTTAAAAATGTGTTATTCGGCAGGATTTCATTTTGTGAATACAACTGGATTTCTGATTTTCAGTATTGCAATTAAAAGAAATATTTCTTCTCTTGTAAAATTATATAATTATTAACTGTAACCCTTAAAATAAAATAAGGATTTAGGTGATATCACCCGAGGTTTCTAATCTATAAACTAACAAGATGGCTACCTCCCAAAATGATGTCTTAAAACATCAGAGTAATCTGCCCAATGAAAAGCCTCATGTATGTGAAATATGCAACCTGGCATTCACTCGTTGTGATAATTTAGTAGTGCATTTACGTATTCATACCAAGGAACAGCTTCATATTTGTGAAATATGTAACATGACATTCTCTCATAGTGGTGATTTTAAGAAACATTTACTTATTCATAGCAAGGAAAAGAAGCTTCATATTTGTGAAATATGCAACAAGGTATTCTCTCGTAGTGATTGTTTAAAAAGACATATACATATGCATACCAAGAAAAGGCCTCATGTTTGTGAAATATGCAACAATTCTTACACACGAAGGGATTATTTAAAAAAACATTTATGTATTCATATGAAGGGAAAACCTCATGTTTGTGAAACATGCAAAAAGGCCTTCAATAAAATTGATGAGTTAAAAAATCATTTACTTATTCATACCCAGGAAAAGCCTCATGTTTGTGAAATATGCAACAAGGCTTTCTCTCAAAGTGGTCATTTAAATTCACATTTACGTATTCATACCCAAGAAAAGCCCCATCTTTGTGAAATATGCAACAAAGGTTTCTCTGAAAGGAGTAATTTGAAAAAGCATTTAATTATTCATACCAAGGAAAAGCCTCATGTTTGTGAAATATGCAACAAGGCTTTCTCTCGAGGTAATTCCTTAAAGTTGCATTTACGTACTCATACCAAGGAAAAGCCATATGTTTGTGAAAAATGCAACAAGGCTTTCTCTTCTAATGCAAACTTACGTGATCATTTACGTATTCATACCAAAGAAAAACCTCATATTTGTGAAATATGCAGCAAGGCTTTCTCTAAAAGTTTTCATTTAAAAAGACATTTACTTATTCATACCAAGGGAAAACATCCGTTTCATGAAATATTTTAATAGAATTCTCTCAAGTTAGTTCTTTAAAAGTGTATATATATAATCAAGGAAAAGCCATAATTTGCCCTAAGGATATTGTGTCTTTTAAGTATGCTGCTTGCGTTTTTATTGGATTGATAAATTATGATGACATTGGTGCATTCATACCAAATAAAAGTGTCAATTGTGTGAAATATCCAACATAGCTTTCTGACAAAGTGCGTAATTGTTGCCACTCTTAATAAGTTCAAATGTACTGCTTTATATTTTTTTTTAATATTTGCTTCTTGTTTGTTTATTCACTTTGAATCTGGCAACAAAATTTTAGTTACTAAATAAGTTTTTGAAATATTCTAAATGTAGTAATGTTTTGCGTTAAGAAAAGAACTGTTTAATATTTTATCTTAACAGAGCATGTGTGCTCATATATTAGTTATTTCATGTAAATAGTCTCATTAATTCTCTCTCTTTACTGTAAATAGCCTCATTTATCCTTTGTGTCGAAGAACAATAAAAGGAATATTGAAAGTGAAGAATAATAGTTTCTCGCGTAACAACAGTAATATAAAGACTTTTAGTAATCCATACCAAGGAAAATTTTTATGTATGTGCAACTTTGTGAAAATGCTTTCTCTCACATTTGTATCTAAAAAAACATTTGTGCACCCCCTCCCCCCAAAAAAATTTTAAACTTTATATTTATATATATTGTGCAATTTATTTTTGGAAAATCAACTTTAATAATTTTCACCCAGAAAATTTTAAAGGCTCATAATGTTAAAATTTTCAGAAACTTTTTGCACAAAGGTTTCACTCAAAAATTAACTGTCACATTTGCAGATAATAGTTAAAGGCATGAAAAATCAACATTGTTATAATTTTGAGTCATTTGACTCAGCACAGGTGAAATGCTACATGATGTAAATACTTTGGCGAATTTTATATAAAAGTTGGGTAGGGTTTTTTTTTTGTACATTACTGTTGTGTTCTTTTAGAATGGTTGTGGCCAAGCCAAATGACCTTGTAGACAGCGTATGGAAAACATTATTATCCAGTGGGCTGCACATTAAAATATATATCTTTATATTAGATTGGGACCCATTATATGCATCTATTGAAGTGAAAATTTAAAACAGAAAGAATTATTATTTTTGCTTTCATTATTATTCATGTATACAAACATAGATATGAAAAATAATGCAATGATCAAAGAATGTTTAATTTATTTAATTAGTGAAATATTTGTTTCTCAACGCTTTCATTTAGTTTTTGCAAGTCCGATCTCAATGCGAGTATTTGCATATCGTTGTTGATGCTGCATATTTTCGTCCGTTAATTAGTGCGCGATTTATGATTAATAAATTTCATTTTCGAAAGAAAAAAAAAAGATTCGAAGGTGATAGTTGATTCAAAAGCGCTCAATTTATTTATTTGTGTCTGTGTGTGGCAGCTCTCATCAGATGGAATTTTTTTAGTGACATGTCTTATAAAATTCTATTTTGGATTCTGATAATCAAAAAATGTTTTAATTTATATATATATATATATTATTGCACTCTAAGTCGATCTGTTCCTTTGAAAGATATTCTCGATGTCATGAAAAGGAGATGAATATTTTTCAAATAGTTTTTTTTTTTTTTTTTTTTTTTTGTATTAGTCTAACATAATGAAATGACAATTTTTTTGAATTATTTTATCAATGGAAAGTGTTGAACGTTATTTTTCAATTGAGTTTTAAAGAACAATAATTTTTTTCTAAAATGCTTTGATGTGATTAAATACATCGGTTATTAAATTACTAGCTACATGGTCCGGCGTTGCACGGGCTTTCTCTACTTATAAATTTTCACTTTCCTTCAAAAAATCAGCACTTCTAATACTCTTTTTCAAAATGACTTCAACGCCCCCCCCCCCTCTTCCGCTTAGCCCGGCGTTGCTCGGGCCTTTACAGAGTGTATAACTTAAAATTTCCCGTTTCGAAATTTTTTCGCGTCTTTGTCAGACAGGTTTATTCCCCCTAACCCCGGCGTTGCACGATCATTTTTAAATGCATAACATATTGTCATTGAAATTCCCCTTCCCTTCTCGTTATCAGAGCTCTCGAGTAAGTGAATAATGGTACTTTAATATTCACTCACTCACTTTGTAACTTTTTAGGCCCCGGAAAGGAAAATGTATCTTTTTAAAAATAGTTGTATGTTGAAAAAAGTAGAAATTTTTATAATTACAAAATTTCACAACTGTATTTAAATTTTGAATTAAAATTGTGAGCATATTTTGAAATGCTCGATACACGGACAAAAAATTTCATACAATTATTTTTATAAATGACGAAGTTATTGAAGCTTTGAATTTGATAAGTAGTTATTACATATTTCAAATTTGAGTATTTTTTAAGGATTCGTAAAAAAGGTTTTCGGCAATTTATTTTTTAAATCACTAACTCTAAAAGATTAGAGTATGAGTTTTTAAAAATCATTTTCATATAAACGCATCGATATTGGTTCATTTTAGAAAAAATTATAAAATATGTAAAGTATCGTTGTTTTTTAAAAAGATAAAAACATACTGCATCGTGACGGAGTAAATTATCTTTCCAATTCATGCGATTATTTTTATAAATGAAGTTATAAAAATTTGAATTTGATAAGTAGTTATTAAATATATAAAATTTGAGTATATTTTAAAAATTCGAAAAAAAAGTTTTCGACATTTTGATTCAAAATAATAGACGATGTACTTTATAATTAATAAAGAATTAATTTAATAATGAAATAATAGAAATAACCCCCTTTTAAAAATATATTTATATATGTATTAAAATCAAATTTCTAGAAGTAATAAATAAAAGAAAAATTTACACATAGCTATTGAAACGATTGCTTTTTTCTGAACGTTTGATTAAACTTATAAAAATATATAAGTTAGAAAAAAAACAGTATGGGGGAAAGCCTACATATATATACTGAAGAAACATTCAAAAAAAGAAGAAGAAAACCATTTTGATATTTTATTTTAATTTTAACGTTTTTCATTCCACTTTGTTTAGTAAATTATTGAAACACGTATCTGACAAAGAAAAAGTATGTTATACACAAAACTAACATATAATAAAGAAAACTATCGGCTTCTTCATTATATGGAAAACTATCTTGCACTCTTTAAAACATTTATCTGTAATGTGTAATGAATTGAACAGTGCTATAAATATCAATTAACGCAAGTGATGACAGCAGCGAAATTTGCCTTTCAAAAACCGCGAAAAGAGTTATAATTTAATTGTTATTAATAACAATTAATTGATTAAAATTAATTATTCAAAGAATTACAAATACAGCCACGTTAGTATCATTTTTGGCGACTTGTATCAAAACTTGAAAAGGTTTTTATCTCACGTTTTAAAGCATTCAGTTGAATTGAAATTTTATATACACGAGTGTTTTTGATGACAATAGGATACTTTAATGATAATCAATTACCACTTAACGTTGTGATTCTGTTATATGTATATACATATTTATATTAATTGTAACTATTTAATAAAAAGTAGTTAAAATAAAAATTTTCTTTGTTGATATAAGTAGGAGAATAGACTAAACAATTTTTTTTGCTTTATATTATTTGTTTATTAAAACATTTCTCCCCATACTCTAAATGATCTACATTTTATTGAATCTCATGAACCTCTCTCTTCCTTTTAAGTCTTTTTTCTTTCCTAACTTCGTTTGTTTTTTGTAAACATGAGTATTTACCCTTTAACAGCCTCTGTTTGTTGAGATGCTTCATTGTCTGTACCGTGTAATCACAAGGCTCAATATTAAGTTTTCTCAAAATTTCTGGTTTTGATACATTTCCCATATTAAATGAAATTGCATCATATATACCCAAATTATGTTGCTTACACTTTAATTGGAATTTTGTGTACCTTCATGTAAACACTTTTTTTATCAATTCTAGATAATTTTTTTGATTTGCATCATTCATTCAACTTTTAAACAAAGCAAAATACTTTGTTTACATTTTTTCCCATTTAAATGGGCGTGGCTCAGTTTCAATGATTATTTAAAAATAGGTTTAAAGGGTTTATAATTACCCTAGAGGTTAAAGATTAAGGTATCTTTAGAAAGGTTAAAATATATACAATTTGAAATTGTTTAAATCTTAAAATTATCATACTAAGAAGATTTTAGGTTTCCAACACACCTTAATAAACGAGTTTTAAACTTTTTTCAAGATATTTGGACCAATAATTTCATCAAGAAACTCTGCAAAATAAAGCACAGAATTTAGCGGCTACAAAAGAAAAGTGTCAAATTTAAAGATAAACACTAAGAATTTTTTTTCTTAGAAAAAAATTTAGGAGTCGCGTTAATAATATAAATTTGATTCTTATGAGCTTAGAAAGAAAATAATTAAAACAGCGCATATTTTCTTTTGAATATATGCATATTAAGAATTAAAGTAGTTTGATTTTTTTTTTCAATTCCTACTATTACCTCACCCTCTCTATATATTTATCTTCGTGGAATTTTCAATCGTTAATAAAATACATTTTAAAGCGCTCAATTGAACTGAAATTTTATATACATGATTATTTTGGATGACAATACAATAATTTAATTACACAATTAATAAAAATTAATTGTTTAAAACTAATTATTCAAAAAAATTACAAATACAGCCACGTCGGCATCATTTTTGGCGACTTGTGTCAAACCTTGAAAAGGTTTTTTTCTCACGTTTTGAAGACAGACAAGCGTTTACAGGATTTAATAAAATGGACTACATAGTTCGTTTAGTAAATTCCGAAACACGGGGCAAAATTCTTGCTCCGGACAGCCTGTTTAAAAATATTCATTTTCATTGCCATGAAGGTAGGCGATTAATTGGCATTTATTAATGGCAATAGGTAGTATTTAATTTACCCATAAATGTTTAAGAAAAATGATATATCTTGCCTGTATCTGTAGCAGAGCTTATTTATTACACATACCCAAAAGTTATATCGGGCAGCGGTAAGCAATCAAAGCTTCACAACTAACACAAAAATAGCGATTTCAGCTTCTCTTTGCTATTGTTTAACGAACGGCCAATAGGAGATCCAGTAGTGTTGGGTTTATCCTGCCACCTAACGGAAAAATTAAGACATTCGTTATCTTACCTCGGTCTCCCCTAGCTAAAATACAAATTTTCATTGTTGATCTAAGTAGGAATTGACTTAAGAAAATTTTTTTATATAACTTATTTATCATAAAATTCAAAATGCTGCTGAGAGATATATCTAACTAACTAGGAACAGTCAAGAAATGCACACAAACTTGGTATAATTTTATGATTGAGGAGAAAACTACAGTACTGCGTTTCAATTATAACTATAGAGGTACGTACATGACAAATAAAAAAAATCTAGTTAATTTTTATTCTTTACAAATTTAAACAGGAGCTTATAAGTATATATATATGTATTAACTTTTATAAATTTCTCTCATTTTTCCTTCCTCTCCATAAACTCCAATTACACTAGATAACACCTAGATATTACATATGACAGAATTGAATGTGTGTTTGATATGCAGTATATCATGATATATATATATGGCATGCAGCCAAAAGCAAGGCAGTCTTCGCGCGCAGGCGCAGCTAAAACACGAACTGAAACTTTTGAACTAGTGGAAGAGAAACAAAAACTCTTGGACATTAAAAAAGGAGAACGCGAGAGGTGCGCGAGCAGGCGTTACCTTCTGCATATCATCGTCAAACTTATCTGTTAAAAACTACCTTTTTTAATTAATTTTTGTTTAATGTTAAATAAACCATAAGAAAGACAAAAGTCTTGGACCCCTTGTTGTATCCCACATATATTTTATAATTAAAAAAGTTTTCCGATAAAATGGTATTTTTTAAAAAAGTAAATTTTTACTTCTTATTCTTGTTTTAAGTTCTGAAACTAACCAAATGCTGTTATATATATATATATATTGGCTATACTCTATAAGCAAATCTAAATATAATGCTTTCATGTTTTAAAAATTGACTACATGAAAAATATCTAAATCATGTTGATTTAAACATTCATTCTTGTTTTGCAAGGAGAAAAGTCATGTCTTAAACACATTCTTTTTTTCAGCATTTTTACATTCTAAAATTTTGCAGTTGATATAATATTCAACCTTTACTAATAATAAAACAAGTTTAAAAATATTTTCCGAGTTTTTCAGATTTGCGCGTTTTTAAATGTTTATTAACTTTTATTAGGAAACTATCAATTAAGGTGCACATAAATTTTGACACCTTGTAATTGTATGAATGCAAATTCTATTGTAATTTTTACATGGATATTTTAAGTATGTCAATTTCCATTCTCGGCATAATTGCTGTATATAGTTCAAATATTGAAGTATAAATTGTACAAAATGGAAAACACACACTCCTTTTAATTGAAAAGAATGTTTACATCTTATATCTTGTTTAGAAAAAGTTTTTTTTATTTATTTTACACACAGGTGTAAATAAAAGTTTTACTAAATGAAATAAGAGCTTTAATAATTTTTTTCTTAAATTGATACAATAAAAAAAAATCTTGTAGAGATTTAAGAAAGAAATTTCAAAAATAGCATTAGTAAATTCTAGAAGGTTTTTTTGTTTTGTTTTAAATTGTGCTAATTTATTTTATAAAAAATGCTAAAACATTTAGAACATGCTGAACTTAAGATAAATATATTTATATCCCTAATGAACTCTTAATTAATCTGTTTCCTGTTCAGTCAAGTGGTGCAGACAAGATATCAATTTACAGTCAGCCCTTTTCAGGAATCCTATTTCTAAGAGTAGCGATGTTTCGGTTGTCAAGAATTCTAGATTTATTATATGTGGATCATTCAAGATATATTTTCATCAGATTTACTTAAAGGATTTTGTTCCCGCTTGTCAACACCAGAACTAACTTTTTGCTAACTTCGCATTACTGTAAGCGCATGCGCAGATATTTTTGTTCCTAAGAAAATCAACTAGCTGTTGTGAGATCACTTGTTTTCTGCCATGTAGTATGTAGCTGTTTTGTTCGCGTTATTAAAAAAATATTTAAAAATGAAGCAGAGCGTAATGCTTGAATACTTACTAGATTAGAATTCGAATAATTTAGATGGATAAATTAGATTCATTCGAAATGAACCACACCGATGCAGAACTAGAGTTTAGAAATTTTGAAATTAGAACGAACCCTTGACCACACCCTGTTTTTTGTTTCATGGTGCATACGGACCGGCAAGAGGGAAAGATTAGAAGGAAGAAAATAAAAGGTAAGAAATACCTTTTATAATCTGAATAGAACTTTGATTGCTTTAGATTTGAAGATTTATATTGTGTGAGTCATATCTAGTAACTGTATTTTATAAAAAATGGATGACATAAAGAAATTGAAAAAAATTAGAGCTATTACTCGTACAGCAGTAACAAAAGTTATGAATAAATTAGAAAAGGAATTTGATTCGCAATCTATTGATCTTTTACAGGAACATTTTGATTATTTAAATGAACATTTAAAACAATTAAGAGAATTAGATAATAAGATCCAAAATATTATTCAAGTAGAAGATGAATTCGATGCAGAAATACAATCTACATTCGGATATAATGAGAAAATTTCTATGTTGTGTTCTAAAATTAAAATTCAAATTAAAACTCTAACCAAAAGTGATCCTAGTGTATCATCACAAGCAACAGTGAATGTTCAAAATGATTCTTTTAACAATTCGATTAATGGATCTTCTGTAAACTCTAACAAAAATGTTAATTCTGTTCGTCTACCCAAATTAAAAATAGATAAATATTTCGGCGATCCATGTTTATGGTTAGAATTCTGGAATAAATTCCAAAACTCTATAGACAAAAATGAAACATTGACAAAAGTAGATAAATTTTCGTATTTAAAATCATTATTAGGAGGAGCGGCCGGTAATGTAGTAAACGGTTTTGCATTATCTGATGATAATTATGACAATGCTTTGATATTATTAAAGGAAAGATTCGGAAGGGAAGGAATCGTGGTTAATGCACACATGTCGAAACTGTTGAATCTTTATCCTGTAAAGGATTCAAATAACGTGATTGGATTAAGAAAGTTATACGATATTTGTAAAATTCAAATTAGAAGTCTAGAGTCACTTGACGTAACATCTGGAATGTACGGTCATTTACTGCAGCCGATTCTTCTTAAATTATTACCAGAAGATCTAGTCTTAGATTTTAACAGAAAACAATTAGGAAAAAAAGAGGAAAGTACATTCGATGTAATGGAACTGTTGCAATTTCTAAAAATAGAAATCGAATGCCGTGAATCAGCAAATCTGCTAAGCGGCTCGAAGGGGGAAAGGAAAAAATTTATCCCTCATAATTCTAAACACATGCCAATCGTGTCAGGCGATAATCAAAACATTTCGCGCAGTAGACAGAACAAAAATCATATTCCATTGAACAGTAATTCATCGAGAACCTTTGAGTATTTCACGCCAGTCATAGAAAAAAAATGTATTTACTGCAATAGCGATAAACATGGTTCTGAATTGTGGGATGATTTAAGCGTAGATGAAAAGAAGGAGATTTTGAGAAAGCAAGGGCGTTTTTTTTATGCTTAGAAAAAAATCATAGAATTAGAGACTGTAAGAAAAAAAGAAATGTGTAAATGTAATAAGAAACATAATCAATCACTTTGTTTTCAATCGGTTAGAAAAACCCGTGACCTTGATGTTGAGAATAACGTAGTGTCTTCAGTTTCTCACTATAACTATAATATTAAGAATAAAGAACCAGAAGTAAAAAACGCTGAATGTTCCGTACTTCTGCAAACGTGCACTTCATGCGTTCGTTCCCCTCTTGATGATAAACTTGAAACAGTTCGCCTCTTGTTAGACAACGGTAGTATAAGCTTCATTACTCGAGAAATTTCTCGACAGCTTAAACTTCCTGTTGTTAGGAAAGAAACTTTATCTGTATATTCGTTCGGTGCTAAACAAGCTACCGAAAAAACATATAATGTAGTAAAAGTAATAATTGAGAATCGTGATGAACCGACTTTAAACATAGAAATTGAAGCGTTGGAAACTGATCAAATAACTGCAACTAATATACCCGTACCTAGTAATAATATTTCAAAGATAAATAAACAATTGAAAGGATTAAAGCTTGCTGATTGTTATGAATTTAGGAATAACAAGATAGTTATTTTAGTGGGTGCTGATTACTATTATGACGTCGTATTAAATAGAATTAAAAGGTTAAATGATAAACTAGTAGCTACCGAAACTTTGTTCGGTTGGTGTATCCTAGGCAAAACTGAGATGACAAACACAATCCTGGGAATGAAAATAGTCGTTGAAGAAAAAATTAATTTCAGATGATTTAACTAAATTTTGGGAATTAGAAAACTTAGGCAATGAGGCTAACGCTACAGAGAATATTAGTGATGATGTAACCCTGAAAGAGTTTGAATCTGGAATTTCATTTTCCGACAACAGATATAGCGTTAGGCTCCCTTGGAAACCGGGAATGAAAGAACAGTTGCAAGATAACCGTACGGTTGCCCTTAAAAGATTCAGGGGACTACAATCAAAATTTCTTAATGACCCTTTTCTTTTTAATGAATATAGAGCTGTATTAGAAGAACATAAATCTGAAAATATAATTGAGAGTGTGACGAATGAATTAAAGGAAGATAAAACAATATTTTATTTGCCGCATACGGCAGTTATCCGCGAAGATAAAACAACGAGTAAATTGCGTATAGTTTTTGATGCGTCTTCCCATGCCAAGGACAACTCTCCTTAAATGACTGTTTACATATTGGTCCCAATCTAAATCCTGATATTTTTCTTCTTTTAGTAAAATTTAGAGAAAACCGCGTAGCTTTCACCGCGGACATAAAGCAAGCCTTCCTTCAGATTCAACTTGATGAAGAAGACAGGGATGTCACCAGATTTCTTTGGAATGAAAATCCCAATGGCCCTGAAGAACTCATTCAAAGCTACCGGATGACTCGCGTGTTGTTCGGGTAAGTTCCAGCCCGTTTTTACTTGCTGCAACGATCAAGCATCACCTGAAAAGGTATGTAGAAAAATTTCCTGAAACTTGTGAAATGTTGAATAATTCTTTATATGTAGATGATCTAGTTAGTGGTAGAGAGAATGTAGAACAAGCTTTTTTAAAACAAGTTTAGAAAGTGACGATATTTTTAAAGGTGCAAGTATGATTTTAAGAAAGTGGCAAACTAATTCACCAGAGTTGCGTGATCGTTGGAAAGAAATTGGTATGGACATCGGCCAATCTGTTGAATCTAAAACTCAAACTTTGGTTCCTTCTAAAATTCTAGGAGTTGCATGGAATCCCGATCAAGACACTTTTTACTTTGACACTGGAGGTATAATAAAATTTCTTAAAAAACGAACGAATACTAAACGATGCTTGTTACAAGCTGCAGGTCGTATTTTCGATCCTGTTGGTTTTCTTAGTCCTTTTATAATTAGATAAAAGATTTTAATACAAGAACTGTGGTGCTTGGGTTTGGATTGGGACGAGTTCTTTCCAAAGAACTTAGAATCTAGTTGGAATGAATGGTGCGAGGAAGTTCCGGAATTAAATACTTTCAGCATACCTCGCTACTATTTAGGTTATGCCCTTCAAAACGAAATAGATAACATTCAGATACATTGTTTTTCAGACTCCTCTAAGAAAGCTTATGGTACAGTAGTTTACCTCCGAATAGCATTAAAGAATGGGAAAACTTTTACCAATTTTGTAGCATCGAAGTGTAGGGTGGCCCCATTAAAAACAATTTCGTTACCCAGACTAGAGCTAATGGGCGCTCTACTTTCAGCCAGATTGAGTTATAAAATTTCCAAAACTGTTAACTATATAACATCTCGTTACTTCTGGACTGATTCATCTATTACTTATTTTTGGATCAAGGGATCTGCTGCTAGATTTAAACCATTTGTAAAAAACAGAATCAAAGAGATTCAAAAATATACTGATCCTATAGAATGGCGTCATTGCCCTGGGAAAGATAATCCCGCTGATTTGTTGTCTAGAGGTATGTCTGCATCCGAGTTACGAAGCAGTGAATTATGGTGGCATGGACCCCCTTGGTTAATACAGAATGAGAGTTCCTGGCCAAAAGCTTTGGATTTCTCAAAGGAGATAGACATTGAGCAAATAGGAAAATATGAGCTTCGCAAAGAAACTATGGTAAACTCAACGACTATAGAATCCCCTCCCGATAATAATTTAATCAAAAGATATTCTTCATTTGATACATTAATTATAACGACTGCATGGTGTTTACGATTCGTCAATAATTCCAAAATTAATATTTCTGAAAGAAAAAAAAGGATTATTTGAATACAACCGAACTGCGAAATGCTGCAGAAGTGTTGGTAAAATCTGTACAGCAATCTGAATTTAAATCCGAAATAAAGTGTTTACAGTTAAAACATCAAATTCCAAAGAAAGTAAGATTTTATCATTAAACCCATTCCTGGATAAGGATGGACTGTTACGAGTTGGTGGAAGATTAAAATTTTCAAACCTTTCAGATTCTCAGAAGCATCAACTGATCTTGCCAAAGACACACCATTTAACAGATTTAATTATAAACCATTTCCATAAAATATCTCTACATTCAGGTACTCAAACTACACTTTTTCTGATCCGCCAATATTATTGGATACCTTCTGGTCAAAACCGTGTGAGACGTGTAATAAACAGATGTTTGACTTGTTTTAAAACAAGAATCAGGACTGTTAACCAAATGATGGGCGACCTGCCCAAAGATCGAGTTGTACCATCTCGACCGTTTGAAAAGGTCAGGCTAGACTTTGCAGGACCAATAATTACAAAACCTAACCTAAAAAGATCTAGAGTAACTTTAAAATCCTATATTGCAATTTTCATATGTTTTTGTACCAAGGCTACTCATTTTGAAGTAGTGTCTGATTTAACTACGGACAGTTTCTTAGCTAGTCTTAGAAGATTCATAGCCAGACGATCAAAACCAGCAACAATTTGGAGTGACAACGCTACAAATTTTAAAGGCGCTAAAAATGTCTTAGATATCCTATTAAAAATATGTCAATCTGATCCTGTACAAAAATATAGTGACAAAGAAGGTATAGAGTGGAAATTCATACCTCCGGCCTCACCTCATTTCGGTGGACTATGGGAAGCTAATATTAAATCAATGAAAAATTCTATTAAAAGTGACTAAATCAACTGTTTTAACCTTTGAAGAGCTCACTACCCTTGTGGCGCAGATCGAAGCTGTTTTAAATTCACGACCATTGTGTCCTCTTTCTGCTGATCCAGCCGATCTTCAACCTCTGACACCTGGTCATTTTTTGGTGGGAGCTCCACTTTTGGGGATACCAGAACCTAGTGAATTGTTAACTAACATCTCTTTTTATCTTCCAGATGGTCCCTAATTCAGTCTCTTAAGAATAGGTTTTGGAAACGATGGAGCAAGGAATACCTGGGAGAACTTCAGGCCCGAAAGAAATGGAGGCTGCCTCTATCCAATCTGAAGCTTGGTCAACTTGTGATGTTAAAGGATCCTAGCAAGATTCCGATGGAATGGACCTTGGGTCGCATAGAAGGAATTCATCCTGGATCCGATGGTTTAGTCAGAGTCATCCGCATCAGAACGTCCAGAGGCGTCTTCACCCGAACTGCTGCAAGTGTCTGCCCACTTCCATTCGAAGATGTTGGACCACCGTCCAACGGGGGCGGATGTTCCCGCTTGTCAACACCAGAACTAACTTTTGCTAACTTCGCATTACTGTAAGCGCATGCGCATATTTTTGTTCCTAAGAAAATCAACTAGCTGTTGTGAGATCACTTGTTTTCTGCCATGTAGTATGTAGCTGTTTTGTTCGCGTTATTAAAAAAATATTTAAAAATGAAGCAGAGCGTAATGCTTGAATACTTACTAGATTAGAATTCGAATAATTTAGATGGATAAATTAGATTCATTCGAAATGAACCACACCGATGCAGAACTAGAGTTTAGAAATTTTGAAATTAGAACGAACCCTTGACCACACCCTGTTTTTTGTTTCAGATTTTATTATCTGGAGCTGAAATGAATTTTCGAATATTCACTAATTTATACAATATCAAACATTTTTCGTAAATAGCTATTTTTTCGAAAAACTACCAACAAAAAAAAGAGAAAAGTAATAAAGAAGGTTAAATATAAAATAATATTCTGTAAGTACACTCATGGACAAAAAAATTAGCGCACCAAGAAATATTTGCGGAATCGTAACGAAACTTGGCATGAAGGTATATGTTGGGGAAATATGCAAATGATTAGAAATGCAGCGTGATTGCGCATTACGTAGGCGGTAGATGGAGTTTAACGTCGTTCTCCGTGGAGTATAAAACAGGTAACCAAAGCTTGTTTCAGTGTGCTGAATCGTTTACAAAAGAAGAGCTGAGGTAGACATGCCATTACGCCGTTTTCGAAAATATGAGCAGCTACCGCAGAGTGAGAGAGGTGAGAATCATCGGCATGATGGAAGCTGGGTGGTCAGCTAGGCGAGTATCTCGTCATTTAGGCTTCTCAGATTGTGTTGTGAGGAGGTGTTAGAACCAGTGGATCCGAGAGATGTCATTTAGACTAAGACCAGGATCAAGACCGCCACATCGTAAGAAATTAACGCGTACAGCCAACTGCTTCATCTGCCGCACCAGGCACAGGCAGCACCTTCATTAGGGGCCCCTGTGTCTTCTCGAACCATGCGAAGGCGCCTGACTGAAGGACATTTGAAATCGTGGCGCCCATTATGTGTGCTGCCCTTGACGCCCACCCATCGACGACTCCATTTGGAGTGGTGCCACGTACCAGGAAACTGGATTGCAGCGGAATGGAACCAGGTCTTTAGCGACGAATCTAAATACAATCTCAACAGTGATAATAATCGTGTTCGTGAGTGGAGATTGCCTCAATCCTGCCTTTGCTTTACAGCGTCACACCGCTCCCACAGCTGGTGTGATGGAATGGGGTGCCATTGCCACCAATAAACGGTCACCCCTAGTATTGATCCATGGCAGCCCAGCGGTATGCCCATGACATCCTACAACCACATGTGTTGCCACTAATGCAACAGCTCCCAGGAGCCATTTTTCAACAAGACAATGCTCGGCCTCACACGATAAGGGTATCATAAGACTGTCTCCGCACTGTTACTACCTATTCTTGGCCTGCCCGATCCCCATATTTGTCCCCATCGAGCATAGCTGGGTTTATTTGGGACGGCGAGTTGAGCATCCTACGAGTTTGGACGAACTAGAGGCAAGGTTACAGCAAATATGGAACGAAATGTTTCAAGACATCATACATAACTTGTATGCATCAATGCCCGCATAGAGAATAATATATGCGTCTGGTAATATTTTCATTCACTGTTCCAAAAAAAAAAAAAAAAAAAGCCGAATTCAGGAATTGGAATATCACATATTATAGATATTTCGATACCTTTTAATCTTATGTATTCCTTAAAAATATGCATAATTTTTTAAATTACCAAGGGGGAGAAATGACGTTTTACCAGTGGGTGTCGAATTGATCCATATTAAGAACACATTGCACATAAATGCGTCTAGAATCAATTCAATACACATTATTAGTAAATAGATGGCGTTTAGTGTAATGAAATACAGAAGTAATAATATCATTAGGGGTTGTCTTGTTTTTTCCAAAATGATCTATACGCACGAGTGCAACGTGTGAGGAATCATTTCTACCAAAATTAGACTGTAAGATAGATCTATAAAACAGGATGTGTTTTGCTACTTTATACAACGTGTGACAAAAAAAACGAGACTAAGTGTGCAGCTTGAAAAAAGAGCGGAGTTGGCAATAACTGTTTTTCTGGAACAAGAATTCCAGAATCAGTAAGATAATTTATTCTTTGTTCAAGACATTTGATTTCCAACTTTCAAAGGAATTCGTTCGTTTCTAACTAAATTTTAACAGACGATCAGTTTGTTATTTTGGGTGGTCATTTTCCATTTAGACCAGGGGTGGCTAACTCAAATGACTTTTTGCGGGACACTTGGCAGTGTCGTAACGTACACCCCCGCGCTGCGGGGGGAAAGGCTTCTAGGGGTCCCAAAGCTAGACTGACGCCATTAACGTAAAATTTCACAAAATTAGCTTTACATTTTTTTAATCCAATTTTTAAGCGATTTTCAAATTGGCGATCTAACATCATTCAAAATCAAAACTTTGATCGCTTATTAGATATCTTAAATCCAATAACCAAATAAAAAAACATTTTAATTTGCTGTAATCCCCGCGACGAAAGAGATACTTTTCTTCAGTGGGTTTTCTTTTCAAACCTAAATTACTAATAGATAAAAAGAAAGACGGAAAATTGGATAAAATACTAGAAAGATAAAAAAAAATTCATCACTGTTTTTTTAGTATACTTCATGTTAGCGGTAGGGAGAAAAAAAAAGACATGTTACTGTTTACTGAAGTAGCAAAGTAACTTTTTGGCGTCTTTTAGTCCCCCCCCTCACCACCACATGTATTTCGTTTTCATTTAGCGAACTCGTAAATAACGTACACCTGTTATGCTTTTTTCTTGAAAAATAGTATTGCGATACTTGAAAACGCATAGAGAGCATTTTAAATGCTTATATGGTCTAGATTATGATTTAGAAACCCATATGCCCACAGAAATTTCCGTAGATTTATGAGTATTCAGTCAAATAAAGCATAATGAGAAATGTTTCACAAAATTGTTTTTAGAACATATATATATTTATATTCAATGCACTTCAATATAGGGAGTGCTCCTTCGCTGTTAAAATATTTTGATCTCACTTCTCTCTTGTAATATTATAACTGTTTTTTGTAAACGGAATTAATTATTCTGGTTCTTATACTGTTGTTTTATTAATAAGGCAAGAAGAAACGCGGCCCTAAAATGAGTGGAGTTAAAAAAAACTTTGAGTGGTTCTCAAAAACGAAAAGATAAGGAGTATAATATTAATAGCAAATATTCAAAATTGGATAACTTTTTAATATTCGCAAGTTCACATCATCTTGTGTAAGTGCCAGTAGTAGTAATGCCAGGGAACTTGATGAACAAATTCTGGAAGTGAAAATTAATCCACAAAAAAAAAAAAAAAAAACAGTTTCGGACATTTCAACTAATAAGGATACTCTATCTAGGTGTTGACGGTTAAAATTGGAGCACATGATCTCTCTCTCTCTCTCTCTCTCTCTCTCTCCGAAGAGGTCTTCATCTCCGTTCAGTCAAAAATTGGGGGTTGACAGTCAAAACAGTGATTTGCCCTTTTTTGATTATTAAAATATTTTAAGAATTAGAAGTTGCCAGTGGTGATAATATGATTAAGAAAAAAGCTGGAAGCTTTTGTTTGTGTTGTAGGTGGGCTGTGCCTGCTGACTCTGTCTTCGCAAGCAAAGTCCATAAGTCAGCGGCTGGTGATGAGAATTCCGGACGATAGGGTGAGGTAACGGCGAGCCGTATCTCTCCGCTGCTCGTTCCGGATGAAGTGGGGCCGTCGAAGCGGCCGTATTTAGAGATCTTAGGGTGACTAAGTCCCGTCCAATGGGGAGGCAGTAGAATGTTTCTCGGTCGATTAAATTGAGGGTCGTGGGTGTAGATTTCAATCTTTCGTAGAGTCCTGTTGTCAATGGATTCTAAATTATTGAAGAATTTTTCAGCAATTTTCCTTATGGTTGCCTTGATGGTTTTGAGACGCAACGCAAATCGAAGATCTGCGTTTCGTACAAACCATGGGGAGTTTGTGAGCTGTCGGATGATTACGTTTTGGGATTGCTCTAGAATGTTAATATTTCCTCGGGCTGCATGCCCCCACACTGGACAGGCGTAGAGTAGTACTGATCTGATAATGGAGGTATAGATAAGCATTCTATTTTTTAGGCTCAAAGGCGAATTCCGAGTGAAGTAAGGGGAGTAAATACATGCAAGAGCTCGGAATTTTTTCTTGGCATTTACAATATGGGGATTAAAGGTGAGGTGCTGATCGAGTATAACACCTAGATATTTTACGGTTTTGGACCAGGGAACCGGGTGATTTTGTACGTGTACTGGTGCTGGGGGGCGAGTGTTTGTGTTTTTGGAGAAGACTGCTTCGGTTTTTGTTGGGTTTATGGCTATTTTCCATTTTTTGTACCAGTCTTCAAGCTCCGCCAGATGTTTGTGTAGAAAGTGAGTGACGCAGGCTTTGCTAGCGCTTTCAGCGAGGATCGCTGTGTCATCTGCGAAAAGGCAGATGGTTGTATGGCGTGTTTTTGGAATATCGTTTACAAAGATATTAAATAAAGTAGGGCTGAGGAGCGCCCCTTGAGGCGCCCCGGAATTTATTTTCTTAATCGAAGAGTGAGTGTTATTTACTCTGACCGCAAAGGTCCTGTTAGTGAGGAAGGATCTGATGATCCGAATTAGTGGGGGTGGAGTATTAATTTTGATGAGCTTGTAGAGCAAGCCCACATGTCATACACGGTCAAAGGCTTTCTGGATATCCAGAAAAATAGCCCCCGTGTACTTCTTGTCTTTAAAGCCAGTTTTGATGTACTCGACTACCCGTAGCAACTAGTGCGAAGTAGATAGACGAGGACGGAAGCCGTGTTGTTGGGAGATTAGTATGTTATTTTCCGTTAGGTGAGAATTCAGTCGCGTGAGAATTAGTTTCTCCGTAATTTTAGAAAGTACTGGCAATAGACTGATTGGCCTATAACTGTCAGGTGAGCAGTGTGGCCGCGGTAGCCGAGTGGTATAGGTATCGGATCGTGGCTTGCCTGGTCACGAGTTCGATCCCAGTACCACTAAAGACCCGCCGTGTAGGGCAGCGTGCACGTTAAATCTGTCGAGCTGAAACGTCCTCCCGTTGGTGTGGTAGTTAGGAGAGGGGGTGCCAGCTCAGCGTCCACGTCACTTGACCATGGTTCAAAATTACGTGGTCCGTCGCCAAAAGCCCTCGTGTAGCTGAACAGTGCGACGTTAATATTAAATCAATCAATCAGTCAGGTGAGCAGCGAGGCTTACCTGGTTTTTTAGGATAGGAATGACGGAGGCAGTTTTCCAGTGGTCTGGAAAGTGTCCCATAATGAAGATGTTATATATAATATTTGTTAGTTGAAAAATTACGGGAAGAGTTAGGTTTTGAAGCATTTTATTTGTGATTCCTTCCCTGCCCGGAGCGCGTTTTACTTTAGCGTTCTTAATAAAATTAAGAATTTCCGAGAAGGCATGGGAGGGGGTAGGGGGACATCGAAATTATTTTCATTGAGAAAGTAATTTTCGACTATCCTGTTAGTTAAGTAGTCGGTATCACTGGAGATATTGTTATCTTGGAATTGTGATTCCAAGGAACATGCAAGGACCGTCGGCTTTGTCAGAGTCTGTGTGAGCGATCCCAGCTCGGCCGTTAAGGGCGTAAACGGGAGATTTCTTTTTCCTCAACCCTTCCGACATTTCCCAAAGGGAGCCGTCATCGGGATCAAGAGAACGTAAGTCATCTGCCCAGAGTTTAGATTGGAAGGCTTTTGAACTTTCCTGTGAATTTTGTTCTGTAGGGTGTTGAGAATTCTCTTGTCATTTGGATTTCTTGTATGTTGCCATATTTTTCTGGCTCGATTTCTCTTTCATGAAAGATTTAATCTCGTCGCTGACGTAGTAGTGCTTGTGTTGTTTGACTGGTTTCGAAGAGCGTGCGTGTGCATTTAAAATTTTCGTGGTGAGGTCGGCAGATTGTTTTTCGACGTCTTCCCCCGTGCGCGCGGTGATTGGTTGAAATGTATGGAGGGCGGAGCTGAGGAGGGCTCGGAAGCTCTCCCAGTCCGTCGTGACGTTTCGCTTCGGAAAAGCGAAACGGGTATTTGTGTCTAAGTTGATCATAATTGGGTTATATATATATATATATATATATATATATATATATATATATATATATATATATATATATATATATATATATATATACACTCTGTCGCAAAAAAATATATGCACCCAGAAGAAATCAAGCTACAATCACGAAACTCGGCAAGAATGTAGTCTGGTAAGAGATATGCAAATGATTAAAATTTCGAAGCCAATGAGACAAGGCTAAGTGTGCTATGCGCATATTAGTTGCGCAACTGGGAGAGTTTAAAAGCATGAGTACGAGCGCCGTACGGCTATCCAAACGAATCTGATGACTTTGATAGACGATATTGAGACTTAGGATGCCTCTAAGACGTAACCGGTGGCAGTACGAGCAGCTGACGGACTTTGATAGGGGCCGTATAATAGGCCTCAGAGAAGCAGGTTGGTCGAATAGACGTATCGGCCGCCACCTCGGTCGGAGCGATATGGTAGTTGCTCGGTGTTGGCAACAGTGGATCACAGAAGGTAGAGTGTACCGTCGCAGAGGGTCAGGACGTCCCAGGAACACAAATGATCGCGAGGATCGTGCAATCAGAAGAGTGGCCACTTCGGCACCAACAACGTCGCTAGCATCGATTCAACGCCACTTACCTCCTTCCAGACATCCAGTGCCATCAAGAGAAACCATAAGGAGACGACTGACCGAAGTTGGCTTGAGGAGCCGACGTCCGCTAAGACGCTTACCACTGACCCCACATCATAGGCAGTGTCGACTGGATTTTGCCGACCTCGGGCAACTTGGAGTGTGACAGACTGGAGACGTGTCATCTTCAGTGATGAATCCCGATTTAGTCTCAGTGATGATGACCACCGCACACGTTTGGAGGCGCACCGGCCAGCGGTCCGATCCGGCATTTATTGTCGAGCGGCATACAGCAATTTCACAAGGTGTGACAGTGTGGGGAGCAATTTCTTGGGACACACGATCATCTTTAGTGGTCCTTCAAGGCACTTTGACAGCTCGCAGATACGTGGACGATATTTTAACGCCGATTGTGCTACCCATGCTATCAACTCGCCCAGGTGCCATTTATCAACAGGATAATGCTCGTACACATACTGCGCGACTCTCCCAACAATGTCTTCAAGGATATGACGTCCTACCATGGCCTGCCAGGTCACCAGATCTTTCGCCAATAGAGCATGTCTGGACGCGCTGGGAAGGCAACTGCAGTCGTCCCTAGATACAGGAGAATTAACTGCGCAGATGCAAAGACTATGGCAGGATCTTCCACAGGGTGTCATAAGTGATCTAATTGAATCGATGCCACGCCGAATTTCGGCTTGTATAGCTGCCAGAGGTGGCTTTACTACTTACTGATTTTTAACCTTTTTGCAAGCTGTAACCGCTTAATAAAATGATATTTTGTTCTGAATTTTTAATCATTTGTTCATTTTCATATACACTACATGCATACCAAATTTCGTGAATGTAGCTCAATTTCTTCTGGGTGCATATATTTTTTTGCGACAGAGTGTATATATATATATATATATATATATATATATATATATGATCGGAACTAAGTTCTGCGATGGACTCTACTTGGCTGGGCCAAGGTAGGTTTCTCGTCAGAGCAAAGTCGATGATAGATGCGGAGTTGTAGCCAAAGCGGGTGTGAGAGGTTGGAGATATTAATTGGGTGTTTGTAGTGTCAATAAGGTTTTTAATAATTTTCCCTCGCTGATCGTTGCGTTTGCAACCCCAGGAGGTGTGGTGGGCATTGAAATCTCCGCATACGATGGAAACGTCGCCTAGGCTAAAAATCGTTTCCAGGTCACTGTGGATGGGGTGATAGGAGTATGTGGGTGAAATGTAGAGCGAGGTGATAACGATAGGCTGGCTTCCGGGCGGAGTAAGAGTGACCGAGGTCGCTTCCACTGTGCCCGTCGGCGGTGTTGGAGTGTGGTAGTGGGGGAGGGAAGACTTGAGCAGTATTGCCGTGCCGCCTCTTCTATTTTGATTGGGTGGGGTAGGCCTATCGTTACGATAGGTCGTGAAGTTTGGGATGTATAGGGTGTCCCCTGGTCCAAGGTGGGTTTCTTGAATTAAAACAATATCGGGGGAGTGCTTATCTATAAAATCGCGCAACTCGACGATGCGCAATTTGACTCCATTAGCATTCCAGGAAGTGATTCTGAGCCCGAAGCAGCTTTGGTCCAATATTTAAGGTTGATTAGATGGCGGTAGAAAACATCTACCCTCTCTGTGCCCTGTGCATTCCTGAGCTGACGACCCAACTCTAAAAGAGAGGGATAGTCAGAGAAGAACTTTTTAAGTTCGAGGATTGCATCCATAAAGCCGAAGGCTTTATCGTCTTTGCTTTGAGATTTTTGGTTTGCATTGCTAGATCTTGGGGGTTGGCTTTTCTCGCGAGGAGCTTCAGCTGCCTCCGGCTCAGAATTGGCCGGAGAGGGAGCGTCGAGTCGTGGTGCCATCTGGTGGTCACATTTGAGAACATTCGCAAAGGAAAGATTTTCCTTCACGGTGGCTGGGTTTTGGATTTTATTACGAGCGATATTTTTATTCCTGTTTTGGGAGGCTTCTCCCTTTTTAGGCTGAACTTTGGGGTATTTCGGGCAGCGATGTGAGTTGGCCATATGGCCTTTTTGGTTGCAATTAATGCAGGTGGGGTTTTCAATCTTTTCTTTTATGGGGCAATCACCCGTTTTGTGGGATTCGCCGCATTTAAGGCAGCGAGTTTGGATATGGCAATTTACAGAGGAATGGTTGAATAGGTTGCAGTTGTAGCACTGCGCGCAACTCCTGGTCTCCTATTGTACGTGTCAACTTTAATTGACAGGTAGCAGCAAGTGTCGATTTGGAAGATGTCTGGGGAATCCGGGGTTCTTTGGAGCTCCACCATAAAAATGGGGAGTTTAAGTTTTGTTCTCGTTTTTGTAAATTGTGCGACTTTCTGAACTTGAAAGCCGCGTGAAGTTAAATCGCGCTCGATATCGTCGATATCGGTATTGATGGGCAATCCCTTAAGGACAACCTTTTGCGGTCTGTTTAAAGTGGGGTTCAGCGCAAAGTACTGCTCGTTTTTTTCAACGAGGAGTTTTGTGATGTCGCGGTGGTTATCGGACGAGGCTGCGAAAATTTTTAAAAATTCCCCAGACAGCTTCGTTTTCGTCTTTGGGTACAACCTTTGAATTTCTTGTAGAATGAGGTTGTAGTTTTCCTTGAATTTAAGGTGGATGGGGGGGATTTTCGGGGTGGCAACTGACATCGCTACCGTATCCTTCTCCGGCATCGCGCTGCTTCCAGCAATAGGCTGAAATTTGTTGCTCGTATTTATAGGTGCTAAAGCACCGACAGAGTAATTTTGAAGCACTTTTTGCTTTTTAACTTGCTTAGTAGGTGAAATAAACCCGTCGGTGCGGGTTTTCTTATTTTTATTTAAGTTATCATTAGGTTTATTATTTGCTTTATTTTTTACGTTATTTTTATCAACAGAGTTATTATCTATACTCGTCGAAGGAAGGCTAGTAGGAAAGGGTTTGTTTTCGAGTGTTTTTGTGCACTCAAGTAAAGTTTTAATCCTCTCGGGAGAGTTGATGGTGGCGTGATACTGGCAACTGGGGATAGGGCAAACACTGAATGAAGCCAACTCACCCTTTTTGTGCTCCAGAAGGTCCTTCATCTCTTTCACATTTTCGGCGAGCTTGGTGATCTGCTCCTTGGGTTGGATGACTTCTCCAGCCACGGCTAGTTTGAGATTGAACTCTAGGTATTGGATGGAGCCACTTTGGAGTAGTATGTCCTGCCTAAGTTCTCTCATCTTTGCACACACTTCAGAGTCAGTGAGGGGCGGATCGGTATCCATGTTTGCGCTCGGGGCGCTGGGCAACGACGGAAAATCAATTTCCGTGGTCATATTTGCATCGTCTCTCTTAACTGAACGTAATAGTCCAAATTAAGGAATTTTGAAATAGTCAATTGTTCTTAACATCCTCCGGGGGGCGAGAAGATGTAGTCGACGGTGGTAGGGGTAAGACTGCAACTTGAGAGACTGGTCTTGTCATGACTCCACTTGAGGTCTGGATAGTGACGACACGACATATTCCATCAGCTCCAGGATGTGTGGCCGCAATCCGTCCGGGAGTCCACCTGGTGCTGAAAGAGGCTGGAGTTTTGATGAGGACGAGGGATCCTACCGTTAGGTCTTTCTGGCCCTGCATCCATTTGGTTCGGGATTGCAGGGTGTTGAGGTAGGAGAGCTTCCAGCGAGACCAGAACATCCTTTTCAACTTCATCAGAAGAGACCACCTAGAATGAATACTCAAAGATTAGTTAGTCAGACTGTGATCAGGGAGTTCGAGCAAGGGACACCCGATAAGAAAGTGTCCGGGTGTTAACACCTGGAGATCCTTAGGGTCTGATGATAGAGGATAAAGAGGACGTGAATTTATGCACGCTTCGATTTGGCACAATATTGTATCTAACTCTTCAAAGTTCAGCACAGTCGCCTTTAACGTTTTGAGCAAATGTTGCTTTGTGAGTTTAACTGAAGCCTCCCACACACCTCCGAAATTCGGTGCATATGGAGGTATGAAGTGCCACTGAATGCTCTTGCTTGACGAAAAGTCCTGGACATTAGAGTTGTGAAGTAATTGAAACAAGTCCTTCAAGTAAGCTGACGCACCAACGAAATTGCTACCGTTGGCAGAATAAATGTCTGATGGATAGCCACGGCGTGAAACAAATCGACGCAGTGCTGACAGAAATGCTGCTGCTGATAGGGAAGATACGAGCTCAAGGTGCACCGCTTTAGTACACATGCATATGAAGAGGCAGATGTAAGACTTGAAGTTGTTCGCCTTGCGAGTATGTTGGCACTTTGTCGTGATAGGTCCAGCAAAGTCAATTCCTACTTTTTCAAAAGCACGACAAGGGTTGATTCGTTCTATTGGTAGATCACCCATCATTTGAGAGACAGGTTTTGCCACAAGTTTAAAACAGTCTATGCAGTTGCGCAGTTCTTTCTTGACAGCTGATTTACCATGCGGGATCCAAAATTGTTGACGAATGAGGGATAAAACTAGTTCCTGTCCAGTATGGAAATTGACTCTATGAAAATGTCTAATGACTAAACTTGTAAAATGATGCTCTTTTGGTATGAGCATAGGATGCTTTTGTTCAAATTTAAGAGTTTGTTGGAGACGAAGACGTCCTCCGACACGAAGAATTCCCTCAGAATCAAGGAATACATTCAAAGACTGAAGTTTGCTAGATTTGGGAAGATGCTTGTTACATTTCAAGAGAGTGAGTTCTGTATGGTATTCTCCATTTTGTAACAATTTGACTACCTTTTTTATTGAAGTTTCTAATTAATGTGTGTATAAAGGCCCAGTAACTTTGGACACTGATTTGGAATTATGGTAGAATCTGAATATCCATGCAACAGTCCTAACTACTTTCATGTATGAGGAAAACTTATCCAAGAAACTAAGAGAATAATCAACACCAGTTGAAAGAACAGCAGAGTCACTTAATGATTCAGACTGATCAATAGGAACAAGTGAAACAGGTTGTTCAGAGAAAGGAATAAAAGAATTGGAAAAAGGATGGAAATCATGAAGCCATTTTGGACCAGCTACCCACTCTGAATTTTCAAGAAGTTGTTTCGGGTAGAGGCCTCTTGTTGCCCAATCTGCCGGGTTTCATTTTCCCGGAATGTGATGCCAAGATTCTTTTGAGGTTAGTGCGTGAATTTTCCCAACCCTGTGTTGCACAAATTGATTTCCTTTTACAGGTGAATTATTTATCCAACTCAGTGTAATTGTTGAGTCACACCATAAAAATGTATCGTGAGTGATGTTAAGAGATTTCTTAAATATATCTAGAAGTTCAGCCAGAAGCAGAGCACCACAAAGCTCCAATTTAGGCAATGATATTGTTTGTACAGGTGCCACACGAGTTTTTGAAGACATTAAGAATAAGTGTGGCGAATCAGAAACAACACGTAAGTATATTACGGCTGAATATGCCTTTGAGGAGGCGTCACAGAACCCGTGAATTTCACAGTGTTTAGCATTTTGTGTTTGAACATACCTGGGAACTTTTATTTGTTTCAGGCATGAAATTTCTGCTTGAAACCGATTCCATCTATTAAGAATGTCTGGTGATATCTCATCATCCCCGTCAAGCCCTGCCTTCCACAGGTCTTGAAGAATAATCTTTAAAATTATAGTTGAGGGAGAGACAAACCCCAGAGGATCAAAGATGCGTGCGATGATTGATAGCATCTGTCTCTTGGTGGATACCTGGTCTGATAAGACTGATCTTACTCTTTAAATAAATCCTCATTTAAATCCCAGAATAAGCCAAGAATTTTCTGGGTGGACTCATCGTCAAATGAATGTGAGGAAATATTTGTTTTTAGAGTGTTTGGCAAGTCTGACAAGACTTCTGGATGAGTGCACGACCATTTCCGCAGCTCAAATCCACCGGCTGACATCAAATTTTGCAGTTCGTGAGCAATTTTCCTAGCCGAGTCCACTGAGTCAGCACCGGCTAACAAATCATCAACATAGAAATGATCTTTTGCGAGCTTAGCTGCCTGTGGAAAGCGATGTTTTTCATCCTCACATAATTGTTTCAGTGTTCGGATGGCAAGAAATGGGGCACAAGATGTACCATAGGTAACTGTATTTAATTTGAATAATGGTTCCTCTGGAGACTTCCTCCAAAATATTTGTTGAAAACATGCATCATCTTGTTATATTAATATCTGTCTATACATTTTTGCAATGTCAGCAGAAAAGGCAATTGGGAAGAATCTGAATTTAAGTAAAGTTAGAAAATGTCTGACTGTAGTTTTTTACCAGTCAGCAGAATGTCATTCAAAGAATTTCCATTTGTACTTTTGAATGAGCCGTCAAACACCACCCTTAATTTGGTTGTGGAACTATTATCATTAATCACACCATGATGTGGTAAGAAATAATGTGGAGATTTTACATCTGATGCGAGAGGAGTCATGTGACCAAGGTTTTGGTATTCCTCCATAAATTCTGTGTATTGTTCCTTTAATTTATTATTAGAGTGAAGTTTTCTTTCAAGAGAATAGAATCGTTTTAATGCACCCTCTTCACTATCTCCAATACTTGAATCATCTCTAAATGGCAGTTTTAGAATATATCTACCGTCTGCATTACGAATATGAGAATTTACGAATATAGACTTACATAGCTCATCCTCATCCTTTGACGGAATGTCCTTAGGAACAGATTCAAGTTCCCAAAATTGTTTCAAAGAATGGTCTATGTTTAAAAGAGTGTGACAGATTAGGGATGAATTTTGATTATATTGTGTGTTTATGGTACCTGACAATAAATGACCTAATTTTGTTGGCAATGCTGATGGTGTACCTTTGGGTCCCATTAAAGGAGTCCCTGAAATTAATGTCATAAAAACATCAGCACCTAGAAGAATGTCTATTTCATTTTCAGTATAAAACGTTGGGGGGATCAGCAAGAGTTAGATCTTTGATATGAGGCCACTCATGATATTTAATTGGAAAGTTTGGCATAGCTGAAGTGACTTTCGATACTAACAAAGCTTTTACTTGAAATTTATCAGAGGAAACACAAGAAAATTCAAAATTTGTTGAATATAATGAAGTTTCAGCAAATGTTTCATTTACACCTACTAATTTATGATTGGTGTGTTTTAAAGGCAATTTTAAGCGATCAGCACATTGCTTGGAAATCAACGAATTTTGAGAAGCATTGTCTATCAAAGCACGGCAAGTTATTTGTTCACCATGTTTAGATTTAACATTTATTAATGCTGTGGACAACAATACGTGACCTTCTGCCGATTGTGTGCAATTGTTAGACACTGTCACAACAGAATTTGCTTGAGTATCTGCTGAAGGACTGACTGAATATATATGTAATAATGTATGGTGTCTTTCAGAACAGTTTTTGCAAGAGAATCCTATTCTACATGTGTCAAGCCTGTGGTTACTCCTCAATCAATTGGTTCATAAATTATTGTTCTGTACCACTTGCCATCTTTCATTTACATTCATAGAATTAAAAGTTGGACATTTGAATAAGGCATGACTTTGATAACATAGAATGCAATTGTTACCTTTAGCAACATCTGGTTTTACACCTGATTTTACTTGGTTACATTTGACAACAGTAGTATTTACATTTGATTTGTTAAATGAATTTAATGGTTTAACATTACCTTTCTTAATGTCAGGTTTTACAAATTTTAACTCATTCAGACCACGAGCTTCCCTTTCAATGAAAACTCTAAATTCCTCAAGAGTAGGAATTTTATTAGTTTTCGAAGATAATTCCCACCGTTGACTAATACATGCATCCACTTTTGAAATGAGAAAATTTATTATGATCAACTCTGTTAATGAATTTGTTTCTAAATCCACAAAGTTTTCAAATTTCGAATGACTTCATTACAAATATCTATTATTTCCAAAAGCAATTTTGAAGTATTTGCCCTGGAAATCTTAATACTAAATAGCTTATTTATTTGGCTAAGAGCTAATTGTCGTTTGTTTTCGTACCGACTGCACAGTATATCCCAACAATTCTTAAGATTGTCCACAGTAATTGCAAAACCCCGAATTAATTTGGCTGCATCCCCGCGAACAGAAGCCTGTAGATATTGCAATTTTTCAAGATCACTTATTGATTTGTTATCTAGAATAGAAGACTTAAATAACTCTTTGAATGAAATCCAGTTCTCGCAATTTCCATAAAAATGCGGAACTTCAAGCTTTGGTAGATTAACTACTGAAGACTTAACATGAATACTACTATTTACTTCCTCAACCTGAGATTTTTCTTCAAGGTCAACAACCCAATTGAATAGTATATCTTAATATTTCATATAAATATCAAATGATTCATCACTTTCATGAGTTGACAATTCACTGAATATTTCAGTTAATCTAGTTTCGTATTGCAACACTTGTGTTTTTAAAACACGTATGCGTGATTTATTATCGCATTCATTTATCCTACTTCCAAAAGCTTTTAATTCTGTTATAATTAAATAAAATTTACTAATATTTTTCGACTGTTTTGGAGCCATGATTTATGAATGAAATTTTAAAATGCTTATAAAAATGGAATTTTAAAATTCTACACAAAATATACAACGGTACCACAATAACAAATGCCAACACAATGCAAATACAAACTATCAAAAAATATTTATACAAAATAGAATAAACGAATAAATCTAGAATCAAATAATAAATAATATCAATCAAAATGTATAAGAATACTTCAAGAATTTGTATCAGAGTAAATGCACTAGAATAAGAATATCGAATATGAAACGAATAATTAAAATAATAAAGAATAAATCACATCAACAACTCCGGCTCGACGGACCACATGTTATGAATAAGAATAAGAATCGATTTAGAATTAGAATAATGAATATAGAATTAGAATGAATCATGTTAATTGGATGCCAATGTATTTTGACTTACCGCGACTGATGTTTCCATGCTGGACACCTAAAAACAATTGTTATAGAAGCTTGAGGAAAAAGTAATAATTTACGATGAATCATTGAGCAAAACACGCAACGAACTTTTCCAGTCTATATTTTGCTACAAAACACACAAGCACACTATTACATGTCGAAAAACATTGCACAACACAATCACAAAAAAAAAAAGGATGTTTCGATCACACACGAATACGAATCGAATCGAATGGCATTTTTACCGCCAAAACAAATCCTTCTAGAATAAAAAAAGTCCCAGTTCGTGGCGCCATCTCTGGACGGCGAAAAGAGTCAACTATTCTTAACATAAGGTATATAACAACTGATGTTGATGATAATAATGAGCCAGATAATATCAGAATTAACGAAACGATTTTGGGCTTTATTTAGGCGGCAAATCAGACTGCAAAAAGTTTGGAAAGTGATGTGCTAAATTTTCTAAATACACTGGACATTAATTTGGCGAAGTGTCGAGGACAAGAATATAATGGGGCAGCCAACATGAGTGGAGCGTATGGGGGATTACAGAAATTAATTAAGGACAAACAACCAAGAGCAAATTCCGTTCACTGTTCAACACACAACCTCAATCTTGTTCTAAACGATGCATGTAATAACGTGCCTCATGTAAGAGAATTTTATGACTTTTGTCAAAAAATTTACACAATTTTTGGGCTCAGCATTAAAAGGTGGAGTGATCTGAAAATTTTGCAGAATGACGAGAACATTCAGCAGACTATTAAATCATTATGCACGACAAGGTGGTCATCTCGATTTGACTCTGTAATATCAATTCGCTACAATTATATTTCGATTTTAAAAGTACTTTCAAATATTTTACTAACCAGTGCTAAACAAGACGAGAAACAGGAAGCTTGAACGATTAAAAACATGGAAAAGTGTTTCAATTTGTTTTTTTGCTAATTTTCCAATGTCAAATTTTACAAAGCATAAATTTAACTTCAAAAGTATTACAATCACCAAAAATAGATTTGGAAAACGCTAAGACCAAATTAAATTCTACCTTAACGTCTATCGAGAATCTTAATAACAATTTTGCTAATATAAAGGAAGAAGCTATTGGTTTGGCTAAAAAATGGAGTATCACCCTGGAGTTTGAAAAAAAGAGACATAGAAAAGTTACAGTTTTTCGATGATTTCAATGCTGATGAAAAATTGCAAGACAGAGAACCATTGTTTGAGGTGGATGTTTTTAAGGCCAATGTTGATGTTATTACTACTCAATTAAAAAATCGCTTTGAGAGTCTGAATGGCATTTACAAATCATTCAGTTTTCTTTCTCCCCAAAATATTGTAAGTACTACAAATGATCTCTTATGTAATGAAGCCGGTAATCTTCAAAAAGTATATAGCCTCGACCTATCTAATGAATTTCCAAATCAAATTATGTCTCTAAAAAGCAGTTTTTAGTGAAGATTTAGATTTAGGTAATTTTTTGATGATTCAAAATAAGTTTGCTGCGCCAAGTTTACCAGATGTATGTATTGCAGTTTTATTGTTTTTGACTCTTCCAGTTACTTCTGCAATGGCGGAAAGGTCATTTTGTATATAAATTAAAATTAATAAAAAATTATCTACGTTGTACGATGTCAGAAGAGAGGCATTCCTATTTGTCTTTGATAAGTATTGAGCAACAAGAAGCAAGAAAAATTGAATTGGATGAATTAATAACCGACTTTTCTAAGAAAAATGTGAGACGTCAATCGCTTTTTTGTGATTTACCTCTTGAGTGTAGTGCTGTATATTAGCTAGTAGTGTGTGTCGCGAACATCCCAACGAACTAGTTACTTTTGTAGTTCAACCTGAGAGGAACTGCGAGCGCATTCTTTTTTGTGTCCATGCTTTTTTATTAGTTATAGTAGTTGTGTCTTTGACTTTTTGACAATTTATGCTAGAATTTTATCGAACTTAAGGTCAAGCTCATCCCGGGATTCATAAACGAAGAATTTGGTAAGTGATAACTTTTTTCTGTCATAAGGATCTGAAATCGAAAATATTATTTTACATTCTTTGTATTTTTCTTAGTGTATCGCTTTTATTTAAGTTACCAGGTTATCAGTCGACTGTTGTTAGATTTTCCATTTTTTAAATACTATAAATACTCTCTAATGTTAACCGTTATTTACTTTGCTTACTTAGACACAGGTTGATTTTATTCAGTTATAAGTTTAATATTTAAATATTTTTACGTGATGTGTAAAAGTACATTATGTTATGGTTTTGCAATTCTTTGTATATAAAAGGTGTTTTTTTTTAGAGGTATAGAATTTTAAATTGCAATAAAACAACGATGTATTATTCGATTGACATGAATTTTTTTTATTCGAAAGATAATCTTGTGGCATTACATTTTAAATATGATTTCTGGCATAGGACTGCCACGGCTGGTTCGGATGTAGTCCAATCTGGACGTCCAATTTTCGATGACTTTTTCCAACATTTGTGGCCGTATATCGGCAATAACACGGCGAATGTTGTCTTCCAAATGGTCAAGCGTTTGTGGCTTATCCGCATAGACCAATGACTTTACATAGCCCACATAAAATAGTCTAGCGGTGTTAAAATCACAAGATCTTGGAGGCCAATTCACAGGTCCAAAACGTGAAATTAGGCGGTCACCAAAAGTGTTTTTCAATAAATCGATTGTGGCACGAGCTGTGTGACATGTTGCGCCGTCTTGTTGGAACCACAGCTCCTGTACATCCTGATTGTTCAATTCAGGAATGAAAACGTTAGTAATCAGGGCTCTATACCGATCACCATTGACTGTAACGTTATGGCCTTCATCGTTTTTGAAGAAGTACGGACCAATGATTCCACCAGCCCATAAAGCGCACCAAACAGTCAGTTTTTCTGGATGTAACGGTGTTTCGACATACACTTGTGGATTAGCTTCACTCCAAATGCGGCAGTTTTGTTTGTTGACGTAGCCATTCAAACAGAAGTGCGCTTCATCGCTAAACAAAATTCGCTTATGAAAATCGGGAACAACGGCAATCTCGTTTTGGGCCCATTCGACGAATCTACGCCTTGCTTGATCATATTTAAAATGTAATGCCACAAGATTATCTTTCGAATAAAAAAAATTCATGTCAATCGAATAATACATCGTTGTTTTATTGCAATTTAAAGTTCTATACCTCTAAAAAACACCCTTTATATATCTACACTATTAAAATTCGTAAGTAAGCAAACGTATCTATGTATGTATGTTGGTGTAAATGAATATAGCCCATTTTTCTCACGAACCTCAAGACGCAGAAACTTGCTGAAGGTACCAAAATTTTGGGAATTATCCGAGGAATCCGTTTTGACCATTTATATTCCGATATTCCTATCAGTTAAAAAGATATTAATTAAAAACCTTAAAACGCATAATTAGTACCATTTCTCACCGCCAGGGGAAATTCGGAACTTTTTTTCAGAGGTTTTTAAAACACGATCTAATTTTTTTCATGAAACTCACACAAAAAAAAATTACAGATTCGTAAAGATTATTTATTTTTCCACGATATGCTATAATTAATTTTACAAAATAATTATATTTTGTATTTTTTAGGATTTTTTTAAAAATGAGTCGAAATCGGTTCCTTTTTTTTTTTGAATGCGAATTATAAGTTGTTCCGATCGGACTTTCTTTCACGTTAATGTTTAAAAAAATTTACACTAAAAAAGTGTGTGTGTTCACGCTTTTCTCTTTAGAATCAGTCATTTACAAAGTTTAATGTCAAAAACTTTTTTTTCTACGATTTTTCAAAAAATACTCAAAATTTTATTTAAATACTTAATAACTTTTTTATTTATAGAAATAATCTCACGAAACTTTTTTCCCGTGTGTATAACAATATTATACGTAATCTGTACAAAGTTTGATAAAATATCTTAAAAATTACGGTTTAGAGAAAAAACAATGTGTTTTTCAATTTTTTTTCCCTTTTGCGATAATTATGTAAACATTACTTTTTTTAAAGCTTTTTGTTTAAAAGTTACCGTTGTTTGCAATGGATATATGAAGTTTGAAAGCATTAACTTAAAAATGAAGCCAGAAAAAAAATCTTTTACTTTAACGAATAGCGAAATGGCGCATTGAAAAAAATCTACCTTTATTTTAAAGCTCAATTCAGTGCTCTTTCCCGAAGTAAGTGACAGCTTAGTTGTTTAAACTGCTGCTTTATAAAACGGTAGTTACCAGGTACATGTATATATGAATACAGGCTTTTCCTCATACTATTTTTTTCTAACTTATATATTTATATGTTTAATCAAACGTTTAAAAAAAAGCAATCGTTTCAATAGCTATCTGTTAATTTTTCTTTCATTTATTACTTATAGAAATTTGATTTTAATAAATATATATATATATATATGTTTTTTTATAAGGATTGTTTCTATTACTTCATTACGAAATGAATTATTTGTTAATTAAAAAGTACATCGTCTATTATTTTGTATCAAAATACATTTTAGAGGCATTTTTAAGCTAACTATATGTAACGATTGATTGATTCATGAAAATCTGAAATCTATTATATTATTTTAGATTCTTAGAAACTAACTATTATTAAAAAATGATGAACGTTTTTTGTTTTACTCTTAGCGTCAGAATCATTTTCTTTTTTTTGATTGCTTCACATTAATAATTTTTTTTAATTCTAACGCAATTATTTTTTTTATAAGTCATACATCGAAATTTGAAGTTGTATCTTATCTGTGAGAAGGAGGGAAAGATAGAATAATAATTTTACACTAAAAAACGTGTTCGGGGGCTATAGAGAGGAAAAACAAACCTGTCTTAAATCAAAAATAGGTGGAATGGAACAAATTTCGAAAAAGGGAAATTTTTTGACATAATTTTAGTAATCACTCACATTGTGCGCGTACAAGCACACACATAAAAAAGCTGGTGTCATGAGGAAAAGAGAAAGCCCGAGAAACGCCGTGCTTAGCGGTGGAGGGGGAGGAAATCATTTTAAAAAAGAGTAATAGAAGTTCTGATTTTGTGAAGGAAAAGGAAAATTTATAAAAGTAGAGATAGCCCGTGCAACGCTGGGCCATGCAGCTAGTATATATATATATATCCGGCTTGGGGACCAAGATCTGACCTTACGGAGGGGCCCAATTATTTTCCTTTACGCCACTGCACTTCGGGAAAGAATTATAATTCGGCGGGCCACATATAAGTCTGTCTTCGGTAAAAGTACGAGAGCTTAAACTAAACGCGAAGCACATTTTCAGACAGAAAAAATGCCTCAATTTCTATGAAAATTTGCAGTATTATAACTCATACCTCTATTAACAATATAGTGTTTTTAAAAATGCCAAAATATTCCATGAGTTCCATATTCCATTTCTTTTTTGTTATAATACATGAAGGCATAGCCCATTTAATATTACGGTATAGGAGAAAAAGTGCGAAACACATTTTATACCAGAAAAAATGAATAAACTCGGTTAAAAACGGGAAGTGTAATAAAAAATTCTGCTCTATAAAGGATAGTGAAGCCAGAATATCATATTAATTTTTCACTTCTTTTATATCTGAAAAAATGTTCCACAAATTCGGGTCTATTCTTTAACATTAACCGAAGACAGAATTATAAAAACATCTATCTTTATATTAGATTTGAACCCATACCCACAACAAACATATATGGGAGTGAAAATTTAAAATAGATTGAATTACTATAGTTTTCCTTATTTTTCATGCATGCAAGCATAGATAATTTAATAATAATGATGCAATGATTAAATAATGTTTAATTTATTTAATTATTGAGATATTCATTTCTCAACTATTTCTCTTAGTTTTTGCTAGTCGACTTCAATGCGTGTAATTGATGTTGCAGGTTTTCGTCCGTTAAGTTTGAGAGCGATTTATGTTTGATAAATTTCATTTTCGAAGCAAAATGATTCGCGGGTTTAAGTTGGCCCCAAAGCACTCACAACTTTTTGTGCCAGATCTCTCAAATTAGAAAAAAATTCTTTTGTGACATAAGTGTTATTAAGATATATTTTTGCTTCGGATGTTTCAAAAATGTGTTTTAAGGCTACACAGTACTCTTAAAAAAATTTCTTTTGGAGGCAGTATAAGAGTAAAAATAATTTTATGTTATATTTTCAGATTATATTATTAAGTTGATTCTGAAAACAAAAAGTCAGTTTGACCAGCTATTATTTTACAAGTGTAAAATATTAAGAATTTTTGAAGTTTTTTCAAATTTTTATAAAATGCTCAATTTTTTAGTCATTTCAAACGATTTATGTTTTTTAGATTAAGGTATCCGACTACATTCGGAACCGTGATTTAAAAAAAGGGCATAAATGGATAATTTTCGGGATATTTAGTGTTACTTAGATTAGAATACATGTATAAAATTGTTTTAAGGACCTTTTGACAAAAAAAAATGATTTAAATAAAATATTTCGGCAAAAAAATAACTTAGAATAAACTTTTTTCAAAATGTGCTTCTTTTGTGAAAAATGCTTCTATTATAATAATATTTTGCCTGTATATAGTTCAGACATCTGTACAGAGGCGCAACTAGAATTTTTGAAATATGTAACTTAGAAGTGGGTTTATCCATGTTTTACAACAACAGAGGGGAGACATTTTAAGAAAAAAACGTTTATAATTATTTCAATTAGTTGTAAGTCTGAAAATAATGTGAATTTTTCAAAAATCATAGCTGAGCCTCTGTACAGAGGTCTGAGCTATATACAGGCAAAATATTATTATAATAGAAGCATTTTTCACAAAAGGAGAATATTTTGAAAATGGGTCATTCTATATTCATTTTTTGTCAAAATATTGTGCTTAAATAATTTTTTATTGTAAAACTATTCTTAAAACAATTTTATATACATTTTCTAATCTAACTGTCACTAAATATCATAAATATTATCCATTTATACGCTTTTCCAAAATCACGGTTCCGAACGTAGTCGGATACCTTAATGCAAATAAAAGTTTTTATGAATTTGAAAATTGTTCCCTTGTTGATTTTTAATAATTATTTTTCTAACTAAACCTGAAAAAAGGGCGAATTTTTTTTAAATATTAACTTAAGCATTTTTAAAAAAAATAACCAGTGATCTCCAGAGGCTGATTAAGGTAGTTGGAGGCTCCTGGCGATAAAAGGTTTGAGGGCCATGAGCTCAAGAGTCGAAAAACTGAAATAGTGAAAAGAGTCGCTTACTTTAAATTTTCAAAATAAAATGTATTGATAATAATAAAACTCAACGACTAAAGAAAAATCTTAAGTGTTTATAAAAAAAATTAAAAACCTTACTGAAGAGCTTACAGTTTTGCTATACAACTTGATTTCTCTTTGGCAAATTCATCAACTATTTTTGCCATATGTATTTTGTACAAAAGATTTTGTTCTGTATATAATATGACCATGTTGTTCAATTTGTCTTTTCTCCCATAGTACTTCTTAAATAATTTTTAACACGTTTTAAAACTGAAAAGATGATGCATTCGATAACGGTAATGTTACAAATATTTTTTCAAGAGTATTTCTACATTAGAATATCTCTCGCTGCTCGATAAATTTCTAGTGGGGGGTTTTCATTCTTGCTCCAATTCATATCGTCAAAATTAAAAGATTCAATATCTTCTTTGTAAGTTTCCTTTAATTTTGGTGTAGCTTTCTTTTTAATTTCAGGTTATATAATCTCTCGTCAAAAATACAATAGCATGTTCTATAACAATTTGATAAATCTCAACTCTTCGGGATAGTTCTGCTCTTGCCCTATCACATATGGCATAAAAAGAATTAACTATGAAATTTTCCTTTCTTTTAAAAATTCGTAACCGACTACTTTACTTTCACCAAAAACATTTTTTGTTCTCCTTTTACTGTCTTCGAGCTTCTCCAACTTCCTCTTCAAACGAGAGCCCTAATAAATCAGTTGTTCCTTGCCCATATTTCCTACTTCACTTTTGAAAATTTTGTGATGTACCTCCCCTTGGAAGTACATCCCTCGAAGCATCAGCGTGAGCTAGAGGTGTAGGGTTAACGAAAGAACTCGGATCAAACATTATCTTAATACGACTTTATTAAGATATTCAACTTAAACTTTTAACAAATTTGATTACAATAATTAATATGAGAGAATCTACGATGACGCAATACACAACACACGAAATATTATTCAATAATCGAACTCAATAATCCGTGCTCAATAATCGCGAACCGCTTAATCTTCAAATATACTAATAAGTAATCAATCCTACCTTATATTATTCTGTAATAAACTTGTCTTTATCTACAATGGTATGTAGCTTGACGTTTAACTTCTAGTCGAACACCAATATGTTTATCCACGACACGTAGAACTTAAATCTTGAACCACGAACTTCAATAATCATCAACTGCCACAACGCACGTCAATTGTCTAACATTCCTTTACATTGCCATCACGCTTACTCTAAGATCCTATATTTATGTCCTATTTATTTGCGTTCTTCTTCACATCTCGTTTCTTGATTTGGTTGGAAAAGAATTGCCATTAATTCTGGCCCAAAGAACCCAAAGCACTTGTTAAAGAAAAGACGCGTAAGACGTCACAATTTGAATATAATTTTCTGGAGATTTTAGTAAGCTAGATCCTTTTAACTATTCACACCAGGGGCGTAGCCACAGTCGTATCAATGATACGGGGCTCCTACATGTTTAAGTACTGTATCGCGAGGTACTGCGCTACTTACGCGAGTAACGAGAGGGCTTTCGTTTCTAAAAAAGTGCCCCAAAAGTGTTTTGATACGAGGCCCACTCAGGAATTAGCTACGCCAGTGATTCACTCTCAACTTACTGCAATGATTTGCTATTAGCATTTATTCTATGGAGTAGGGTATTTATTCCCAATCATGGTCATTAGGGAAGTTTCATATTTTTGTAATCTGTTTCTAAAGGGAAGTAATCTCCAGTATTGTGGTCTTTTCCCCCTCATTCGGATCACAGATCACCATTTATTAATCCTTATCTTGCTATTAAGGCCTAGATTCAACTAATTTGAAATAGTTTGCTTTGAAATAGAAATATCCTTTATCATGTAACTTCATTTAATTTCATTAGTAATATACACTGAAGGAAATAAAAATCCCTTCACAAAAAGAAGGATTTGTGCTTTGTCGACGAAATTTAGTAGGCGTGTTTATACAGGGTGTTTCATATTGAATGGTACAAAAAGAAAACATTATGGTGAACATTGCAATTAATATATTTAGAAAATTTAAATTTACCTCAAAACTACATTTATTCAAGTTTCTACAGGTGTTCAATATGTGCCCCTCCGGTGACACGACAAATGTCTAGACGGTAATCAAGCTCCTGCCACACTCATAGTAGCATATCTCATGTGATGGAGTTCAACACTGCAGTCATCCGCTGCTTCAGTTCCTCTAAGTCCTGAGGCACTGGACGCACAAACACCTTGTCTTTAACGAAACCCCAGAGAAAAAAATCACAGGGCGTTAGATCTGGTGATCTCGGCGACCAATGAAGACATATAAAATCCTTTGGCCCAGCACGACCAATCCAGCGATGGAGTAGATGTTCGTTCAGGAACTCACGTACGTTTTTATTCCAATGTGGGGGAGCAAGCACTATCTTGCTGTGGAATGAAATCAGGAACAGCTTCCACCAGGTGAGAGAGCATGTCTCGGTAAATGTCCCCAGGAAAGAAAAATGGACCCAAAACACAACTGTTTGATAAAGCGCAGAAAACGTTCACATTGGGAGAGTCACGCTGATGTTCTAATGTTACATAGACATTTTCCGTGCCCCCAAATCGCAAATTATGGCGATTAACTTTGCCACAGAAGTGGAACGTGGCCTCATCGGTAAATACCAGTGTGTTCTCGAAACCATTCACATCGAACTTTTCTTGAAATTTCACACAGAAATTCTTACGCAATGGTTTGTCAGTAGGTTATAAAGCCTGGACAATCTGATATCTGTACGGCTTGAATTGGAGACGCTTTCGTAAAACACGCCACACCGTTGTGTAAGGGACAGCCAATTCTGCAACCTGCACGTCGCGTTGATTTTGAGGGACTCCGTCAAAACAAATCACGAATTCTTTCAATCACTTGGGGTTTTTGTTTCTTTTCGCCTTGGGCTTTTGCTCTTGCATAAGCAGCCGGTATCCCGGAACTGCTTCACCCACCTGCTTATGTTATGACGATGCGGTGGTTCTTTACGAAATTTCGTGCGAAAATGTCTTTGCTCAACAGTTACCGAGGAGGTTTTGGCATATTCGAAAACGCAGTACGCTTTCTCCTGCATGGACGACATTTTGTTTAACAGCACCTCTAGTGGCGTCATTCGGTAATTTTTCCCCTGTTGCCAAATAAAACTTGTATAATTGTAGTTTCAGAATAAATTTGTTTCGGCTGAATTAATCCATTACGGCAGTCACACGGCGCTATTCTTTTTGTACCATTCAATATAAAACACACTGTACATCTGGAAGACTTGATTCAAATTTCTCGCTAGGCGCAAAAGTGTGTGGCTAGTCACGCTACGTGGAGGATGTGAATCAAGTGTACTTTAAATACGCACTGTGAAGTTCGTGAATGTTATTTATCGTAGAGATTTGACATAGTAAGTTGATGTTAGTCCAAAATGACTTTAAGACGACGAATAAGCCATTATCAACCGAGTTTGTACGCGAGGTTGTATAATTGATCTAAAAAAAGGTGGATTTTCTTTCCACAATATTATATAAAGACTTGGAAGGAATGTATCCACTGCGCATGATTTTTGGTAGCAGTGGTCCAAGGAAGGCACTACCTCAAGAAAACTATGGCTCAATATCGCACGGGTCTCCACTGAAAGAGAAGATCACAGTATTCACCACATGGCTGGGGAACATAGTGCATCTAACAGCAGAAATGACAGTTTTTTCCGACACCAGAGTGACACAGTGAATTGTGACAAATCAATCTTAAGAAATAGCTCTCAGCCATTAGCTCAAAATCATTGACATCTGTGACTTCAGTGATGTCCCTCTAGAGATAATCGGAGAGGTAATGTGTTCAGTTCTCCGATAAAAGCTGTTTTTGTCTTGGTGCCACTCATGCAGTGGCGTAATGGAGGCACCCCCTGCAAAGTCAGGTTTGGGATCCCAAGCCATACTTAATGTAAATCAGGCTATGGGGCCCCGTGATGTGGGGGTTGAGGAGTATACATTATGCCACTGCAGTGATGGCTCTATGTTGATTAGAAAAAGGCCATGTCAACGCCTGCCAACAATCTTTTTGTCACCAAATATACAAGACCTGCACCTACAGTTATGGTCTGGCAAGAGCAATTTTCTTTAATTGATGGAGCACTTTCGAGGTTAATTTACACAACTTGACTGCAAACTAGTACGCCAGTCTGGCGACTCATACTGTTGCACTGCGATTCATAAGCATCATTCAAGAGGTATTTTCCAACAGGATAATGTGCTCCCTCATTTCTGTTGTAATCCAACCGGGTCTATAGGGAGTCAACGTGTTACGTAGGCCTGCTAGATCACCAGATCTTTCTCCAATCGAGTACGAATGGGACATCATTGGACGGCAATGTTGGCTTCATCCACAACCAGAATTAAACAACTTTATATTGACCAACCAAGAGCAACAGGCATGTAATTCCATCCCACAAACTGACATCTGGTACCAGTACGACACATGGCATGCACGTTTGCATGCTTGCATTTAAAATTGTGGTGGTTCCGCCGGTTTTTAATGTATCATCATTTCACATTCGAAAAGGCTCTACTCACGCTTACACATTAACATGTGATATTGAAACATTAATAAATTAAATATGTTACCTATACTTTTGTATAGGTCAGGTGTCGGCAACCTGCGGCTCGCGAGCCACATGTGGCTCTTTGGATGTGAAGCTTCGGCACTTTAGTTCCATACGCAAATATTATTTATTTTATCAAAAAAAATTTAAAAATCGTTCTGAAACGATTAACGAGGATTAGGCACCGTTTCTATCTCTCAGCCAATTGTACTCGTTTTTCACCGCACCCATCCCCCATGACACGCGTAGTCACTGTCGTCAGTCCGTCGGAAGTTCTTGAATGACGCCGTTGTCGGATGTTTCTATGTAGGTTTTAATTCGCTTTCGACGCAAGCAGAGGCGGCGTAAGGCGTAAGGCGTTGGCGGGGTGGGCCCCTGCCGACGGCCTCGCGGGGCGTAGGGCCTCGTGCCTCAAAGCCGAAATAAATTAAACGAAAAGTAAGGAAAATCCAAAAGTGCACGCCACAGGATTTTTTGTAATTGATAAATTAGAAAATTCTCAACTCTATTTGTTTTTCACCATAAGATATCGAAAAATTGATATATCAACTTTTTTAAAAAAAAAAGATACGTTCGATTTATCGGTGTATGGAAATATATGAATAAATAATTCGTGAAAATATTGTTTTCCATCATCTTTTAATAAAATTTCTCTACTTTGTCGTTTCCTCTCATATTTAGTCTGGCAACATTAGCTGGAGTTAGCTGCTATCGCGAGGAGTCCCCGGTCAGAGACGGGGCATAGCTTGGACTTCCTATCATTAGAAAGCCAATTAAAGTATCGCATGCAGACACAGTATCGCTTCATGTTTCTATATCATATGAATTTTTAAAGTATTTGATTTGAGAATAAATAATAGTGGTACTGGGTATTTTTCATTATTTATCAATCATGTCAGGCTTAGGTACTAAGAGAGATAGATATAAAGGGAGAAAATGGGAACCTGGCGCAACAAAAAGAAAAAGGAAAGCGGAAAGAGTTGTATCAAACCAAGTTCAAAGTTCAGGTATGAAAAAATTTCTCTGTCAGAGTGAATTTGGCAGTACAGAATCAAATTAATTGGTTTCTTCGACTTCTCAATAACATTTATCCGTATCCAAGTCTCCGTTGAATTTGAAAGTTACTCCAAGTGCACCTACTATTGATACCGGACGATGAAAGTCGGAATCAAAAATAGGATCCAAAGCATGCCAGTCATAATCTGACGCTGAGATTTCTGGGTTCATGTTGAGTAACATAAGTCACAATCAAGAAGAAGAGATTGAGATTAAATCTTTGCCTGTGAACAGAGATGCCAGTGAGGTTCTGAAACAAGCGTTTTCCAGTTTTGAACCGGGATTGTGTACGTCTCCCATGACAGATGCTCACCGATCATGATATAGTTCACACAAAGCGATCCCACATAGCAGTTAAATAACTGTGATGAATATTATCCTAAAGATGATCATAGACACTTTTCCAATTTTCATTTCTCACGAAAACTAAATCATGGTGAAACTCAACATCGTCACTGCTTGGTTTATTCAAGTTCTAAAAATAAACTTTTCTGTTTTCCATGCAGACTATTTGGCAATTCACAAACTCAAATAGTACTGGAAGAGAGCGCGATTGGAAACACTTTAGTAGTGTTTTACACAGACAGGAGAATACTAAAGAACATATGACCTATATGTTCCAATGGATAACATTAGAGAAGGGAATAAAGCACGGAAAAACATTAGACCTAGAAAACGGAAGGCGAATTCTTGAATCTCAAAATCATTGGTATAATTTGTTTGAGAGATTGATATCATAAATTTCTTAGCCTATCATAATCTGACGTTTCGAGGCCACAGAGAATCTCTCAAAACAGACGAAGACACTAAAATTCTGTGTGTGAAAACTTCCTAGACTTATTTAAATTGATATCTAAATATGATCCTACGTTACGGGAACGCACTTATCCCATTGATAATAAACAACTTTCACACCATCATCTAAGCCAAGATATTCAAAATGAATTGATCACAATCATGTCAAACACAGTTACCAGTGAAGTGATTGGTAGAATAAAAGAGACAAAATATTATTTTTTTTACTCGACTGCACTAGAGAATGTAGTAGAATTTAACAAATGTTGGTTATCTTGAGATATTGTTGTACATCAACAGGAAGTATAGAAGAAAACTTAATCGGATTTTTCTTGCTGTCACTGAAATGACCGGAGAATATTTGACCAAAGCAATACTTGGAAAGCTAGAAAAATATGGCTTAGATATTCAGAACTGTCGTGGACAAGGATACAACAATGGAGCAAATATGGTAGGTACATAAATAGTGGAGATAAAACTCGAATATTAAATAAAAGTCCTAGGGAATTTTTCAAATCTTGTGGTTTTCATTTCTGGAATCTCTTATTGGTAGTCGCAGCTAATTGTCAGTGGCAGCAGAAACATTTTTTTAGTTTCATTCTGAAGATTTTTTTCTTTGCTATTTTCAAGTTCCAGCAAATGGTGGACAGTTATCAAAGCTTACTATCAAGCCTTTATCACACAAGGTGGGAAAGCAGAATCGAGGCGGTGAAAGCTGCATTATTACAATTTGATGATGTTGAAAGCATAGAAAACTTTAAAAGACCAAACGGAACAATCCAACACACTCAGTGATTTCGATTCCATTTTAAATGAAATGTTCAGTTGCGAATTTATCGTATCATTACATGTATGGTATGAGTTATTAACGTGTATCAATACCATAAGCAAATTATGGTAATTTGTACAAGCCCATTTATGCATTACTCTTGAGCATTTGCGTACATTTTGTTGCTGTTGTTTCTAATGCCACCTGTCTGACGTAGTCAGATCGAGGCCCACGAAATTCATCGTGGCAAGGGGCTAGAAGTATGCCTGTCGTTGGCCTTGAGCACCATACAGGTGACAGTACGATTTAGCTCAGCGAAATTCCCCGAAGGGCCGATAGATGGCGACACCAACTATCTCCACATCCACAATTTCTGCATGGAACTGAAGGGGAGGGAAATATTCTCCAGTCCCTGCGATCGTGACTCAGTCCACAAGACTTCGGACCCACTGATTTAACGAGCACGTACTCCGTGTTTACTCGGAGGGTATTTGGTGACATCGGGCATCGAACCCAGGGCTTCCGGTCTGGAATCCGATACTATAACCACTAGGCTACCCACGGCCCGACATTTTGTAGTTGGATCAAAGAGTATCGATAAATTGGATTCGGAAAATGCTTGTCTGACGCTCTTAAGTCAAGTAATTATGATTTGCCAAAATATTTTAAAAATAAAAGGGTAGAGAATAAGAATGTTTGATTATGGAGGCGGCAATTAACCTATAGAGTCTATCAATAGCCAGAATGAAACAAACTTTTCTTAATACCGTGATTGATTTGGTGATAAGCAATATGGATTCAAAATTTATGTCTTTAAATCAACATTTTCAAAATTTTGTTTTTCTATATGTTTTAAGGAAGTCAAAAATATTCCAAAAGAGCAAGTACTGAAACTTTCAAGAGTTACACAGTCCTTCAAGTAGGTGAGAGCAGTGACTTCCGACCTTACGAATTATATGAAGAATCAACAAAATATGATCCCAAATTTACCCAACATCATTACATACGTGAAACATCTGTTCCAAAATGTCACAGAGAACGATTTGAAAGAAATTTTCCCAAATATTTATATTGTCTTTCAAATTTTGTTTACAATACCTTTAAGTACCGCTTCTACTGAGCAGAACTTTTCAAAATCAAAGCTGATAAAAAATTATGTATGAAATACAATGGGTCCAGAAAGACTTTCAGCTTTGGCAGTTTTATCTGTTGAAGCAGATAATGCATCTAAGATAACTCACGAACCAATCAAAGGATTTCAGCAAAACTTAAAGTAGAAAATTTCTGCTTTAATTTTTTTCTTTTCTTTTTTTCATTATTGTTTAGGTGTCAAAGAAATATAAGTAAAAAGCTTGTTCTTTTTTCTTTAGGAATAAAAATTGATTTTTTATCTTATAATCTCCCTTCTTGCGCCATCAGAGAGCCTCGCGAAATGTATCTTGCCCACATTAAGGCCAACGTCCATATTTTCAAAAACTTCCTTTATCCAACAGATGGCGTTGTTTGCAACTCGGATGACGTCAAAGCGATAATGTTTGTAAAAAGTTAACCCTTCGTTACTATAGCAACGGGATGTGGTTAAGAAATGATTGACAGATATAGTCGGTTTCAGAACGCATGCGCAGTTGCAGTAAAATAAACAAACTATTAAAAACCATAATCAAATGGTGAGGACACAACAAAGTGCAGTGTTGGTTGAATAGGTGGAAAAGAAAGTTTTGTAAAAAGTGCTGTACAGATAATAGTCTTTTAGAATTGCCACGGAAATGGGTGCGCAGTCTTTTTTTTTTTAAATCTGTGCAAATATTTGGGGATATCTACGAGTGAATGAACAAGTACGTTTACATTTTCATGGGTATCATAAACATTGCCCATAGGGTTAAGAATAAAGATGGAATTTAGAAAGGAGTTTTAATTTTTGGAGGAAGGATTTGATAGACCTCCAGTTTTATTTTATAGAGATATCTTTTTTATTTGTCTTATCGTATTTAATTCGATTTTTTTTGTTTGATAGGTATGTAATAAACTTCTTTCTGCTCATATCTCAGATACAAATTGTATTTGAAATTGCTATGTAAGAATACTCATCAGGGAAATAATCCTTTTCAATTTGAGTCTTTCACAAGAAAATGTTACTTTTCTAAGTAAATAACATAGAGCACAATTTTTTCACAAATAGTTTGTATATAAAATTCTGTTTCCAAACACATCTATTTCTTGTTTTACAAATTAATGTTATTCTTTCCGATACGTACAAAATTTCACTAAATTACAGTCGTCGCTAAACCTGAAAAATGTTCGTTGTTTGGAAAATTTCGTGAAATGGTGATTTATCTTTCAATATAGTTTAAAAACCACTTAAAACAAATTTTAAATTCACTTAACTATACATTATTATAAAATGAATCATACACCTTCTTTTTCCAATTTTAAGCCTACAAGTAATTTTAAACATGCTTATTTTATGACTAGGAATTTTAAGAATGTGTGTCCTTCAATTTAACTATTGGTTAAGTCTATTAATTTTGCTTGAGTTTTGTTTCGTTTTAAAAAAAACGTTTTCTCTCATTCCTCGCATCTTTGCAGTGCACGAAATACCTCATCAGGCGTATTTTTTTCACACATTTAAAGTCTAATCATTTCAAATCATTTTACTTGCACATTTCATCACACAAAGATCCAGAAATATTTCAAAAACAGAGAGAAAAAAATCGAATCCTAAGAGAAAAAGTTTGATAAATGGACAATGCACTTAGCTATTTGGAGGTTATTTGACGAAGAAAATCGTAAAAGTCTCTTGTTTCCAGGAAAAAGTTCGCGAAATAGAGAAATTCGCAAGATAGAGGTTTGCAAAATAGAGGGCCGACTATATTATATTCATAGAATTTTAATTTCCAAATTAAGCTTCCTTTTTATTACACTTCCTAAAGTTAGTATGGAATTGAAAACCTGTTTCCTTGTTGAATTTTAATAATTGTTTTTATAGATAATTCGAGAAAAAGCATGAATATTGTTAAATTTTGAAACCTGGAAGAAATATGAACATTTTTAAAATATTAACTTAAATGTTTTAAAAAACTAACGAGAGTTCTCAGATCTAAATTTATATAAAACTTTTTTAGATTAAATATATATATATATAATTATATATCTTCAAAAAAATTTCAAAATTATCTTGAACAGAAAATTTTTTTCATTGAATAGACTGCAATTCATGGTGAGCTGTTCTGTGATTAAGGTTCAATTTTTTGTATAAGTATGTAATTATCTTTTTACGGATCATGTCTAAGAAAAAGGATTTAAACTAATTATTTATAAAGCTTCATTTTTAAAATTGGTCTTTTAAGTAAAATAACGTAGTATATATATACATATACATTACATACTTTCAATAAATGTATATTAATCTCTTAAATTAATGAAATTATATACTGATGTATAAAACAACACTTTGTTATAAGCAGATTTCAGCCTTTATTAGTATATGTATTTTTATGTTACTAATAAATTTTGAATTGTGTGTTCATTGAAGATATTTAATTAACATAGTAACTTTTTTATAAAGCAATACAAATTAATAGATTTTAAAAATATGAAGAAGCCAACGAGCTGATTCTATGGGATGACAAAAAAGAAGAAAAAATTCTTTGGGTGGAGTAGAAATTACTTTCTAACAGCTAAAGGAAACACATTAACAGCTAGAATGCACAAGTTTCTTCTTGCATAATGTACGATGAGCAATATTCGTCTTTGAACTGTGAAGAAGGATAAATGGGGGTCAAGCAGTCGTAAAAACCACCACAGATTGGGCTTCTTTCCCTGCCCCTTCATGGTGGTGGGACCACGAGGGAGACACCAGATACTTTTTTAGTCTTCAGTTGCTTCTCTAACCAGCTTAAGTGGTCTAAAATAGAATTCTTAGTACACAGTTTTGTCGTATTTTCATAAATAACATAAATAATAACATTAATTTATAAAATAAGAAATGGAAATGTGGTTAAAAAAGATTATAACAATTTGTGAAAAAGTGCTCTAATGACCATTTTCACAAAAAAATGACGTTTTCTTTTTAAAGACTTGTATCGAATCTTATTATGTTCTTGATGAGAGTTTCTTATAAGCAATTCAGAAGTTCAAATTTAAGTACAATTTGTTTCTACCATCTACATTTTCTTAAACAGGATACCACATAATGTAGCCTATTTTCTGGGTTACTACATTAAATGAAGCTGTTATTTTGTTACCAAACACACACACACACATGCGTAAAAACTAAACAATATGTTTGAAATGAATTAGGAAATGAGCTCATAATTTTCTTTTAGAAAAAAGTCGGTTTTATCCTACAATTATATTATATAGAAGCTGATCTCTTATTGTTATCTAATGACATTAACATCAAATTATTATTATTGTTACTAAAATCAATGTCAGTATGTGACTTAAAACTTGAATCTTCATTATCATGTACAACAAAGAATATGTCAGGTGTATTGTTATGCTACACTTTTATCAACGATGTAATTCAGAATTCGAGGAATGCGTAATTATTCGAACCTCGGCGTACACAGGAACAATGAATACTGAGTGAGTGAATATTAGCGTCGCACTGTACCGCTACACGAGGGTTTGGCGACGAATCAAGTAATTTTGAACCATGGTCAAGTGACGTGGACGACACTGGAGCTGGCACCATCCTCTCCTAACTACCTCACCACACCAACGGGAGGACGTTTGAGCTCTCGACAAATTTAACGTTTTTAAATATAGAAATTACTCTTGCACTTTTGTTTCGTCAAACACATGTTAATATTTTTTACTATGTTTTTGGACAAATATCGGAAACAAATGTGTTTACTTCAAATAGTTCATTGATAGTACCAATTTTGGACAATATTGCTGACCATTCTATTAAACAAAATGATTGACATTTCTTGTATTGAATCCAATAAATTTTTAGTTTCAGATACCGCTGTATAATCTTCTAGGTTGTTACGAGTTTGTTCAACCGTGCATACACTGCTTTAACCGAATCTATTTTAGCTTCCCAACGGGTATCGCAAGATTGTCTTAGAGTAATGCTTAAATGCTTTTGTAGAATTTCCCATCTTTGTGGATGCAGAAAATAGGCATAGAAATATCTACGCCCAATTTTTATAGTACATATTACTGGAACTGGCATCACAAACTAAAAAATTAAAAGAGGATAGGCAAGGTGATAGGTTTAGAGCCATTATTCTAGATCTTGCACCTTTATACTTCCGTTTCATACTGCTACCCTTTTTGTCACATGCCGACAATTCATATCTAATTCTAACTCCCTTAAGGGGAGTTGGAAACCTCTCTCTCTCTCTATACTGACAATGTTAAATTGGCGGTTTTCGATGTACCTTTTCTCAAAATCTGTTTTATGTACATGCTAGAAATTTTTCATACTATTAAAGTACACCTCTCTTATTATACTAAAATGAGTTTTTAGCTAATTTTGAATTTTTGAAGAAATTATGAAATATTTTATCAAACATTGCGAAATTTGACCTATTTTTTACTTAACAAATTTGTAAAAATTAAATTTTTGAGTGTTTTAAAAAAAGCTCATTTTAGTATATGTTAGACATCATTATAAATAATTCATAAAAATTTACATACATGTGAACAGTAGTTTCTCAGAAAAGGTACATCGCACATTAAAATTTACATTTTGAGATAAATTGATTTTAATGTATACAGTGAGACTTCTAATCGGCTGGGAAATAAAAAAATAAAAGGCTCAATTTAAAATAAAAGATACATGTTTTGGTTTATATCAATCGTTACACTTTTAAGCAAAAACAAAGTAATTTGTTTACAATGTTCGCCATTAAAATGGGCGTGGCCCAAATTCAACGAATATTTAAAAATACGTTTTAAAGGCTTCTAAATACCCCAGAGGTTCAAATAAGGTATTTTTAGAAAGGTTAAAATCTATACAATTGGAAAATGTAAAAATCTCAAATTGTCAAAAGATAAGGTTTTAGCTTTCCAACACCTCTTAACCTTATCACTGGAGTTTTTGCTATGCCTGGTGGCCGCGGTATCTTAGTGGTTATGGTCACGAGCTCGTGGCTAGAGTGTCGTGGGCTCGAGTCCTGTTGCCACTAAAGACACGCCGTGTAGACGATGCCATTCCTCCCGCTGATGTGCTAGTTAGGAAAGAGGGGGTGCCAGATCAGGTGTCCTCCTCGTCACTCGACCGAGGTTCAAAATTACGAGGTTTGTGATCAATATCCCTCTTGTTGCTTTGTAGAGTGACGTTAAACATCAAATGACAATTCTGGATTTTTCACCCACTAAGAAAGTATACACTCCACAACAGTGGCCTTCAAACTGTGTTCCACGGAACCCTGGAGTTTCACGATACATTCCCAGGGGTTCCACGAGTCACAATAAATAAATGGAAAAAAAATTATAAATGTGTATGCAAAATGGATTCACGTTCTCTATGAAGTTTGTATCCCCACAAGAATTTAAAGCTCATTCCTGTCATTAAGAAACTGAAAATTTTATTTCAACATAACTTTATTTTGCTATACTTTTAAAACTTTTATTATAATATAATAAAAGATATATATATATATATATATATATATATATATATTAAAATGTGTTTTATTTATATAGATATTACCAAATAGATTGTAAAAATGTTATTGTTTACTATCAGTTCCACGAGATAATTGTATGCTCATTAGTACGATGTCTTGCAAAACTAAATAGTTTTCCAATGGAAAGTGCATCTTTCGACATTTGTTGGGTAAACACCTACAATAAGGGAGAGGTAACGACTTATAGACCAATCAACAGATTTGATGTCCAAACTCTAAATTTAAGCTAGAAACGCTCCTAAATTTTTTGTTGCAAATTCATGCAAAATACTCAGTATTTTTCTAAACATTTTAATGCCATTCAGAACAATGTGTATAAATGAAAAATATTTCTTGGCATAAGTGGTTACAAAAGCAAACTATAGAAATAAATTAAGCTCAGAATATGTAATGCGATTGGAGTTAATTTCAATGGGCTTAGACTTCCGACGGTTTGTGTCAAAAAACACATTCTAGTTACTTAGCATAATGCATGTGTGGGTGAAACCTGGATCACAGATTAATATTATTAATTAGTAAATTATATTAAAAGTAGATTAAAATTTTTAATAATCGATGCAATACGTTTTTTAAATGCCTTTACAAAAAGGTTTGTGTGGAATGGGGTCCGATAAAAGTACTTTCTGGTTCTAAGGGTTCCACACAAAGACCTTCTAGTTCTAGGGCAGTGGTGGCCAACCCATGGCACGGTGGAGTTGTAACGGGGCCACGCGAAGACATACTGAAAAATTAAAAGAAATTTGAATACATAATAATAAATAATTTTCTACAATTTTATTGAAGTGGGGTTGTCTCAGACAAAAGTCTCAAAAATTTGGATCAAAATATGTTTGTGTGAATAAATGTTTTCTGCTATGGACATAATAAAATAAATATTACTCATATAACTAGCTGATGTGCATAAATAATAACCTAATTTTCTTAGCATCTGCAAAAGTTAATCCTAATATAGATGACTTGGTAAAAAAAAGAGTACTTCAAAAGCTACATTATAAGTAAATACTAACTGTTTAATAATTATTTAAAATTAAATGTTTCAAGTTACTGATTTTTAGTTTGTACTTTACTTAACTGAATTGAACCTGTATAAAGTTTATTAACAATAAAACCTATATAAATTTGCACTTCATATACACTGGTGTGCAAAAATTAAGGACGAAGTCGAAAAATTAGCATATTAGCTGAACGAAGAGGCAGAGCGGACAGAAAGACCAATCACGAGATTAAGTAAGGTGATGTACGTTAGCACATGCACAGATATGCAGGTAGAAGTAATGGGGGAGTGTCTGAGTAGTATAAAGCATGTTGTCGGTGTAAGATCAGTATTTCTGGCAAAGAGATTGCACGCCGTATAGCAGTAAAAATCACACCGAGTTGCTGCCTCAGCGAGAAATGGCGAATAATCAATCTGTTAGACGACATCTGGATGCTTTTACCCGAGGTCGAATCATTGGGAAGTTGGAGGAAGGCCGCAGTGTGACAAGTGTGGCTGCAGAGTTCTGAATTGCCCACAGCATCGTTTCACGACTTTGGAGACAATTTCAAAGTACAGGAACAGCTATCCGGGGGTTCAGTAGTGGTCGTCCACGAGGAACCACACCCGCAGATGATCGGTACATTGTCTTACAGGCCAGAAGAAACAGGTGGCAGACAGCGGGAGAAATCGCTAGACACACGACACAGGCGACTGGACGACCGATATCGCGTTTTACCTTGGCCAGAAGACTGCACGGTGGTGGTCTGTTTGCACGACGCCCTGTACGGTGTGTACCTTTAATGCCTGCCCATCGGAGAAGACGTTCTCTGTGGTGCCGGGAACACTGGAATTGGAGAGACAATGTATAGGGACGAGTACTCTTTACAGATGAGAACAGATTCAGTTTGAGTAGCGATTCTCATCGCTTATTCATCTGGAGAGAGCGGGGAAGCCGCAATCATCCCTCGAACATCATTGAAAGGGACAGGTATGGAGGCAGCTGTGTTCTCGTTTGGGGAGGCATCATGCTTGGTAGTCGTACAGACCTTCACATCTTCGACGCAGGTTCAGTCAACGGGACCCGTTATTGTAACGAGATTCTTCTTCCATATGTGCGTCTTTTTAGAGGCGCTATGGGTCTGCAGTTCCTTTTCATGGACGACAATGCACCATGTCATCACACAGTAGCTGCCGAACAGCTCTTAGAGTGAGGATATTGCACGTATGGATTGGCCGGCACGGTCTCCGGATCTCAATCCCATCGAGCATATATGGGATTTTCTAGGCAGACGCTTGACAGCTCGTACCTTGCCACCAGTAACGATTCGGGAGCTTCGATTGGCGCTGCAAGACGAATGGGCAGCAATGCCTCAACAACTCATTGACACCCTCATTCTCAGCATGGACAGACGCTGTGAAACCTGCCTAGCAGTCAGGGGAGATCATATCCCCTACTAAAGACCGGATGTTTCTTGCTGGACACCCATCACAAGGATGTTTCGGCCTTCAGTCGCATTGCGCTCCATGCTACTTTTTCAACCAAGCTTCTTTTTATCCCTCTGATTTCTCTTTTAGTAAGTGTTGCTTACATATTACACATGTCCTTACGTAATGGGGATCTTACGGTATTAAATGTGTTGATTTGGAAAGCTTTTTGTACAAAGTTATATTGAAAAAACCGTCTCTCGTCCTTAATTTTTGCACACCAGTGTATATATATATATATATATATATATATATATATATATATATATATATATATATATTGGTATTGCGATTTGAACCAGAAAAAAAAGCATCATGTATTCATTTTTGAATATGAGAGTAAGAAAACGTGCTCACTTTCCTGTTTTTTAAAAAGTAATGAGGTAAAAAGAGCAAAGGCCCTATCTCTTTTTTTAACTAATAAGCCAATAAGTGATGCATACGGTGATATACATACGATGATTAAATTTATGAAATAAAACCGATCTTTCTCTATTCAATTATATTTTTAATTTAAAATAACATAAAAAAGATTTCAATACTTTTAATTTATTTTAATTAAAATCATATAAATGATATTTTTATGTTAACTGAATATTTTTCGGAAAAAAATCTAAATTTTCCTTCCTAGTGTTCTCCTTTTCGAACTTGTATTAAATAAAAATTTCTGTTCTACATCGGCATTTGTGATGGACATAACACACATTCAGTCAATAATTTTTAACTTTAATGGGGGATATACATCTTCAAATGCGTGACAGTACTTCTAACCATATTCTACTCAAGTTAAATTTCTTATATTTCTGTTTCTTTTATTACAAGGAAAAATGTCACACATCGATAACTACATTTTCACACAATTTCAGTCATTACAAATTCTATTGCGAGAAAAGTTCTCCCTAATTAATTTTGTCTTTCAAAACCGTACACTTAAAACAATTTTGTTCAGTAAAGTTAACCGACAGTTTCACAATGTATCCATACCAAATTTTAAAAACAATTTTAACATTTTGAAATGTATCCTCTATTAAATTTTTTGAGTATACACAAATATTTTCTGCTGTATGGAAGAAATAGTTTGAGATGTGGTGTGTGGTTTTGAAACAATGTTTTCGTACGTGTAGACTATTTTTGAAAATTTAAATATCACTAAAGCTGATCATATAACCAAAAATGAGCCTTATTTTAATGTGTGCTGGTATCAAAATAAAACACTTTACAATATTAAGCAACCTATGGGTTTATATTCAATATCAAACTACTCGCAAAATGGCTTACAACTTCTATTCAAATTGTAAAGAAACTGAAATATAAATATATCTTACTGCAGACAAAAATATTCATAATATGTAAATAACCTATTCCTCTCCACTTATTTCAGTACATTTTAAGAACTGTAGCTGAATGCAATTTTTTATATTTATAAACGAGACATAAAGGCTCACACAGTCGTAAAAATGTTTTTATCATTTTTAAATATATTACTATAAAACGTATATGGATTGTAAGATCAGTTCTAAAATCCTAAAAGCTTTTAGAGGAGCAAAAAACATGTAATTTTGGATTGATCAAAATTTTAATATAATACACAAATATACATGTTATTAAGCAAATACATTTGAAAAATCAACCTTCCTTCTGAAATAAACGTAATTCAAAGAAAAATGTTTAATTGCAAATGAGGGGAAATGCATGTTTATCTAAGGGGTATCCCCAAAGGGAGGTAATCTTCAAACTTAAAACTGAAACTTAGTGGCACAACAATCCATGAGGGCCAGGAACTACTATGCCCATCCCAATATACGTGGCCATTGGGCACTGAGGTGCATGAACAGATGTCCCGATTTGGTGGTCTGTCTGAAGAGAGACCTTCAGTGTTTAAGACCCCAAGCAAGCTTGGTACTCATTTATCGACCCAATGTAGCGGGGATGAAAGGCAAAGTCGACCTTTCCCAGCCCGTTAATAGAACCCCAGACCTGTGGTGTGGAAGCACGATACACTACCACTTGACCCTATTCGGTGAAAAATAAAACTTAATATTGGAATCTTATATAATTCCTTAATGAATAAGGGAGTCCAAACTTTTTTTTTCATATAAAATGTTTAGACGGAAATGGTTAATTATGAACATATTTCACAAGTTGCATAAATTAATATTAACCGTTATAGTTTACATAAATTTTTAAGAGTGCAAAAGGTGTATTTTGGCTGCACGAATTAATTTTAAAAGGAATAAGGTTACGAAAAAGTAGTACAAATCTATCTAAAGTAGGGTTGGTTACCTTAGATATTGTCAAACACAACAATGTATTGGAAGCCAATTCCACAATTCGTTGTTATAAAAATGTATGGAAAATTACAAGACTTATTTTTGCATTTGTAATTTATATATATATAATTTTTTCTGGGAACTTTATAAGCTAGAGCGGCATCCATCAAAACCGCGGTTCTCTCTCTGTTTTTCCAGATCGCCCCTGACTAGCCGGCTCTGCCATAGTAAGTGAAAATGCCTTATTTTGTTTGTCAAGATCATTTTATAGCATACTGTATTTTTCATGTATTTTAGGTGGTCATTTTATATTTTCTACATAAATATCTTAATGTCTGAATTTAAAATTACATAAAATTCTTGACATTCGCATCAATGACCATTGTAATTTTTATTAGCATATGAATGTGTCCTCAAACGATTGCATGACTATTATTAACATATTATTTTAACCATTTAATTAATATTAAGTATAACATAACGCACACAAATTTTCTGAACTTTAAAATAAATATTTCGAAAACTACTTCAGATATACTCAAAATTTTTCATTCCTACGCTTTAGCTTCTCAGTTTTGCTTCTATGTAAAACTTTATTGGATATTCATCAATTTTTTTAGTATATTTTTTGCTCTTAGCATGCCGTTTTCAGCTGAATTGTACGAAATCTTCGAAATGTATTAAAAAATACCAAAGAAGCTATATAATAAAATTTGAAATTTATATTATACTCAAAGAATTGCTAGAACTTATGAAAAATAATATTTAACTGCGCGATACTTTTTTTTTTCGAAATTTCAAATGGAATTTCTAACAAAATTTCTAGCTTTATAAGGTCGAGATTTCAAAAAATATCCAGATTTTAATTACTTATTCAGTTCGCCTTTAAAAAAGATAAATGTTGAGGTATTTTGCATAAATAGATATTTTTGAAGAATAGTTCGAATGTTTTTGAATAGCTCGAATTTAAAATATATTTTTTATGTCGTATATTTTTGATTTCCATTTATTCAAACATTCAAGTTATAAAAAACATGTGGGAAAATCTTCATTCATGTTGTCCTTGATTTAAACGTAAGTTCAAGCACTTTTAAAATTCAAATATAATTCGGTGTATTTTAACAATATATAACCACACACAGGCACACACTGTACTTAAACTTCCCTGAACACTTAGGCTTTGAAATCTAAAAAAAAAAACTAATAAATCATAATTAGTTTTTTTTTCCGTTATTATTTTTATCAAAGTGTAAGAAAATGTTTCAAATTATTTGAAGAAGTTTAAATTTATCCATTTTTAGTGGTTGGAAAGTTGAAAAGGTTTCAAATTTTAAAGTGTTTGGTGTTTTATTAATTTTTTTTTGGCATCTTATAATGAAATAATCATGTTTCAAAAACTGAAAGCATTGATTAAGATAAGAAAAATGAAGCGAAAGAATATACTTAAAAAAAGAAAATTTGTCTAACTATATAAAGTAGCAGATTGCCCTGACACACCCCAACTTGTTACATTTCCAAATTAGTATGAAAACAAAAGGGAATTGTAACATATTTTACTTATGCGTTGGGACTTTTCAAAACTTTTAAAATACAAGCTAACAAACAAACACTTCCTGGGGTCTGAAGAAACTTTTCCCCGATTTTTTACGATTGCTCCAGGGTCAAAACACGGGGTTCCCTGCGAGCCATAAAACTTCCTATCAGTGTCCTGCTGTGTTGCTTCCACCGTCTCTAATTATCTTTCAAGATGTTAAACCTTTAAAAGGGAAAAAGGATTTCAGAAAAGTACGGCTCAATCGCTTTTGAAAATGTTACTTAAAGGCAAATAAACCCGTGCAGTGCATTTTTGAAGCATCTTTACAATGACGGAATTTTCCGTGCTTACCGCTTGGAGGGTTAACTACCTTTTTGAAGTCAATAAGGACTGTCAAAAAGAAGCAAAGTTCTACTGTTGGATATTATCCCGCGAAAGTGTTTTTATTGAAATATATATTTAATAAATTACCTATTTTATATTATTTATCTATTTTATAGCTTTTCTTACGTAAAAATTAGCATTAAAATAATAATTATAAGAATAGGTACTTATAAATTGTTATTTAATAAACTATTTTCGAACTCTGGGGATCAAAGTAAGTAGATATTTGCGGTTTTAGATTGTTTATATGTTTGGTAATATTTTCATTGGTTTCGGTATGCTGGGCATAACACCTTTACTCCTAAACTTAAGTATCTAATGTTTGTCAAAATTAAAAAGAAAAGGAAAAAAAACTAAAATGTGCAGACTGCGCCGTGATAAGCACGTTCTGACAAGTCCGTTCGTGCTAGCCGGCGATCACCGCACTCGAGAGGCGACCACACATGCGACGAAACTATGTACTTATAGTCAATCAGTACATGAGAGAGTGAGACAAACTGTGTGTTTCGTGTTTAAAATATTTATTTTAATAATTAAATTATTAGAGAATTATTTATTTGATTTAGGTAAGTGTTTTTAATTGGGAAATATAGTTGTAAAATGTTTTTTGATAAATTACATTTCATTATGCCTAGCATCTCTTATGTATTTACGTTGGTATACGTTGACATAGTTAATAATTGCAAATCTTAACATCTGCTCTGTGTGTGTGTTTGGATACCTAAATAATAATTTTAAAAATTCTTTATTACAGCTTCACCGCAAGCATGGCATCTACAAAAAAAAACTGAGAGAATTCAATCGGGATTGGATGGAGTCGTTCGCTTTTATATGCAACTCAGATGGCCTTCCGACTTTTCTCATTTGCCACGAAAAATTCGCACATAATAAGAAATCAAACTTAGAGAGACACTTCACTACAAAACATACTCAGGTTGCTAGTAAATATCCAGCTGGTGAAGAACGAAAAAAAAAGCTGTCGACGAGCTCTAAAAACCAAAACAGCAATCAAATTCAATGTTAAGTAATTACACGCAATCTACAAGTAATGTCAATCTGGTAAGCTTCGTGTGGTATTACTAGAAATTTCAAAAAAGAAGGCAAACCATTCATAGATGAGGAGTATGTCAAAGATTGCTTCATACTTAAGAAGAACGAACGTCTGAAGAATTGTTTCGTAATTTCAAAAACAAACAGAAATCTAGAAAAAAATCAAAGATTTGCCACTATCCTCTATAGCAGTTCAAGATAGAATAGCTAAAATGCATTCAAATGTAACATATTTGCAGGTGAAAGATATTCAACTTTCTTCTGCCTTATCACATGCTATAGATGAGTCTTGCGCTATAAAAGACACGGCACAAATTGCCCTTTTTGTCAGGTATATGTTTTCCCAAGGTCCAAAAGAAGAACTTTTAGGATTGCTACCACTCTCGTAACAAACTAAAGGAGAAGATATAGCGAATGCCGTGCAAAAATGCCCTAAAGACAATAAAATCGTTTCCATAGCAACTGATGGAGCCAAAAGTATAACATGAAAAAATTAAGGGATGCTTCAGAGCAAAGTAAACCACGAAATTCTTACGTTTCACTGCATAATCCACCAAGAACCGCTTTGTGCCCAAACACTTCCGGCCGAAATAGTTGAGGTCATGAATTTGGTAATCAAGATTGTTAACAGTATCTTGTCAAAAGCACTCTACCATCATCAGTTTAAAGAATTCTGAAACGAAATAGAGATTCAGTATTCCGACCTACTTCTTCACAATATAATGAGATGGCTTTCCAAAGGTAAGGTGTTGAAACGTTTTGTTTTGTGCCTGAATGAAATAAATGCATTCCTCAATGAAAAAGGCATTAATCACCCTCAACTGGAGAACGACAAATGGTTGCAAAAATTTTACTTTATGTGGATATCACAGAGAAATTAAATGAGCTGAATCTAAAACTGAAAGGAAAGGGAAACCCAGCCTATGTTTTGGTAGAAGACTTGGTTTGTTTAGAAGAAATAAATTAAAAGTAAAAAATTTTTTAAAAAACAAGCTTTTATTTAAATGCTCTAAAAAGAATAAAATAAACTTTTCTTTTAAAACTTTTTTGCTATCAACTTATAACGTCATTACCCAATTTATGATGTAAAAGCTTGTCGCGAGATTTAAGTACTTTTATTTACTTAGTTTGAAAATTTTAAAAATTAGATCAATCAGATCAAGTTATTTAATTTGCTTGTTTATCTAGGCAGGTATATCTCGCGACAAGCTTTTATATCATAAATTGTGTAATGACATTATAAGTTGATAGCAAAAAAAGTTTTAAAGGAAAAGTTTACTTTTAGTGTTTCTCAAAGTTGGGGGATGACGCATGTGCTTCCGTCGGTGGGGCATGTAAGATTCGCCCGAAAGTTTAAAAATCTTTATAGATGGCGCGGCCATCGAGGAGAGAGGAAAGACGGACGAAGGAGAAAAAAAGGAATGAGCGAAAAAGTCAACAACATGGCGGAGCGAGAGGACATGGCAGAATGAGCGGGATAGTGATTACGTTGGCGAAGATAGTAACAAAATGGTGTTAACAATTTAAAATTAAATGTATCATAGTTAGTTTTTCCTTTTATGTTGTTTTGTGTTGTGTGTGGCTGTCTCTGGAATAAAACTCGTTAGCCATTAAAGAAGTAGTGACTTTGTTGTACCTGGATTTTTGGATAAATGTTGGAATCTTCATTTGAACGAAAAGAACCTACGTACGAGAGTTTAATTTCTTTAAGCTCAATCCAATAAGATGCTCGGCAGAATAAAAAGCTAACAGGGGCAAAGGGTTTTTAATTCATATCTTTTTAATTAATTGCGATATCGGAATATAAATGGTCAAAATATGCATTGTCATCCAAACTAAACATGTATACAAAATCTCAGCTCAATCGGTTGAAGACATCAGCTTCAAAATTGAGTTGCAAGATTCCTACCGAACAAATAACTTTAATTAATATATTTTTAACTAATTGTGATATCCAATATAAATGGTCCAGACATGCATTGTCATCCAAACTAAACGTGTATACAAAATTTCTGCTCAATTGGAAACCAGGAAGTGGATCAAATTTAACTTGCAAGATTTGATTACAGACCGACAGACAACGGGACAGGTGAAACTAAATAAAAACTTGTAAAATTAATTCTTTTTGCAGAATATATTCAGAGCGGTAAATTACTGCATTTTCAATTTCTAAAGCAATATCGCGATAAAACCAGTGCAACTGTTGACACGAATTACTTCAGCACAATTATAAAAAAAATAAAGATGAATTTGCTGATAGATTTGAGCAATTCAAAACCAACAAAACCACTCTAGCGTTCATAGCAAATCCTCTCAACACAAATCGTAGCGAAATCCACATTGAGTCATTTGGAATTGTTTCTGGATCTCTAGAGATGCAATAGATCGATTTAAAAAGTAAAGCTTCGTGAAGTGGAAAGTTTAGAGAGTTGAAAAGCAAGTTGGAGGTCCAGAAATGTATGTACGTAACGCAACAAAAGTTGACAGCTTTAAAAGAAATGCAGCGCATGAAATAGTCTTCCAGATTGTTACAGTGAGATGAAGAAGTTGGCATTTGGAGTGCTTACTATCTTCGGATCGACATATTCGTGCGAGCAAGCGTTTTCTTGCGTGAATATAATTAAAAGTAAAGTAAGAAGCCAACTAATAAATGTAAATTTAGAGAAGGTCGTGTTTTAAACTTAAAACAAGGTATAAGCCAAATTTATCCAAACTTTCTAAAACCATGCATAGGCATCGCTTCCATTGAATTTGTTTTCTCAATTGTTTGTTATTGAAGTACAAAATAGTGTTGTAAGTAAATGTGTGTTTAATTGTTTTAATTTTTTACCTAAATAATTATTATAATTATTTATATTATTAAAGTAATTATTTATAATGCCATATACATATTATCTAATTTGTTGTAAAAAACACTACTTATATATAAATAGAGATTAATTTTTTTTTTATCAAAAAACCTTATTTATCCAAGTACTATTTATTGTTGGGAAGAAAAAATTCTGTGGCTCTTTACAAATTTTGTAAATTATAATTTTTGGCACTTTCGATTCAAAAGGTGGCCGACCCCTGGTATAGGCAGCCGATTTGTATTGCCGAAGTTTTATTAGTCGACAATATTTTTTTCTTGGTGTAAGGATTTTTCCCCATAAGTGCAAAATGTACCCGAGAGTAATTAAGCACGGTTGTGAACTGAAAATGAACTTGTTTAATTTCAATAGTATTCATTTCTTCGTAGTAAAATTAAGGCAAAAATAAAAATGCATGTGAAAAATTTGTATAGATTACAACAATATAGATCTCAAATAAGAGGAAATCCTCGGGGTTGCAATATCTGTTGAAAATCTTTCTGTTTCACGTTGAATTTTTTAATGGAATCCATCAAGCTTGGGACCCCTGGCGGCCGCCACCCACTTAATCCGCCTCTGGTGATCTCAGATCTAAATGCATACTAACTTTTATAGAAGATACGTTTTGGAGTATATACAAAATATTTTAAAACACTATCTGGAACAGAATAAAAGCCTTCGGGTTTAGATGTTCTATATCTTCAAAATTAAAAGTCTGAGAAAAACGCATTTAAAGTTTGTAAAGGTGTCAAACTAATAATAATAACCGTAAAGCTCTAATTTTTATTAACATGCTTTTATAAGTTTCACTTGTATGTAATGAAATCTTTGAACTTGATTTTTACCCACTTTAAAAGGTCAGATTAATTCGAAATTTTGCACTCTTGTCAAGAACCGATAAAAGTACAATAATCTCATAATTTTGTTTCATTGACCTGATCAAAATCCTCATAAATAAGGATTTCGAGATTTGGCGACTAATCCATTATATCTTTACCAAATTTGGCGACTAATTCCATATGCCATTTCTAAATTTAGTGACTAAAAGATTAAGGAGCAACCCTAAGACCACCAATAAGCTTGTGGTTAATACAAGTAAAACAAAACAAAAAAGTGTTCTTTATGTGAAAAGGGGTAGGGTGGGTGCGTAGTTTTGCTGAAAATGGAAATAAAAAGACTCGTGCATGTGAAAAAAAATAATTTATGTTCTTACTGCTAAATATTTTTTAATCTTATAAAAATATTTATACGTTTAAAACTGATGATACAAATTAATATTATAGCAATACGTTTAAAAGGGGATAATACGATTAACATTTAATATTTCTTCCTGACACACTTTCATTAGTTAAACCTGTTTCTGTAGAGATGGAATCTTTGAAATATAACGATATGGGACTCATCCGAGGCACCTTAAATGGAGAGAATAAATACCCTCCAGACCCATTAATTAATATCCAATCAAGAGCAAGACTAATTACAGCAGCCACGTAATTCCGGCTCCAAATATCAAACTCAAGGATAAATTCAACAAAGAATAAATGATAATTTTAAAAACTGAAAAAAACAGGCTTTTATTGTAGATTGAACTAAAATATGAAAAACAAATTACAGTTTTTAAAAAAACTAAAGAACACACTTTTATAGTGAATCGAACTAAAAAGTAAAAAAATAATTCTTAATATTAAGAATAAAATGATTAACGAGAAAATTAATGTCATTGTGGTAAAAGCGTGGGGGTGCTTTGTACTACATTTTTATACTAACTCAGCATTTCGGAATAGAACTAGTAAGAAATTATAACAATTAATGTAGAGCACTTCACGCTTTTATCCCAACGACATTATAATTTTTTCTCGTTAATCATTCTATTCTTATATTAAGAATTATTTTTTTACTTTTTAATTCGATTCACTATAAAAGCTTGTTTTTTAATTTTTTAAAACTATAATTTATTTAATATTTTTTTCGAATGTGTAGGTTCTACATTAAAACATTACTTTAAATAATTATGACTGAAAACATTTTTTTAATTCAAAATATTTGTTTGCATAATATCGATAGCATTTATTACGACAACAGGTTTTTCAGCTTAATCTTCACACAATATTTTCATAAAAGCTTTGAAACACACAAAGCATTTATGTAAAACATAATAATCATACTAACTTAAGTTAAAAATCACCAGGTAATTATGTAAAATTTAATTCTTTGATGTTTTTAATTAGGGCAATTTAGCAAGTTTGAATTCTTTTGTTGGGTGACTTTAAAATGCCATAATATTGTACTGTAATTTGTTTACTATAATGTAGTTGGGCATCTTGGAAATATTTGTAGTCAGAATACACGTATTCACGCGGAAGTCTAAATGTAGTATCACCTAAGGACTGAGTTTTAGATGCATCATTTTCAATAATATTCCACCTCTTGTGAGAAATATTTTTTTTCATAGCAACCTGAGAAAGTTTCGGCTATGACATCTTCTCAACAGGAAAAATTAATCATAAAGTTTTTACGTTATATAAACTTTTTTTAAAAAAATAATAATTGACCTTGAAATCTATCTTAATTAACTATGAAAACTCAAAATATAATCAAGTAGAAATTATTTTAAAAATGAAAATTGAAATTAATGTCCGTTTCCCACTGAAAGAGTTGACTGTGCACAAAATATTTTTAATTAATTCAATTTAAGAATCGAAAAAAATGCTTTAAAATGAAACCGAAACCAAAACCTAAGCTCAGAAAACTTCAAATATCTAAAAAAATAATTTATCAGATCTGAAATTTGTGGTGACAAGCTTACCAATCACATGGGCCACAAAAAAAAAATGCAAAAATTATTTTTTTTAATTTGTAGAGTACTGTGTAGCTTTAATTCATTATTGCATTGATTGTCAGTAAGTGAGAGAGAAGTTATTAGCTACAAAAAGATAACACACACTCAGATTACAGATCACCTGAATGAGGAAGATGTGCACTTTACCAAACATTTTTCAGCTAAAAACGAGTAATTATTTATAGTAAATCTTATTTGTTATAGACAGTATTGTGAATAATAGTGTAAAAACAATGTATAACTAAAAATTGTAATAAAAAACTGATGTATAATTTAATTAAAATTTTTATTTTAAAAATCTTTTGTGGAATCAAGAGAGACAATTTATAAAGAGAAGAGTTACAAAGAACAAGAAAAGGGAAATGTTAATGTGGAGAGACGAAAATGTGTTTGTTAAAATAACAATTACTAATTTAGTAAATAAAAAAGACTGTTCTGAAAATGAGGTTGATTCACAACAGTGAGATGCCAAGTCGAAATGACGTTAGGGACGAGAATACCAATATTTTCCCACGTTTTGAATCAGTGTGTAAATTTCGTTTGCATGATATGTTTACTTCTTGTTTGTGAAGCTTATATTTCTGAAATTTTATTTATTTTTGCATTATCCATGTTTAATAATTAGGTATGAAGTATTTTTCTCGTAATTTTTTAGCATAATTTTTGTTTCAGTTTAGTATATTTGTCATTTGGTGTTAGTGTGCGAAGCCGGCAGCTTCTTGCAGTGATTGTTTATGTATTTATTAATAGTTCTAGATTATTTTTAGCATCCTTATAATAAGTCCTTTGTTTTCATGTAGTTTATTATGTTTATTTACGCACGAGAATGATTTACAATATAGAATTGAGACCATTGAATTTGGAAAAACTTCTCATATGTGTACAATTACTTATTGGTGCATAGTGTATCACTCCACATAAATTCATAAAATAGTGTAATTTATAAGAAACATGTAGATATATATGAAATGGTCCCATTTTGAAATGTTAATGTTTATTCCTTTCATTGTCTGACTCCCTTACTAATTACCAGCTACAAATATTTAATGTTTTTAGAAATATTATCTCTATAATTTCTCATAGAAGAGTATGGAACATTCAGAAACATGAAATGCAAGTAAATATAATTTTGGAAATGAATTTATGCTAAGATTTTCCAATGACATGAACATATTTTTGTTTATTTAAAAATTTTCATACCTATTTCTAATGTTTAACAAGAGATTTATACTTTTTGAGAGCAGAGTGTATAAAATAATAGTTGGTTAATAATGAAAGTTTTTGATTAATAATTAGGAATTCTTTTGTGATGGAAATGAAATTGTTTTTAACATCATTTAAAGGTTTAGGATATCTGAAATAATCAAATTATAAACAAACATTTGATATGTTTTATTGTTTGACTTCCTTTGTAATTATTACCCTTCAGAAGGTTTGAATTTTTTTAGAAATGCCTGTCTCCAACATTCAGAAAGAAATGAACTTGACTGTTTAAAAATAAATTAGGAAACATGCTTAAAGAAATATGCTTTTTAATAAAATTATTTCATAGTAGAACAAATTAAATTGTTTTCATGAAAATTTCTCGTATAATGAAGCAGAAAATTCTTATCGGATAGTTTTATTCAATAATCATACTCATTTTAGTATACATTATTTATTGACACTTAATTTTAACATTACATGAATACACTATAAGTAAATAAAGCAGACTCTATGAATGTAACACTATACTATAAGGACAAATAGAGGATCTAACTTCCAATATTTAACGTGCATAATATCTTGTTATTATATCTCAATTTTTATCTTATTGATAATATCTAATAAAATTATCTGGAAACCTTATAAATGGCTTTTTCAATTTATTTACAAGAAAAAAGTATTAAATATCATCAACCCAAACAAATAAAATGATACTGTAAAAAAATTAAAGAAAATCCTCTCCTAAATCACAGATTAAGTAGTTAAAAAAAGGTCAAATTATGCAGAATTTCTGAAATGTTCTCTCACTTTATTTATCTCATTAGGTTTATAACATAAAAACTTAAATTTTTATACGCCGCCACGGGCAATTAATAGTAAACAAACAAGTAACTGGGTTGTCCGTTCTTTAAATTAATTAAATCTTCAAGAAAAACAACCAGCTATATGTGACATAGGAACTAAAAAGCAAAAACAGGAGACTGCATTATATTTGTAGGTTGTCAGCAAAACTTTTCATAGTATTTTTGAGAAACTGTACGTGGTATGGATCCAGATTAAATGAAATATCCTAAGAATTTTAAAATGTCAGATCTTAAATCTATACAATCAACTTTCTGAATTTACATAAAACAAATTAGAATACTTAAATCATGCAACTTATGGAAAGAAGTTTTGAATAAAACAAACAAATACACATATAAAATGGTAATGTAGCAATGTTTATACATATATAAATCTTTACATTCCATATACTGCATCAAAATAAAATTGAAAAATGATTTTCTTTTTTCTTGAATTTCATACTAATTGCAAAATTCCTACAATCTGTTCCTCTAAAGCAGGGGTGGGCAGACATTTACATGGCACGGTCTACTTTTAATTTTTTCAAGGTGTCACGGTCTACCATGTGACGTATTGTGATAAGCAAAAAAAAAGCTCAACACAATATTTAGAATACAACAATAATGAATACAGAATGTGTATACTTACCTACATAACTACAGCAGAGAAACAAAACATACTCTTTTAAAACTACGTTTTAAGTAAAACGCAAAAATACAAACATAATAATTATATCTATAAATTTCATATCAAGTTATGCATTTTCAAACAATTCACAATGCATCACAAATTAAGTAATTTTCCCTTAAAATTAGTTTTTAATGCTACAGTCTCAATAGACGACTTAGTCTTCGTATTATCTACCCCAATCTTGAATACCTCGGTATACTATTACTAACTGCTAATCTTACACTGGATTCTAAGTGGTCGTCTGTGAAACGGGAATATGTTGTTTTAATTATATTCTTCGTTGAGAGAGAAAATGCAGATTCTCACAGGTAGGTAGAGCGAAAGAACGATGTTAAATGAATTGAAGATTTTTTAAAATCGGGATACTTTACTTCGACCAATAGATTCCAAAAGTTATTCTTTACAAATTACGTTCTTTTGAAAGAGAAAAGCTTCGCGCGTTTTCCTCGAGAGGTAAAGAAAACATGTAACATACACTTGCTAGAAAAAGTCTGCGTTCACCCATAAGAAATCATATAGCAAAGGTAGAATTTAATAGAAATATAATTTTTTTCGAACAAAATTTCACGAATTTGTTTACTATTATTTAAATATTGAGCATGCAAGAATTCGTTAATTTTGAATTAAAACTGCTTAGGATAGCGGGAGTTTTGTAGCAAAATACACAAATAGTAGGCAGAAAAAGTCTGCGTTTACTATTTGAATATTCTTGATTCTTTGAATTTGTATCAACAGGCAACAGAGTTTTTGCATTTAGTTATCAAGTAAAATAGATTAAGAAAATTGTGGTGCAATAATTGTTACGTTTTTGTGAGATACGAAGCAACTCAAGGACATGGAAAATAAAAAGGAAATTAGTACCAGAGAGTGAGCGTAAAATCAATGTGAAAAGGTGGAAAAAGTCGTCGGGATATAGCCAGATCCGTTGGATGGCAGTATTCATCTATCCAGCATGTTATTTATAACTTTAAATCTACAAGAGTTTACACATCCAAACCTCTTTTAAGTCGTCCATCTAAACTCACAATCAGAGAAAAACGAAGTATAACATGAATGGCGAAAAAAAATCCGTGTTTGTCTGTAACTTAAATAGCAGCAAACATTCACGAGCAAAGTAACAAAAATATTTGGGCGGATACTGCAAGAAGATCTTGAAAAAGGGCGGATACCATAGTCAAGTGGTTCGCAGAAAGCCTTATATTTCAGTGACCACAACCGGCTTAAGCGTATAGCTTTTGAAAAAAATCATATACATAAGCCTCTTGAGTTCTGAGAACTGTGATATTCCCTGACGAGGACAAATTTTGTATCTTCGGCATAAAAGGTTGTAAATTAGTCTGGAAAATACCTTGCACACACACAACGCTTCAAAAAGAACACTTAGTATCAACGGTAAAGCACGGCGGCGGTGGAGTCATGGTGTAGGGGTGCATGGCGTGGCGAGCAATGATGTTGGCAAGTTAGAGTATATATAATAAATTATGAACAAATATGATTACTTTGAGGTCCTAAAAACAATTTAAAGGAAAGTGCCACCAATCTCGGCATAGGATAATCGTTTCGTTTTCAACACGACAACGATCCTAAGCACACCACTGAGAATGTGAAACTTTGGCTCTTGTATAATGTCCCAAATCAACTGCACATGACCCTACAGTCATCTGATCTGAATCCTACAGAACACCTAAGAGATTAGATGGAACGCAGGATTTGTCAACACAATGTATCTAGCAAGAATATGTTGAAGAGTGTTCTTAAGGACCAATGGGAAAAGAAAAGTGCTGCAAAACCCCCAAGATTTGTTAGTTCAATGCCGAAATGACTTCAGGAAGTTCACAAATGATGAGATTAAGCTACTAAATAGCTAATTATTCTCTTTTTAAATAATTTTATAGTTACTACTAAAACAGTGAACGCAGACTTTTTCTACTTGATTTTTGTTATTATCGTTACAAACCTGTCTTTATTTTAAAATCTATGAAGGCAAACCAAATTTACTTTTGTTATTCTAAATACTTAAAATGAACTAAATAAAATCTAATTAAAATTTGTTTTTTAAAAATTCCGGTTTTTAAACTTTTTTTTCATTATTCACGTAAGCAATAGTACGTGTGAACGCAGACTTTTTCTAGCTAGAGTATATTTAGTTATATTTTTCACATCAACATTACCTAACTAACCTATGAATGTAACTTTTGTGGGATTCTAGTCTAGTAAGTTCTTGAAAACGTCTCTCAAATTTGGTTTGGAATTTTATTCACGGGTGTTTTCATTATCTTGGTAACCACCTGTGTTTCTTTTAGTATGCGCGTCTAAGATTTTATGTGAAGGTGGTCACCCCGAAATGTCTTGGTGTTCCATCTGTCGATCGCGATCGACTTAATGATTACCCCGGCTCTAAAGTATACGAAGCATTTTCTTCTATTTTAATGGGAATATTTGATTTTTTTACACTGAACATACCAACATTTAATGCATACCTATTTTTACTAGTTATTGTATGTATAGTGTTAAATATACATCAGTTCCTCCAAACTTAAACTTATTTGGATTAATGTATTGATATGTTATTTCGTTATCACTGATTATGCATCTAAAGTATCCTTTTTTATACATAATTATATTTATACTAAAAAAATTGAGAATGAAACAACATTAGGAAAATAGATTCAGAATTCTTGCTCTGAAGTTTGATGTTTGAAAATATATTAACTTAAAATATAAAATTAATTATATATATACTTCTAAGTTTGTCTAAGAAATGCTAAATCAGTACTCATACCATTCCAAAATTTGAAACCTATGTATTAAACTGCCAACTAATTTCGCCAAGCAAAATGACATTCGAACTTTAAAAAAAAATTATATCACTATAGTTACTGTGTTCAAACATGAACATGAACAGTTTCCACTATTGGTTGCATATCGTAGCATTTGGCGGTTTTATGATTGGAAAAAATTAGTCGATATTATAATATACAAGTGCTCCAAATTTGCTCTTTCAACACACGTCACATAAAAATATCAGTGATTGTGAACAATTAACCCATTAAAAATAATTTTGTAATCTTTTTGCTGAAATTACCTTTTTTTTACTGAATTTTGCATTAATGTAGATTATTGCGAACAGCAATTTGTCAAGTTATTCATTTAAGAGTAAATAGAGAATTGAAAAAGGTTATATTAAAATTTCGAATATTTCTATTGCTTTTAGAAAGTAAATATCAAACAGAATCAAATGTCTATGTGTAAAATCATAATATATTTCAAGCTCTTAACCCTCTAAGTGGATTACCCGCTAATTGAAACTCACTTGGAAAGCGGTCTACTTTTTCAAAGCTAGTGGTAGCGAAAAGGTTTCTATTTAACCCTCCAAGCGGTTAGCACGGCTTTTTCTGCCCTACTAGAGAGGCTTCAAAAACGGACAACACGGAATTTTCCGTAAAGCAGAGGACTCACCAAAAATGCACCAAACATAATTTTACCTCCTCAAGTAACGTGTTCGAAAGCGGAAATGCCGTGTTTTTCCAAATTCTCCCCTTTAAAGGCTTAACATCTTGAAAGATAATCAGAGATGGTCGGGGAGACACAATTGACATTGAGGGGAAGTTTTATGGCTCGCGGGGAGACCGGTTCTTCCCCTGCAGTAATCGTAAAAAACTGGGAATAATTTCTTTAAACCCAAGAGCGTATGGAAATAATTGCAAGTAAAAGAATTGAGAAAATTAGGGGATAGGTTGATAAACTCATTTTTTTTCCTTACCTTAATTTCTCAAATGGAATTAAGTTTTTATAATGTATGTCTAAATTTTTTTAAAATATCTGTAGTATTTAAATTCAAAGTATATATTAAATTATTGAGAGGATAATTTACTGCTTCATTTTTCTTATTTTAATCAATACTTTCAGGGATTTTTTTTAAAAAAGGATTATTTCGTTATGTGTCAAAAATTAACAGAAAGAAAAAGGTTCAAAATTTAAAATCTTTTAAAATTTTGGACACTTCTAAACATGAATAATTTTAAGCTTCTGTATTACATTATTTGCTAAAAATTTTTACACATTGCTAAAAACCCTATTTAAATCTTTTAGTTTTTTGTAATTTTAAAAGCCAGGTATTCAGGGCATCTTACATAGAATCCCTAGTTTTGTATTGTTCAGATAACGAATTATATTTGAATTTTAAATGTCTGAACAGTAATTTCATTCAAAGAGAACGTAAACTACAATCTTATATTTTTAAACATGAATCTTCAAATAAAGAGTAATCAAAAGCATCTGGACAAATTTACAGTTAACATTCGCTCATATATAAATAAATATAAAGATCCTTTTTAAATTCAAGTTAAAGAAATATCTATTTATGCAAAATCCCCGTCATTTATGTTCCATTAGTGGTTGTTGGAAGAAAAGGTCATTAAAATTTGGACATTTTTATAATCTTAACCATGCAAAACTAGGAATTTTATATTATCTGCACTGAAATTCTGCATTTGAATTTCGAAAAAGATACTTATGCCTGTCTCACATACTCAGTTGAAAATATATATTTACCATAAATACTAATAATTCTTTTGATATTTAAAAATATAATTAGATTAAAAATTTTTAATACATATATATGCATTCCACTTCTAATATTTTTTCATGTATTTCTTAAATTTCATATTATTTAATTAAGTTAGGGAATATTAACGTCGCTCTCTCTCTCTTCTCTACTCAACTACTCTAGGGCTTTTGGCGACGGACCTGTGGCCGGGGTAGTCAAGTGGTCAAGGTATCGGATCATGGTTGGCATGCCACGAGTTCGAGCTCAGTGCCACAAAAGACCCGCCGTGTAGGGGGGCGCGATGCACGTTAAATCTGGAGAGAGCTCAAACCTCCTCCGTTGGGGAAGTGTGGTAGTTAAGAGAGAGGGGCCAGCTCAGGTGTCGCCCTCATCACTTGACCATGCTTCGAAATTACGAGGTCCATCACCAAAAGCCCTCGTGTAGCTGAACAGTGCGACGTTAATATTCACTCACTTGGCGACGGACCTCGTAATTTTAACCATGGTCAAGTGACGAGGACGACGCTTGAGCATCTTTCCCCTACACGGCGGATCTTCAGTGGTACTGGGGTCGAACTCATGACACGACAGCTACGAGTCCGTTACCTTGACCATTAGGCTACCGGAGCCTCACAATTTGGTTGAAAACTGCATGTTATGTTTAAAAATATGCTGAAACATTTAATGAACTTGTAATAGATTTTTACATAGAAGATAGATGTGTGAGATGCTAAAACGACAATATGTAAAAGTTATGAGAATATCGATGACAGTTTTTGAAACATTCAATTTAAATTTCAGTTTGAAATTTATTCGTTTTTTTCGCATTTAATATTAAATAGTCGCCATAACAAATTAATAGTTTAACGCATTCATAGATTATAAGAAATAAAGGTATAAATGACATTGTTGGGAATAGTAAGTTTTTTATAGCTTTGAATTCAGACTTCTCTTTGCAGGAGTGTAGACTATTAAAAGACTCTTCAAAAAACAAAACAAAAACATCGCGAAAATGTGTGGTATGCAACCTTAAGATAAATGATAATGGAAAACGTATTCGAAGAGAAATTCGTTTTCAATGTAAAGACTGTAATGTTGGACTGTGTGCAGTGCCATGTTTTGGAAAAAATATCACACTGTGGCATTTCTGTAAACGACATGTATGTGTCTTTCTTATACTTCTTTGATATTTTTTGCTATTTATACCTGTTAAAATTATTTTTTATAAAAGTTTATTTGTAATTGATTGTAAATTGAATAAAACATTTTCTTCAATTATATGTATTCGAGGATGAAATCTGATTTACTTTATTCAGAAAATTTTTAGTAAATTTCATTTCTTAGCCAACTTATTTGTTTTAAAACATGCATATTTGTGTATTGTGTAATGAAATTTCTACCTATCTAAAAATTATGTCTGGCTTTTTTTTTCTATTAAAATATTTTAGGATTTTACAAATTATCTTGCCATTATTCATTATGTACTTAATAAGGAAAATATATCTAAATATAAATAATTTCTGGCCTAATAAACATATAATTGTTTTTAGCTACAGTTTGGAAAATGCATTGGAATTAGTAGCGGACAGAATTTTTACTTATTATGAATGTGTTTTTGACTGCCACTATGTTACATATTTATCTTTCATTCTTTTACAGTATGAGTAGACGTCGTAAACAGTTTTGTCACAGTAAAATTAATTTTTGTTTTATATTCAGATTATAATATTATATTGATTCTGAAAACAATAGGTTAGTTTGACAAGACATTGTTTCACAATTTTAAAGCATTGAAAAGTTTTGAAGTTTTTAAAACCTTTCTAAAATGCTAAATTATTAAAAATATTTAATTATTGTAAGTGATGTATATTTCTTAGATAATTGCAAACAAAAAGTATAAAATTTAAAATATATCTCCTTGTTGAATTTTAATAATTATTTGTATGGCTGAACCTGAAAAACACAATTTTTTTTAATATTACATTAAGATATTTTTAAAAATAACTAGAGCTCTTAGACCTAAATCCATATGAACTTTTATAGAACATATGTTAGGAATATTTACAAGATATTTCAAGACTCTATCTTGTACAGGAAAAACGCTTTAGGGATTAGAAAACACTCTCATTTTCAAAATTAAAAATCTGAGAAAAACACATTTAAAATTTGTAAAGGCATAAAAAAAAAATTCCTATGCATGTAAAGCTTTATTTTTTTTTATATGTTACTATCCAACTTATGTTCTACATGAAAATTCTACTTGAAATAAATATGACTGATTATTATGGATTAAAAACTTACTTTGTCAAAAAGTTGTTGGATTATGAAATGTCTAAGCCAACTCCTTCAAAAATCATTTGGTGTTATGGTGCTTATCAAACTCTGTTTGATGAAATTTCTAATGTCGAGTTTATTGATGGTTTACCCTCAGATCTTAGCCAGATAAGTAATGCATTAATCATTATTGATGATTTACTGTCCGAATTAGAGGCGATAAAAATTATCAAATTTATTTACAAAAGGTAGTCATCATAAGAATATTTCTGTTATATTTATTGTTCAAAATCTTTTTTATAAAGGGGCAGAATTTCGAACTATTTCATTAAATGCATCTTATATGTGTTGCTTTAAAAATGTAAGGGATAAAATGCAAATGGCTTCATTAGCTAAACAAATGTATCCGAGTCAAACCAAGTACTTTCAAGAGAGTTTCAAGGATGCAACTTCAGTCGCATATGGTTATTTGTTTATTGATTTAAGGCCAGAAACAGATAAAAATTACGTCTTCGCACCGGATTATTTCAGAGGATGAGAATATCTTCTATCAACCCCGATAACTCAAAATTGGTTCATTTCCAAATAGTCAATTTTTCTCGTGGGATGGATTATAATAGTTTTTAAATATAATTAATCGTTAAGAAAAGAAATCAAACTTTTAAATTAAATTAGATACTTTATTATAGTAGATACCTTCTCAAAAATTACTGTAACTGGAAAAAGTTTACATGAGGTAAAATAATTAAGTTTTAAAAGTTATTTAAAGCTTGTTATACAATCATTTTTTCATTTAACTTAAAGATGTTAGCGAGTCAACATATTAATCATTTGAAGCAACTGGCTCGAAGCAAAAGCAAAGCTGCTCTTTTACGAAATTGTACAAACTCCCTCATAAAGGCTTTGTGCGAATGTACCATCAACATTCTCAAAGGAAACGTCCCTTTGACAAAACATCGAAAGTCTCGGCTGTCCCCCTACAAAAAAGTGCTAAGAAAATTAGCAAGTAGGAAAGTACCATTATATAAAAAAGGAAACTTCTTTGTACAGAAAGGCGAAGGTTTTCTGAGCTTCCTCATACCTGCAGCAGTTTCTGTTATATCTTCATTACTTCATGGAACACACTACGAAATTCGTCCTTGTACCTGAAGAAAGACTTCGACAATTCGCTGAAATTCATTTAACCGATTTAGATAAGGAAATGCACAAAATTCTTCGAAAACCTAACTTAAGCGATCAAGAGAAAGCTACTTTATATACTCAAATTCTTCAAAAGTATACAAATTTTCCTCTTCCAACCCAGAACATAACAGAACCAATACATGAAGTTAAATCTGAGGACTTTAATACAAATGAGAAAAAAAGAAGAATTTGACCGAATGAATTCCCTCTGATGAAATACGAATAAATATCGAAAATGAAATTTTGTGTGTGTGTGTGTGTGTGTGTGTGAATCAGATGCCTCTGAAAAGAAGATACCAAGCTGAGAAAATTATGGAACTTCTTCAACAAATAGTGCGTCATTATCATGGACTAATGAGAAAGAACTAATGATCCAAAATAAGATACTTCCAAATACCAACATTGTAGACTTGGTAGCGTTTTTGTTAAAAGATAGAAAAACTGAACCGAATTTTATTGATATTCTAAAAGAGTTTGATTTTCCATCTCAGTTAATAAAAAACAGATATTTTAAGTACAAGACTATGTATGCAAAACCTGCTACTTGGATTCAATATTAAATATTTTATGTACGCTTGATATTTTAAATAAAGCTTTTTTTTCATTGAAACATTGTGTGCGTTTTTATTTATGATATGATTAAAGAGGGTTAATAAAGCAAAAAATTTTAATTAGTGTATTTACTGTTGAAATGAAAAAAAATAGATATATGAATTGAGAATTAATTTAAAAAATGAAGGGGAACAATAAAAGAGGGGTCAAAGAAAATTTAAAGAATAAAGGATAGGAATAGAAAATAGTGTTAACTTGTTTTTAATTAAATGTTTATAAAAAAGATAATAGTTTAAAATTGTAATTAGAAATACTTATCGCTTGATAAAGATATATGGAAAACTTTAAAAAATAATAAATAGAATGTATATGTGTGATAAACTATATAAAAACAAAAAATCAATTTTTTTTTCTTTAATATTTTTTTTTATTTCTTAAAAACCATCTTTACATTATAAATTTTTTTGAAATACAAATACAGTGTAAAATCATTTTTCTTGCGGTTAAGAAAGCGTCCCAAAATGTCACTCATTTAATGTCCTTTACACCTTTTAAGAAGATAGAATATACAATATTGTCCACAAACATTGGATGTGAGGCTTTGTAATGAAGTTTCATTATATATTACGTTTGGAAATAATTTCACATATTGCGAGATATGAGGCTCGTATACCGATGGTGGAAATCCATAAGAGTCAAAAAATTCGATGGTCTTTTCATCTTGAATATACATAGCTAACCAATGAGATCCTTCTTCATCATGGGGGTCTGTATTTACCGCGAGTGCTGCTTTTTCTTGACCTTGGGTATTTTGTCAGAAGGATACACACCTAAGAAATCTCTAGGAGCCTCCTTTGATAAAATTTTACTTATCTGAGAGGTGAACATTTAATTCCCAAAGTCAAATAAAACGTTTCGTGTCTTGTTTATTTCAATCAGTGATTCAAATTCGGCGAATACAATAAGTGAGACAGTTTCATTCAGAGCCTTATTAAATTTTAACTCGACTCTCAAATTGCTGTGACGAATGAGATTAAAATGCTCTCCTTCACAAAGATCTGGGGATAAATCAAATAAAAAAAAGGGAATAGCCTTTAGAAAATTCTGATCTAGACAAATGAAGTCCTTCAGAATTTAAAAATAAGTTATTGTAAGCTTGAATATAATTTCCTTTTTCAAAATCTAGCTCTAGGGGTTGATGGGGAACAGGTTGACCGTTTACGTACACACCGATAAAATTCACATCATAATGTTTGAATTCGAAAGGAGATTTTTATAATTCCCATTGAAGGCATCATTATCTACACTTGCTATGACAATACGCTTAGGCATTTGTCCAGAAAATACATTATCTTGAATGAAAGAATAACTAGATTGTGGGATTGAAAACACCTTGCAGCTAACTCGATCAATTGGGTATTTCGCCGTTGTTTTTTCTAAAGCTTTCGCATGACCTATAACAACCGCCGGATTAACTTGTACTTTTCTTACATAAAGGGAGACATGTTCAAAAATCACGTTGTAATCTCCCTCTCCCATCAAACAAAATGATGGTTTACTTCGGATGAGTTTTAGTTTCACATCCACTAAATTTAATAAAAGTCTGTCTTGGTTAAATAAATCCACATGTAGTCGTCCAACCATATCAACAGTTCCACTTCCTTTAATGAACTTCACGCGGCTTTTGAATCCTTCATTCGGTTCCTTATCATTTTCATCATAAACATTCATCCTGCCAGCAGTGTCTTTATAATAAAGTTCAGATGTCAGCTGAGAAGTTTTGCTGTCGTACCCATGATTTAATAAAGTTTCTATTATAGCTCTATAGGGATATGTATTATTGCTAGAGGAAACTGTTCTTTCGTTTAAGCAAACGTCTACTTGCGAAAACAAACTGTGCAAAAATAAGTTTACAGGTCCAACTTTATTTTCATTAGTAATTACTTTACCATCGCTTTTAAAGATTTTTGCTCGAACATGTAATTGGGTCTGAGAGAGATCTAGGTAAGCATCACCACTTCCAGGTATGAGGAATTCAACATTAGTAATGGGATGGAATTGTACCCATTGACCTTTTTCTATTACAGTTTGGGTAGGAGGAGCTAAAAATAAATTCAGCTCAGATTTAACACATTCAGGAGACTCCTTTAATAGAAAAGCCATCACTCCTAATGATCGAAAATATCTCGTCCTCTTACTTTCTTCGATTTGGAAGAACTGGTAGCTTTCATTCCTTTCTTTTATACCTTTGATGCTTCTTACCACGCCCTATCATTTCGTCAGCTTTTTGGATAGCTTTTTTTATTAACTTTTTTCCAGTTTCATTAGTCCTTTGTCTGGCAGACTCTGGAAAACTCTGCCCCTCCAACATATCATTTGCAATTTGTGTGCTTGTTTTCAAAACTTCTTTTCCCGTTGATTTAGCACCACTCTTAAGAAAAGGTAAAGCTGTACGGAATAATCGTTTGAACCATCCACCAATACCATATCCTTTCTGAAAAGATTGTCCAGCGTAAGATGGGAGTCCATTTCCTATTTGTGAAATGTAATAGTCTTCAAATTGCTTTGTACAACAATTATAAGGAACAAGCATCTTTACTCATTAAATTTCTTTCAAGAAATGAATTTTATATTTACTCACATCTTCTTTTAAATGATTTGTCTCAGCCTAAAATGTAACACAGCTATCACGTGACCTCTCTCAAAAGGAACTAAGTCATCAGAATGTAATCGCAGAATCATTTCAATCGTTTGGAATTGTTGTCGAATAACAGGTACGTAGTGAGGTCTTGTATAGTGAGCATTGACTACTTCTCCGTCTTTTCCTTCTACTTTTATAATTTTCAGGAGTGGAGCTTGAGTGTGACCGACGATCTGAGGTTCAACGAGATCACAGTAGGCATACATGATAGGAAATGATGCTGTAGGATCAGCTATGTATGGACTTTCCACTGATTTTTTATATTCACCAGGTTCAAAACCTAATAATTCAGCTAGGCCTTTGTATAAAACGACTCTAGCCTGATCACCAAGCTTTATCTTTACCTTCTTTGTCACAGAATGATAAATAAACTCGATTTTATTTTGATGCAATTCCAAATGCATTCCTTTTAAAATATCTGGCACAGTTTCATAACAACCTGGTGGAACTCGTCTCACAAGTAATTCTCCATTACCTACATCAAATCCAAATATATTATTATCGTTTCTTATGTTATACCATGTGTGTGGATATATTAAATCTACTAAGCCAACTTCCCACTCTCCATTATTTAAAGTAACGGGCAATGGAAGTTGAGTCATGAAATGGGATATTTTGTTTTCTGGAAAAAAGCTTGGAACTGTCACTAACTAGTGTAATGTAGAATGAGAGAGACATCTTTCAAACTAAGGAAAGAGTATTATGCGCTCCCATTTATATCATTCTGACATCACTTACCCATGCATTAAATTTATCTGGGTATCCCTGAAATTTTACTAAATATTCGCTTTTACCATTCCTTTTCCTTGTTCTAATAACTTTTTCAACAGGATAAAATCCAGAATCGGATACTTTTTGCAGTTCTTGGGGATAAAAGGTGCCCTGAATAATTTCACCAGATAAATCTTTTACTCTGTAAACTATTGGATTTCTAGAAAGGATTTGGTGAATCGTGAAAATTTCTCTCGTCCAATTTTTGTGTATAACCTTTTTCAAAATTAAGTTTTTCTCTGCTGATTTGCACGGTATCACCCACTTTGAATATGGATTTTGATTCTTTCAGAGACTGTCCGTACAAAAGTTAGCCACACTTGAGTTTGATTTCCTTCGCTTACCGAGCTAGGTTCCATGCGAATGCTCCGATGCTACGTATGATTATTACTGTACACTAATTTTCCAAGGACATCAATGTAACACTTTGTGTTCATTTCAGTAAAATACTTCCACATTTTAGTCTTCAAAGTACGATTGAATCGTTCTACAATGGAGGTCTTTGCCTTATTATTTATTGTAAAAAATCCAACTTTCATTTTCTTTAGATATTTTTGGAACACAACGTTCACAAATTCTTTCCCAGCATCTGTTTGTAATTTTTTTGGAATGCGCTCAGAAAATCTTTTTAAAAGCCGATACAATAGATTCGGATTTTTTATTCTTCAATGGCATAGCCCAAGCATACTTCGAAAGAACATCGATACAGGTCAACAAATATTTGTAACCGTCATTAAAAGAAGATAAGGATTGCATATCGACTAGATCTGCCTGAAATTGCTGATTTATTCGGCCAACGATTACTCGATTCGTATCAATTTTTTTTCTAACTGGTTTATGTAAAGTGTATGATTCCTTTGTTTGTAACCAATTTTTTATATCTTTTCTGGAAACCTTCCCTTTTAGAGAACGATGTACAGCATCGATACCACCGAAACTACCTGCGTGTTCGGGAACCCGATAAATGTTTTTCCACTCCATGTTTAATTCAAATACTGGTTTTAATCATTAATACCGTGTTAATTTTTGAAATTTTTTTTAGATATGATTCAATTTGGGAATAATTTTAATATTTATAAACACGAGAACAAAGACAAGGGAAGGGGGGGTAAAGTGTCACGGGTGAAGAAGGACGAAGAGGGAAACGCCGGAAGGGTTGGATGGGGAGAACCGCGGGAAGGGGTGAAGGGGACAGAGAGAACAATGTTTTGAATCAATATGAAAATTCATGTTAGCCTTGAAGAAAAAACCCTTAGAAATGAATACATTTTGAGCATATTTTTTATCATTTTTACAATCTTAGGTTTTAAATTTAATGAGAATAATACATTTGTACGAATTGTGTGCCTATCTCTCTGTGTGTGTACTTTACCACTTTTTTCTTAAAAAAAAAAAATAAGAAATACACTTTGAAGAAGAAAAATAATACTTTTTATTTACAATAATAATAAAGAATCTCTAGCAACATACATTTGTTTAGCATTTTCTATCAGCACATTCATATTCAACTTATTGAGAAACATCTCATTCATGTAATTTACCATTTGGATGTTTCGATTGACAAAATCTGCAACCAGTTTATTCCAGTCCATGTTTAATATGGCTAAATCACCATATTCGGAAATTCTCTGTCCGTTTGAATATGTCATACATTCATGACCTAGTTGATTTTCGTATCCTTCCAAACATCCGAAGCATACGAACGATGATGAAATATTTTCTTCGATATGGTTACATAAGAGTTCGACCATTGATGTAGTGAGAACCATTTCTGCGTCGATACAATCGACGCAGTCAGATTTTGGAAAAGGAATGTGTTTAGCCACTTCTTGCCTCAGAAGTTTCAGAAAAACACGCCCGAACATGATTGAAACAGTTTTCGACGTGATCTGCTTATGGATATCTTTTAATACATTCCATTCTGTTTCTTTTAGCATGAAAACTGGAGTCAAAAATTTACGAGTAAAGTCCTTTCGTTGGAAATAACGTTGCATTATGATATGAGTGACATTCTCGATAACAGTTCGGGAAAGTAAGAGACAATCCCCTTGATAACAAATACTTTTCCATCCTCAAAGGCTTGATCGATTGCAGAAAATTCTCTTACGAGGGCTAACCATACGGAAGGTGTTACAGTGATTCCATCTTTGGTAGGTAAAAGAGATCCAGTGGCATCGAGCTTGTATCGGCGCAAGTGAATTCGAGCAACGTCTGCAAAATCAGAAACAACGGCGTAGTTGTGACTTCCTAAATGGAAATGATTCTCAGGAACAGCATCTGGTTTGAACGAAGCTTTCCCGTTGTCTTTATCAAAACACTCTTTTGGCTCGAGGATGGGAGAAGGCGAGAGATGTAGCATGTTTCATGGTTAACTAAATAAATTTCAATTCACTAATCACGAAAGAAACTATCTTGAAATTTTGTGGTAGGGTTGGAACGTGATAATTCTTTATCGAGAAGCAAAGTATTCTACCAACTCAGAGCTAGAGAAGAAATGATACACAGAAAGAAAAAAAAATGAATATTACAAGGTGGCAACAGTAAGCTGATTGGTTCATTTTCATGACGTAACTTTGGAAGCAACTGATTGGTAGAAAAATTACTGATGTCACTAATCATATGACATCACTATTATAATCAGATTCACAAAAAAAAAACCGCGCTTTTTCAATATGGTTTATTTACGAAATCTATCTTCCCATATTTTAATCATATCTATAAATGAAAAGCAATATTTCAGTATTGTAGTCTACAGAAAAAAAAATTATTATGCCAATTATTAGCCTAAAATTATTTATGCTTTGTTTTTCTATTTTGATTGTTTATGCAATATCCCGCTAAGAGAAAATAGAAGGGAAAGGGGGGATAAAGTGTCACGGATGAAGAAGGACGAAGAGGGAAACGCCCTAAGGGTTGGATGGGGAGAACCGCGGGAAGGGGTGGAGGGGACGGAGAGAACTCGTTCGGGGAGGCGGGGACCTCCAGCACCTCGTGATCCAGAACCCCCACTTTTCTACTACTTGCGTTGCTGCAGTCAATCAATAAAAAAATATATTTTTCTTAAAGTGTGCTGGCGAAAGTGTTTCTAACCATTTTCTATTCAAATTTAATTTTTAATCTTTCCGTTCCTTTAGTATTTCATCCTTTAAATGCATATTCGCACATATCTATAAATGGTAACTATATCTTTCTATTCAGTTATTGCAAAGATGTATTGCCAATTAATTTTGTCTTTTAAAACAATTTACATAAGTACAATTAGGTGATAATTAATAATATAAGTAATTTTATAAGCAAAAAATTTTTAACTCTTAGAAATGTATCCTTAATTCCAGTACTAGAACCCTACAAATTGTTATTTTATTCTTAAATATTAACACAGTAATAATTCATAATCATCATCATAACTCATTCTATATTGCAAAAAATCCCTTCCTTTTGCTTCTGAAATACTATTATATTAAAAAATTTGTGTAGTTTTAGAAAAAAAATTACACCTGTGGAAAAAACGGATCATAAGTTTTGGTTTTTAAATAATTTTCTCGTAAGTATAGAGAATTTTTCTAAAGGCATAACTATAGCTTAAATATAAAACAAATCGGGGAAGGGGGTGCATTTTTTAAGGATCATATATTTGGAAAACTTGCTCCTGAATTTCTGATCTGAATACCAATTAGGTTTCAAGAAATTTTAATTTTCTGAGTTTTGATTTTAGTTTCGGTTTAATTTTAAAGCATTTTTATATTCCTAGATTGAATTAATTAAAAATATTTTTTTTAACACAATCCATTATTTCGCTTGAAATGGCCATCAACTGCAATTTTAATTTCTAAAATCATTTCTGTTTGCTCATGTTTTTAAGTTTTTGAGTTTTCTCACATTTACTTAATTAAGATTGATTTAAAGACCAATATAATTTTTGCCACATAGTTTATTTAATTTAAAAGCTCTTTACTTTGTTTTCATTAATTTTGTTTTCCTTTTGAAAAATGCGATGCCCAAAATGTACGCAGTCTACTGTGAGAAATAATACTTGAAAGGGATGGAATATGACTGAAAATGGTAAATCTAAAATCCAGCTTTCAGGCAGCTTGATATTACAATTAGACTACAGAATACAAATGTTGCAGAATGAACTAACTATTTCCCTGATGTACCACAAACTACATTATAATAAATATATTGTAGTACTACATTACAGTATTTTAAAGTCATGCAAAACAAAAACTTAAACTTGCTTAACTGCCACGAAGGGGAACTGAGAAAAAAATAGATATTATTTACAAACTTGGGGATTTCTGAATTACGTTTGTATCACTACTATTTTCTGTATAAATATTTTGCATTTAAAACTCTTGTGAATATATAAGGTTCTGATAAAACTGAATAATTGATCAAATTAACAATTGTTATCAATATTATGTCGAAGAATATTTTGAATTAAAAAAGATATTTTCAGTCATATTTATTTCAAGTAGAATTTTCATGTAGAACATAAGTTGGATAGTAACATATAAAAAAAATAAAGCTTTACATGCAAAGGAATTTTTTTTTATGCCTTTACAAATTTTAAATGTGTTTTTCTCAGATTTTTAATTTTGAAAATGAGAGTGTTTTCTAATCCCTAAAGCGTTTTTCCTGTACAAGATAGAGTCTTGAAATATCTTGTAAATATTCCCTAACATATGTTCTATAAAAGTTCATATGGATTTAGGTCTAAGAGCTCTAGTTATTTTTTAAAAATATCTTAATGTAATATTAAAAAAATTGTGTTTTTCCAGGTTCAGCCATACAAATAATTATTAAAATTCAACAAGGAGATATATTTTAAATTTTATACTTTTTGTTTGCAATTATCTAAGAAATATACATCACTTACAATAATTAAATATATTTAATAATTTAGCATTTTAGAAAGGTTTTAAAAACTTCAAAACTTTTCAATGCTTTAAAATTGTGAAACAATGTCTTGTCAAACTAACCTATTGTTTTCAGAATCAATATAATAGTATAATCTGAATATAAAACAAAAATTAATTTTACGGTGACAAAACTGTTTACGACGTCTACTCATACTGTAAAAAGAATGAAAGATAAATATGTAAAATAGTGGCAGTCAAAAACACATTCATAATAAGTAAAAATTCTGTCCCGCTACTAATTCCAATGCATTTTCCAAACTGTAGCTAAAAACAATTATATGTTTATTAGGCCAGAAATTATTTATATTTAGATATATTTTTCCTTATTAAGTACATAATGAATAATGGCAAGATAATTTGTAAAATCCTAAAATATTTTAATGGAGAAAAAAGCCAGACATAATTTTAGATAGGTAGAAATTTCATTACACAATACACAAATATGCATGTTTTAAAACAAATAAGTTGGCTAAGAAAATGAAATTTACTAAAAATTTTCTGAATAAAGTAAATCAGATTTCATCCTCGAATACATATAATTGAAAGAAAATGTTTTATTCAATTTACAATCAATTACAAATAAACTTTTATAAAAAATAATTTTAACAGGTATAAATAGCAAAAAATATCAAAGAAGTATAAGAAAGACACATACATGTCGTTTACAGAAATGCCACAGTGTGATATTTTTCCAAAACATGGCACTGCACACAGTCCAACATTACAGTCTTTACATTGAAAACGAGTTTCTCTTCGAATACGTTTTCCATTATCATTTATCTTAAGGTTGCATACCACACATTTTCGCGATGTTTTTTGTTTTGTTTTTTGAAGAGTCTTTTAATAGTCTACACTCCTGCAAAGAGAAGTCTGAATTCAAAGCTATAAAAACTTACTATTCCCAACAATGTCATTTATACCTTTATTTCTTATAATCTATGAATGCGTTAAACTATTAATTTGTTATGGCGACTATTTAATATTAAATGCGAAAAAAACGAATAAATTTCAAACTGAAATTTAAATTGAATGTTTCAAAAACTGTCATCGATATTCTCATAACTTTTACATATTGTCGTTTTAGCATCTCACACATCTATCTTCTATGTAAAAATCTATTACAAGTTCATTAAATGTTTCAGCATATTTTTAAACATAACATGCAGTTTTCAACCAAATTGTGAGGCTCCGGTAGCCTAATGGTCAAGGTAACGAACTCGTAGCTGTCGTGTCATGAGTTCGACCCCAGTACCACTGAAGATCCGCCGTGTAGGGGAACGATGCTCAAGCGTCATCCTCGTCACTTGACCATGGTTTAAAATTACGAGGTCCGTCGCCAAGTGAGTGAATATTAACGTCGCACTGTTCAGCTACACGAGGGCTTTTGGTGATGGACCTCGTAATTTCGAAGCATGGTCAAGTGATGAGGGCGACACCTGAGCTGTCCCCCCTCTCCTAACTACCACACTTCCCCAACCGAGGAGGTTTGAGCTCTCTACAGATTTAACGTGCATCGCGCCCCCCTACACGGCGGGTCTTTTGTGGCACTGAGCTCGAACTCGTGGCATGCCAACCATGATCCGATACCTTGACCACTTGGCTACCTCGGCCACAGGTCCGTCGCTAAAAGCCCTAGAGTAGTTGAGTAGAGAAGAGAGAGAGAGCGACGTTAATATTCCCTAACTTAATTAAATAATATGAAATTTAAGGAATACATGAAAAATATTAGAAGTGGAATGCATATATATGTATTAAAAATTTTTAATCTAATTATATTTTTTTAAATATCCAAAGAATTATTAGTATTTATGGTAAATATATATTTTTCAACTGAGTATGTGAGACAGGCATAAGTATCTTTTTCGAAATTCAAATGCAGAATTTCAGTGCAGATAATATAAAATTCCTAGTTTTGCATGGTTAAGATTATAAAAATGTCCAAATTTTAATGACCTTTTCTTCCAACAACCACTAATGGAACATAAATGACGGGGGATTTTGCATAAATAGATATTTCTTTAACTTGAATTTAAAAAGGATCTTTATATTTATTTATATGAGCGAATGTTAACTGTAAATTTGTCCAGATGCTTTTGATTACTCTTTATTTGAAGATTCATGTTTAAAAATATAAGATTGTAGTTTACGTTCTCTTTGAATGAAATTACTGTTCAGACATTTAAAATTCAAATATAATTCGTTATCTGAACAATACAAAACTAGGGATTCTATGTAAGATGCCCTGAATACCTGGCTTTAAAATTACAAAAAACTAAAAGATTTAAATAGGGTTTTTTTAGCAATGTGTAAAAATTTTTAGCAAATAATGTAATACAGAAGCTTAAAATTATTCATGTTTAGAAGTGTCCAAAATTTTAAAAGATTTTAAATTTTGAACCTTTTTCTTTCTGTTAATTTTTGACACATAACGAAATAATCCTTTTTTAAAAAAAATCCCTGAAAGTATTGATTAAAATAAGAAAAATAAAGCAGTAAATTATCCTCAATGTTTTAATATATACTTTGAATTTAAACACTATAGATATTTTAAAAAAATTTAGACATACATTATAAAAACTTAATTCCATTTGAGAAATTAAGGTAAGGAAAAAAAATGAGTTTATCAACCTATCCCCTAATTTTCTCAATTCGTTTACTTGCAATTATTTCCGTACGCTCTTGGGTTTAAAGAAATTATTTCCAGTTTTTTACGATTGCTGCAGGGGAAGAACCGGTCTCCCCGCGAGCCATAAAACTTCCCCTCAATGTCCATTGTGTCTCCCCGACCATCTCTAATTATCTTTCAAGATATTAGGCCTTTAAAAGGGGGAGGGGAAGTAACGAACACGTTACTTGAGGAGGTAAAATTACGTTTGGTGCATTTTTGGTGAGTCCCCATCCTTACGGAAAATGCCGTGTGGTCCGTTTTTGAAGCATGTCTAGTAGGGCAGAAAAAGCCGTGCTAACTGCTTGGAGGGGTAATTACTGATAAATATCATAGAACTGATCTAAGAACACTTCTTGGGTCAATATTTGTAAGTAACTCAATGCAACAAATTTATTCAGGACTTAAATTTATAAGCAGGATAGTATCAATACAGATGAACCTTTTAGACTTTAATACTTATGTAAAAATTAAAATCCAGAGTATTCTTATGCTTAATACATTCCAGCTGAGGTTGCATACTTTTCTTCAATACACACAGTGTTATACTTCAATAATATGTGTATAGTCTATATGTGAAACTTATCATCAAAATTAATGAATTTTACATTTTGATAACCCTTGTACAGATATCAATAAATGTTATCCATAGTAAAAAAAAATTGTACATCTGTGTGACAAATTTATACCAGTCAAGAAATCCCTATACTAGTTAATGAATAGATACACCACACAAATATTTTATAAATATTATTTTTTTGTGTAAAAGAATTATGGATTCAAACATGACTTATTATTTTGACTGTGCAGGAGAGAACAGGACTTTCATATTCAATATATACACACAAATTTATCTTCTTTATATACACAATTTATAATTAAAAATTTTTAATACCTTAATTTTTTACCACATTCAGAATGAAATTCTCGATAAATAATATATTTTTACTAAAATGGTGCTGCGAATAAAGGCTTTAAAAATGTTGCATAATTTTTTTTACTTATAATTTTACAAAAGGTAAATGGTAATTTGCATTTCTAATGTTTGAAAAAGGTATTTAATTTATCATCAAGTATAAACATTAATGAACCTGTAGTAAATTAAGATATTTTTTTCATTTCTGTAGTGAATGCTTTTCGAAATTTTTGTTTCCCAAAAGAATAAAATTATATAGTATAATACATTATATATATATATATAGAGAGAGAGAGAGAGAGAGAGAAAGAGACAAAAACTTGTTTTAATATATGACATGTAGGGTTACATATATCAGATTCTTGTGTTTTTATTTTAGGTAATTTAATACAGAAATATCTATTAACTACTCTGGATGTGTAAAATAATTAAAATTTAAGTTAACTAAAAATATTTTATCTTTTTATGTATGTTCTCCATATAATTTAATTTAAAATAAACAAAAAATATTTACATTCCTGTAGATATCTATCAAAATTCCTCTTTTAGCAGAAGTTTCTTTTGTGAACATAAAAATAGTAGGAATGGAGCTGGCGACGATTTCTAAATGTTTGGTGTTGAAAACAAGCTTATTCAAAGTGGTCAGAGCAAAATAAGTGAGATGATTTAAAATCCTTACGCTTCATTATGTTAACTAAACACTCGAATTTTTTTACCGGGATATTAAAAAAAGATTTTTTTCTAATACAATCATCTGATCTTTTACTGTAATCGAGTTATAATGTAAAAGACTAAGAGCAAAATAGTACACAAAAGAAGTGTTAGCTTAGAGTTAAGTGGGAAACAAACAAAAACATATTCCCGTGCCCTCCTCAACACGTGATCGTGACGTCACATGAATCAACCTCATAGTATTTCTAAGTCTTATTTTATAAACTAGAGCATAATCACACCAATACAGGTAAAACGTGACATATTTTCAAAAGGTTAGAAAACTTGATAAATAAAAGTTGGATGATTATTAAAATAAGGTTGTTAAAAGTATATATATATATATATATATATATATATATATATATATATATATATATATATATATATATATATATACATATACGCTGCTGTTTGTAAAAAATGTAACACCATGAAGGAATCATCAGAATTAAATAAAACTTTGCAGCAAATATTAATTATAGGATGTTACGTAAAATAGTAAGGTTTCAGAACCACCGCGCATGCGTGGCGTGCGCACCGCATTCTGAACTGATGCTGAAAAAGCGTATATATAGAGTACTGTAGCAGGACGTTGAAAATATTTAATGATTATTTGTTAGTGGGGAATATTTAGTGCGAGTTAAGTATGCCTCCACGGCGAAATAAGGAGAAATTCCAATAACGGAGTTTGAACAGGGAGGATTATCAGACTTTGAGAAGGAGAATTTTCCTATTTCGCAATAGGAGCTCGTGTGCAGAGAAGAGCTCCACAGTGATGCGAGTTTGGAAGCAGTGGACCGACGAGCACCGAACAACTAAAAAAACTGGCAGTGGACGACGGAAGTTGACGTCAGAGCGCAACGATCTAAACCTGCTCCCGGTGAATGACCGTACAGCTTCCTCTAGACAGTTGGTAGATCGTTGATCTACTGGTACAGGTGTTTTAATGTCGACTTCATCAATTCGCCGACGTCTGCTGCACCGTGGACTGCGTGAAAGGGTGCCTTTATACAAGATCCCCCCACGGCAAACCATCGACAGATGCGTCTGCAATAGGCTCATGAGCATAGAGCCTGGCAAGCTGATTGGCACCAAGTTGTCTTTTTAGATGAATCACGCTTCAATTTGTAGGACCATGATGGCCGCATTCTGTTAGCACTACTTACCCTAAATTTTCTTATCTTCGGCCATAATATATTTTTCTTTCTCCGATATACATATTTGTCTTGATTTACTTTAGTATTTTTTAATTAATTTTAACATTAAAAGGATATTTAGTTTTGCCGCCGATAAACGGTGTTTAAAAATCATTTTCAGTTATGCAAAGTATTTTTATTTAAATATCGGGAGGAATGACGTCTTACGTTGATGATGTCATTCTTACGTTGGCTGAACAGGTGTTTTTAGAAAAGTTCGAATAACTTACTTTTTTTTTTTTTGACGGGAATTTTTTTTTCGGAGCTGCTTCGTAAAACTTAATTGTATCAGAAAGGCAATGGGTAAATAATTATTTTATCTTTCTTTTAAGAATTAAAGAGCTACCATAATTTCTTTTTTTGTAAATAACTTTTTCTTTTTAATATTACTATTTGATTTACTTATTTTTTTATCGTTTCACAGAAATAAAAAGAGTTTATTTCTTAAAGACGTTTGTTCTATTTTTGACCACTTATTGTGCACTGTGAATGATGTGTTTTCCTGTTTTAGCCATCTCTTACTTCAGCAAACGCTGCCCTGCCATAAATACTCTACTAAATGCTTTTACCTACTATTGAATTTTAATAACTCGTTGGCGTTTTATGGGCATTTAATTTAGTATACGCCAACAAATGAGGTTATGGGCTGAAGTACTGAGATGGTAATCATGAATACAGTGTGTGGTCTTATAGTATATTAGAGATATTTTTATTCGGGGGGCCGATAGTGTAAGAAAATTTTTATATCGGCGATTTGCACTTAGAATTTTTCTAGAGTGATTTAAGGTAAAATATGAAGAATTATATTGGTAGCTCTGTTTATCGATTTTTTTTTAATTCTGATTTTTTTTTTTGAGCATTTGGTAAAAGTTAGATTCCCCTTCCCCCCCTGGAACACTGTTAAAAATTCTATCAAGATTAAAAAAAATTTAATTAAATTACAAATTATTTTTATTACCCATTCCCTGATCGTGGCGAATTATTCCATTCCAAAATTGGAAAGTCAAAACTATATTAGCTGGGCCAATGATGTCAAATATCTCTTGATGGAGAGAGAAGTATGGAACATAGTTGCTGAAATCGAGATTGAGCCAAAGTTAGATGTATCAACAGATGCCGAAGGAGCAAAGGAAGTTAAGAATTTTAAGGCCCGTAAGCAAATAGCGATGTCTATAATCTATTTGAGCATAGATTCCTCACATAGAAGAATTGTAGAAAGAATTGATGATCCAGTTGAAGCTTGGAAAGTCCTCAAAACGTATTACCAACCAGATTCTAAAGCCCACCACATGGAGGTATATTCTTCACTGATGAATTGTCATATATTATCTGAAGAGTCCATTAGCCTATTTTCAGCAAGATTACTGAGAATATACGAAGAATTACGAGATTTAGATAAAGAATTTAGTCAAAGATATGTCACTTTCCAAATACTAAGATATCTGCCGCCTCAATTCGACTCCATAGTCCAAATCATCCTTCGATTAGACGATGTGAAGTTTGTCTATAAAGACGTCGTTGCCGAATTAATAGCTGAAGAAGCAAGACTGAAATTGAAAAATATGGACATGAATAAAGAAATTACTGCCCAGTCTACCAGAATGGAACCAAAGAAAAGGAGCGTAAAGACTTTTTATCAGTGCAACAGTCCAGATCACCTGAAAAACAACTGTCCGGAGCTGACGTCAAGACGGACTACAATGAACAATTCCCACAGATCACTGAGACGCCATTTCACTCCTAGGAATGTTAAAGGATCCTGTCAACATAGAAAAACATGCCAGTCACCTAACAGACAGAGACAATCCCGGAACAACCAGAGACGTGGCAACCAGACTTCTAATCAACGTAATAACTTCCACTACAGAGACGTAAGTCCTGAGGCAGGTAAACACCCTAATTTTATAACTACTAGTCTAAACATTGTGGATGAGAGGGCTGACTGGGTTTTTGATACAGCAGCCTCTCACCATTTTTGTAGAAATAGAGATTACTTTGATGAATTCAAACCCTATTACAAATAAAGAAATGTCTGTTGCCATTGAAGGTGTAAATAATCCCATTGAGGGGAAAGGAACTGTTAGCTTAAAATTTGGTTCAATGACTATAATTTTAAGTAATGTAATATATTCTCCTAAATTGAGAAGAATTCTTATATCTGGTCCTCGATTGGATAACAATTGTATATCTTTTTGTAATTAGAGGTAGAGGTGAGGTGGAGATCGCGAAAGATTGTAAAGTTTTATTTTCTGCATATTTAAAAAAATGGTGTTTTCCATCTGTACCCTAAAGTTCTTAGGCCTCGAAAGAGAATAACTTTTGAAGCATCTGCACTTATATGAATAAGAAGTTGGAATTCTGGCATAAACGACTGGCACATATCAGTCCATCAGTAATATCACGAACAGTTAAAGAGAACGGTGTTAGAGGGCTACCCAATTTTAAAAACTTTGAGTTAAAATGTGAGCCATGCCAGCTGAACAAACAGCGTAGAGTACCATTCAATAGACAGGAAGGGATTAGATCGCGTAGACCACTTGAGTTACTTTACGGGGATGTCTGGGGACCATGTAACACAAGATTGGTAGAATGGGCGAGAAATATTTTTTATCTATCATTGATGATTTTTCAAGAAAAGCAGCTGTATATCCATCGAGGGAAAAATCCGAAGTGTTTGAAGTCGTTAGACGACATATCACACGCGTTGAGAATTTCCTTGATTTAAAAGTAAAACACTTCCGGTCGGATAACGGTAGTGAATTTGATAATTAAAGGTTTGAAACTTATTTTAGTAGTAAGGGAATACATGTGGAATTAACCAACACGTATTCGCCTGAACAAAATGGGTTGACTGAACGGTACAACCAAACTGTTGCCACTGGAGCCAGAAAATTGTTAAGTGAAAGTGGAATGAGCCACGAATTTTGGTCTGAAGCTATGCTTCATTTTACATATACTTTTAACCGTGTTTGTCATAAGGGACAAACTAAAACACCATTTGAACTATTTTCAGGTAATAAACCGTCTGTAAGACATTTTAAACTATTTGGTTGCACAGCATATGTAGGGATTCCTAAATAAAATGTATCTAAGCTTGACACCAGGGCTGTGAAAGGTCAGATGATTGGTTATGCTTTCCGAACGAGGGGTTACCGTATCTGGATTCCTGAATGGAATAAAGTTGTAGAAACTAAAACTGTTTCTTTTGAAGAGTCGATTCCATTTCATAAGCCACACAGTGGAGCACACACACACAGTGCTGGAGCCCGTGTATCTGAAGTTTGAGATATTTGAACCATTCCTTGATGAGGATTCGAGACACGAACGCATAGTAAAGGATGCATCTGATAAGTCCTCTGTGAAGCTACACCCGAATTATCTGAAGATGAAACTGATGAAGACTCGCCAGATACTCAGAAATCAAGCACCGAAACTGTCAATTGGTTCAGGAAACTTGTTCCTAGACCAGATGGTAGTCGTACGGATGTCTACTGTTACCAGGAAGGAGATGTACTCTAAAAGATTAAGGACTCTCAAAGACATCAAAAAATATTGTAAAATCACAATTTAACATTTGATTCTGATATTTTTAACTTTTCACAATCCGATGCGTACCACGGAGTTTTAGATGATTCGAAGGGGATCACAAGTTCAAGTCTTAGTCAAACATGACTATATGACCTGAAAATCCCCAAAACATATAAATCCGAGCAAAGAGAGAAATGGGAGAAAGCCACGTCAAGCGAAATTGAAAACCATGCATGACAGGGCAGTATGGCATTTAGAAAAACTACCAGAAGGTAAAAATCCCTTTGGGTGCAGGTGGGTTTACACTATAAGAAACGAAAATGGCGAAATAGCATGCTTCAAAGCTAGATTAGTTGCACAAGGGTTCAAGCAGGTGAAAGGAGAATCCTACGAGGAAACGTTTAGTCCCGTAGTGAATTTTGGTATAATAAGACTTTCATTTTCACTCTTGGTATCATACCTAGGCTGGACCCATTTACAAATGGATATTGTTGGTGCCTATCTTTATGCACCGTTGAAAAAAGTAATTTATATGAAACAACCCCAGGGATGCAAAGAACAAGGCAAAGACAATTTACACTGTCGGTTAGATCGTGCTCTGCATGGACTCCACCAGAGTGGACGTCTGTGGTTTTACGAGTTTCACGAAGTATTGACCCGTTTACATTTTAAAAAGCTTGACTGGTGTAACTGCACATATGTTTTTAACTCTGACCTTGTATTGGCTTTGTATGTTGATATTGTTTGTTTCGGACGAAATAGAATTGTAATAGATAAAGTGGTAAAACTCTTAAAAGGACAATTTGATTTAAAAGTACTAGGTAAAACCTAGAAGCTACTAGGGGTTGAATTTGAGGAAGAAAATGGTTGCCTAGTAATTCATCAAAAATCCTATATTGAAGAAGTGTGTAATAGGTTTAAAAATTTTAAATTTCCTATTTCTTCACTCCCCATTAGTAAAGGGTGTATTTACTCTAAACTTAGTTGTCCACAATTCGAACAAGATATTGCTGAAATGGCTAAACTGCCTTATCGTAGTGTCTTGGGATGTTTGTCTTTCATAGCAAACCATACTCGACCAGATATTAGCTACGCTGTTAATATTTTTAGTCAATTCCAGACTAATCCTGGAATGCTACATTGGACCGGCCTATTAAAATTATTAGGTTATGTTAGTCAGTCGAGAGGCTTTACATTGAGACTTTCTTGTTCAAAAGCTCGTCTTATTACATAGTCTGATGCTGATTTTGCAGCGAACAGAGATGACCATACTTCTTTAGGTGGTCAATTAGTATTATTAGATAATTCCCCACATTGCTTGGAGAACCTTTAAGGAAAAGAGTGTAAGTCTTTCGACCATGGAGGCGGAATTCATCGTCATGACTGAAGCTACCAAAGAATTGCTGTGGTTCGATAGAGTGTTAGGTGAATGTTTTGAGAGGAACATTATCATTGGTCAAAGCGTTAAATCTATTTTACATGTTGGCAATCGAGCCACTATTGATTTTTTAAGATCACCCATTGAAAATTACCGTAGCAAACATATAGATGTGAAATTGTTTTTCGTGCGAGATTTAATTTATAGACATTTTTAAACTAAAATTTGTCCGTGTAGTAAGGATAACTTAGCTGATATCTTCACCAAACCTCTTACAAAAACTGTGTGAACTGAGGAAGTTCATAACACTTCTTTTTACTGAACATGAAATGTAAAATATGTATTTATTTGTAATTTAATCATTTAACGTTTGTACTCTCTATGCTTATTTAAATATTGTAATTTCTGTAAAATCTTGTACGTTATAGGTACTAAAATAATGTGAAAGTCTGTGGCCACAGCAATTAAAAGGATAATTATATTTTTAATATGTGCTTATTTAAATTACATTTTTTTATGCGTTAAGAGGTACCTCATAATATATGTATATATTTTTTTATTTTAGTGTCTTTAACCACTATTGAAATGTTCATTGTATGTGCTTATTGAAAAATGTAAAACTTAGTGAATCTCTCTATGAATTTGAATTGTTTTAAATATTTGTATGTGCTTCTGTAAGAGTAATATGCATTAGAACTATTAATTGCATAAGGAAATGAACTTTGGTATAAGCTACTCTTTAATCTTATGATTAAGATTGTGAACTCTATGGATTCATTCAATCATTTTTTTTTTTAGACTTTGTACATTCAAATTTGTTTTCAGGTAGTACACTGCTGGACAATTGCTAAGGACGGATAACACTATCACCCATAGCAACCACAAAATGAAAGGAAGCAAAATGTGGAAAATTAGAATAAGTGCGGGATATTAGTAAGAAGAAGTATGAGTATATGCAATTTTTTTTCCACGTCTGTTCATCACGTGATAGCGTTCATAAGAGCTTTAAAGGTTTTGACGCGTGTGGACAGTTGTTGTTTCAAGTCAAAGTTTTAAAGGAAAGATTTAATAGACGAACTTAAAATTTTTGGCATGTCTTTCCGACATCACATAGATGATTTTATGCGTGGCCGAATTATTGGAAAGATCGAAGAAGGGCGAAAAATAACAGATGTTGCCAGGGAGTTTGACATCGCTCACAGCGTTGTTTCACGGCTGTGGAAGTCATTTAAAACTACTGGAATGTGTAGTAGACGGCACGGGGGAGGTCGTGTTAGAAGTACGACGCCTGCAGAAGACAGATATATCGTCCTATCAGCAAAAGGAACAGGCGCACCACAGCTCAGCAGGTGGCAAATCAGTTTCTTGCTGCCTCAGGAAAGCAGATCTCCCGAAAAACTGTTGCCAGACGTTTGAGGGGAGGAGGGCTATACGCACGCAGACCTGTTGTGTGTGTCCCATTGACCAGACAGCACCATACTGCCCGTTTGCAATGGTGTCGTGAGCATCACAATTGGACTGAACAGGACTGGGCATGAGTACTATTCTCAGATGAGAGTAGGTTCAGTCTGTCATCGGATTGTAGACGCCAACTGATCTGGCACGAGAGTGGTACTGCTTATCGTCCAGAAAATATCCAGAAAAAGGACCGATATCCGACATGCAGTATCATGGTGTGGGCCGGCATCATGATCAATGGCCGCACGCTCCTACATGTGGTTGCGAATGGGACTATGACGGCCCAACGATACATTGATGAAGTTCTACTTCCTCATGTTCGTTTTTTCCGTGGTGCTGTCGGTGATAAATTTGTTTTTATGGACGACAACGCAACATTTCATCGAACACTCGCTGTTCAGGATTGTCTAGACAGCGAGAGTATTCAACGTCTCGTATGGCCAGCGCGTTCTCCAGATCTAAACCCCATTGAAAATGTGTGGGATGCTTTGGGGAGGCAAGTTGCTGGTCGAAACTATCCTCCGACAAACAAGAACACCCTCATCCGTGCACTCACAGAGGAATGGGACAAATTGTCTCAACAGCTGCTGGATAATGTTGTGCAAAGTATGGTACGACGTGTGGAATGTTGCATCACACTCCACGGTGGACATATCCCGTACTGATAGATTTCTTTAAGGTTCCTGCTGACTTTTAGATGCATTGTTCCATTTCTCCGTACGCAGATCAAATGAACATTTTTTTCTTTCAGATGTTTCACAGCTTTTGTACTTTCCAGAACAATATTCTTTATTCTAATGTCTGAAATGTGTGGCAACTATATTTTATCCTACTAGGCCTCATTTCTCGCTTAATGTTATGCTACATAGCAATTTGTGATCCGTCCTTAGCAATTGTCCAGCAGTGTATTAGTGAAGATATGGCAAGAATTTCTTTTTTTTTAATACCTGAAGATAAGGTTTTCTGCATTTACTCGTAAAAATGTTGAATTTTCTATGTTTATTTGAATTTGGTAAATTCACAAATTCTGTTTTATTATCAAGGGCTATATTACGTATGAAATTTTTTCTGTAAATGGAGCTCTTTATTTCCTGTTCTATTTTTATGGTCGGATAGATAGGTCGGGGGGCATTTGTTAGCACTACTTACCCTAAATATTCTTATCTTCGGCCATAATATATTTTTCTTTCTCCGATATACATATTTGTCTTGATTTACTTTAGTACTTTTTAATTAATTTTAACATTAAAAGGATATTTAGTTTTGCCGCCGATAAACGGTGTTTTAAAATCGTTTTCAGTTATGCAAAGTATTTTTATTTAAATACCGGGAGGAATGACGTCATACGTTGATGATGCCATTCTTACGTTGGCTGAACAGGTGTTTTTAGAAAAGTTCGAATAACTTACTTTCTTTTTTTTTTTTGACGGGAATTTTTTTTTCGGAGCTGCTTCGTAAAACCTTACTGTATCAGAAAGGCAATGGGTAAATAATTATTTTATCTTTCTTTTAAGAATTAAAGAGCTACCATAATTTCTTTTTCTGTAAATAACTTTTTCTTTTTAATATTACTATTTGATTTAATTATTTTTTTATCGTTTCGCTGAAATAAAAAGAGTTTATTTCTTAAAGACGTTTGTTCTGTTTTCGACTACCTATTGTGCACTGTGAATATGTTTTCCTGTTTTAGCCATCTCTTACTTCAGCCCAAACGCTGCCCTGCCATAAATAATCTGCTAAATGCTTTTTCCTACTATTGAATTTTAATAACTCGTTGGCGTTTTATGGGCATTTAATTTAGTATACGTCAACACATTCATGTCAGACGCTATTCCGGTGAACGCTGCCTTCCAGAGTGTATTATCGAACGACCTAGAGGGCTAACACCCGGGGTTATGGATTGGGGTGCGATTTCGTATCATGGACGATCCAATTAGATACGAATTCAGAGCAATCTCAATAGCAATAGGTACGTCCGTGAAGTGCGACAGCCCGAAGTCGTTCTCTTTCTTTAAGGCATCCCTGGAGTTACCTTTCAGCAGGATAATGCACGCCTACATGTTGCAAAGACTGTTCGAGACATCTGTTCACGCGTGGTGGCTACACCAAATACTGATTTCGGACACTTAATGTTTTTTTTTTAATTTGAAAGTTTCGTCATTTATTTGTACTAATACAAGTAGTTTGTGCATTATATTTCATTTAATTCTGATGATTCCATCATGGTGTTGAATTTTTAAAGATCGATCGAGAGAGATAGAAAGATCTACTATTATTTCTATCGAATTTTTATATTATCTTAGATAATCTTACCATAGGTGCATTAAACATTTCGTATAGGAGGCTTCAGAATGTGAGGTTTTGAATATTATCTCGTTGAAGTGAAAATTCGGTATTTTTGCCAAAGGATCAAATTTTTCTACATATAGCGCGTAAGAGGACACAAATAGTGTTTTTCTATAGGAAATAACTGACATTTTCAAGAATTTTTCTTAACTGTTTGAAACAAAGAGCAATCTGAACAACTTTGAAGAAGAAAATCTATTGAAAGATGATCGGTATACCTTTTACAAGATTTTATATGTATTTTCTTGTGTAACATGTTTATCAAATATAAAAAACGTTCCTAATCTCTTTGAACTGTGAAAATTTAAAGTAAGGGATATATGTTGCTTAATGTTATACATTTTCTTATATTATACAGTCTTGAAATGCTGAACTTCTTAATCCCGTTGGTATATATTTTAAATCAAAACAGAAAAATATTTCAACATGAAACAAAATATGCTGATATTTGATAAATTCATTATAAGTCTCTCATTCTTTTTGAACATGTATATCATTTTGTTATTTAAATTTGCATTCCAATTTTATTTAATATTAAAAGTGACAATTACCTTTTTAACTTTAAATGGCATTAGAAAAAAAAGAGAATTAAATTTTTTTTGCATATTTAAATTAATATATGTACATATCAATATAACATACTGTGACATTATAATTTCTTCCATATTAATTGAATTTTGGAAGAGGAAATAAAAAATTCTTGAACAAAATACACCAGTATGTCTTTTTGAATCAAATGGATGTAAAACAATACTTACTAAAATCTAATAAAAAGCATTATTTTAAATTTACCGAGAATTTTTTTTTTAAATTTTAGAAAAAATGATTTAAAATTCAGAATTAATACATAAAAGAAATGTTCTTTCCAGAAAAATAATAAAATTGGTTTTTATTGGTCAAAATTAACATGTTCATGCCATAAAGAAGCATATTATAGGTAATTCATAACAATACAAAATTAAAGTAAAATGGTTGAGAACTGTTCTACACAACACACTTTTGTCAAATATTAACTGACATAAAATTAAAATAACACAGGTCATTTTTTCACATACCTGTTTTTCCATTTTAAATTATGAAAATATACCTAAAAGGCATATGCAAGAAACCCTTTTAAAATCATCGAAAATTGTAAGTTTCTGGTCTTTCTTCATTAAAAAGCAGGAATTAAAAACAAATGGTGTATATTTTGGAACCTTATATTAAATGGATTTGATATGAGTATGTAAATGGCTTTTCAAATTACAACTTTGTGAAAATTCTTTGTTGCATATTTCGAAAACATGAGGCTTTTTCTTGGTATGAATACGTAAATGAACTTTAAGGCTTCCATTACAAGAGGATGCCTTGTTGCATATCTCACAAACATTAGGCTTTTCCTTGGTATGAATATGCAAATGTTTTTAGTTAAATATCCTTTTGTGAGAATGCTGTGTTACATATTTCCTACATATGAGGCTTTTCCTTGGTATGAATAAGCAAATGGGAAATTAAATAATCATTTTGAGAGAAAGCTTTGTTGCATACTTCACAGATATGAGGTTTTTCCTAGGTATGAATACGCAAATGTTGTTTAAATTACTCCTGAGAGAGAAAGCTTTGTTGCATATTTCACAAACATGAGGCTTTTTCCTTTGTGTGCTTAAGCAAATGGGAACTTAAATATCAGGTTTTTCCTTGGTATGAATACGTAAATGTTGTTTTAAATTACTCTTGAGAGAGAAAGCTTTGTTGCATACTTCACAAACATGAGGCTTTTCCTTGGTATGAATATGAAAATGGGAAATTAAATAATCCTTTCGAGAGAAAGCTTTGTTGCATACTTCACAGATATAAGGTTTTTCCTCAGTATGAATACGCAAATGTTGTTTTAAATTACTCTTGAGAGAGAAAACTTTGTTGCATATCTCACAAACATGAGGCTTTTCCTTGGTATGAATAAGCAAATGGGAAAGTAAATAATCCTTTCGAGAGAAAGCGACGTTGCATATTTCACAAATGTGAGGTTTTTCTTTGGTATGAATAAGTGCATGGGATCTTAAATTACACTTTTGAGAGAAAGCAACATTGCATATTTCACAAACATGAGGCTTCTCTTTGGTATGAATACGTAAATGTACCTTTAAGAAACTACTTTTAGAGAAAGGCTTGTTACATATTTCACACACATGAGGCCTTTCCATGGTATGAATATGCAGATGTTTTTTTTAGAAAGTTACTTTGAGAAAAAGCTTGGTTGCATATTTTACAAACATAAGGCTTTTCCTAGGTATGAACAACCAAATTTTTATTTAAAGAACCTCTTTCCGAGAAAGTCTTGCTGCATATTTCAAACATATGGCTGTTCTTAGGTATGTAAATGTCTTTTTAAATCCCCACGTTGAGAGAAAGAATCTTGCATATTTCACAAATATAACGATTTCAATGATTCAACAGCTTCCAGGAGGATAATTCGAAGGGGGATTGTATCTTGTTTTCATGTATAAAACAATAATCTTCACGGGGAGACAGGTTCAACTGCAAATATTAAAATTTTCTAATTTAAATTAAAAGAACACTGGATTGTAGGACCATAGGCTTGGACCCTTATGTAAAATGTGATCATTCAAATAAAAGAAATATACTGACCTTTTAAGCTGAATGTTTAAGATTTTTTTCATCAGCTTAGGAAATATTGACTTCTTAATAATGTTGTTTTCGGTAAGGAAATGGTAATTTAAAAGCCGAAAAAAAATTCATTTTTCAATATTTCACTTTAGAAGAAACGTTTCAACACACTTGGAATTTATGATCAAGTATAACAGCAACAATGGCTCCACTTCTTATGGTTCGAGAATGAATATTTCTGATATTCTATGCCAGACCATAGCATTCAAACACTCACTGACATTTTGATTGTAATTAATTTAAATTTCCTGAGGATAGGATGTGTACACTGAGCTTCCTCTCATATAAATTTGATATACCTGTAATTTTCTTCAGATACTTTTCAATTTGCCATGTCTCTTTCAAAGGCAGCACCAGCTTTCACTCCCTAAAAAAGATTGGATTTACATATTAAATTTTGAAAAAGATTATTGCAGTTAAAAAATTTCAGAATGAAGTAATATTATATCAGTTATTTTAAATAAATGAATGCTTAAAGGAGGTATTGAAAACAGAAATATTGCATTTTTCAAACAGTATGCAGTTACGTAAATGAGTGTATTTGCATTCCCTTTATTCTAGATCAACATTAGGTTAAATGGTATTTGAATTCTTGGCATAGAGTCTTATTGGGACATATTGTGCCAAAAACTTAATTAAAAATCACTGAATTAAAAATTATAGTTAAATTTATTTTATGTCTATAGTCTATATCTTAAATGTATGCAAATAGAGTAAAATTACACAAACAATTAAAAATTTATAGTTGGGATTTTCTAGAACGAAGTCAATCAATGTTTAAATGTAAGTTTAGAAATACTTCAGAAGCTGACAGTGGTTGAAGTGAAACATTCATTTAAAATGTGTGTCAAAGTGAGGGAAGAAAAACAATGATTATAGTAGGGGTAACTTCCCCAATTATTGTATACTAATGTTGCACTGTAAAGCAGCGAGAGTTCTGCTGACGACAAACCTTGTAATGGACACCAGAATCAATATCAAGAAAAAGATGCCTTTTTTCATCTCTCGTCCATCAAACTTACAACCGTGGCAAAAAAAAAGGATACTGGCTGTGGTAGCCAAATGTTATGTTCACAAACAGATGTGTGGGTGGCTAAGGAAATGTAGTACACTACTGAAGACCTGATGGTTGATGAATGCATAATCTGTATGTCTAAAATTCCTCATGTTTGCTGTGTTCTGGGAATTCAGAGTGAGGGTGCCATCCTCGTCACTTGACTGAGATTCAAAATTATGAGCTTCATAGATATTAGTCCTGTAGCATAGTCTCATGAAAGGTAGTTTGCAGCCCCTCTTTTCATTTTTGAAACCCAGAACAAAATCAAAATCAATAAATTCTTTCAAAATAAACTATAGGTGAAACAGCTGCAGAACTGACGCTTGGACTGTTTGTTTTCACCCTTCTTTTTCTATTATGACACTCAGAGAGAAATAGACTCACCAGATGGCTTTTCAACACAGTCATCTACAGTAGAAATACACCTGTTTCCAATGGCTGTCCATTCTTTTGTCCCCTCTAACAAGTGGCCATCTTACACACATATGGAAAGGAGTGTCAGCTATTGTAAGGAAGAAATACCAAGGAGGATATTCTTTGTCGAAGTGACAGGTCAATTTATAGACCGTTCATATGATTTACGAGGTACGCACTGAGAAGAGGATGGTAGTGGATACAAGCCTTTGTCCCTAAAGAACTAATGATGGTTGGGAGTAAGACAGAGGGTGTTGGGTGCAGATCCATGTTCCTACCAATTAGAAATTATTGGGAACGTGAAAGAATTTTAAAGTAACAGTTCGGAAGGTGACAGGGTCTTCTGACATACCAGCAACAGAAAACCTGTGATAGGCTGCTAGGCAGCAGGAGCTATCTGGACTTTTTCTCCCGAAAAAGGTTGATACTGGCATTTGGGATGACAGGAAGTTCATCTAGAAATGTGAGCAACCTTCTAGAAACTCCATTTTGCGCAGATCGTGGATGTTGCCATATCCAGTTGAAGATCCACGAGACAAGTGTATGTAGATACCTAGCTGATATATAAATCTAATCAGTAAGTTTCAGAAGTTGATTAAATTTTTTAATTAGCTTCTTTAGAATTAACTAAAATTTTGTTTCAAAGTAATGAATGGAATTTTGGCATCATTTTCTGGTAATGTGATTTCCTCTGAGATATTGTGCAAAAGGAGATGACAGCATTAATTAATTTAGATGACAATTCTTTTACTGTAAGGTTCTAAGGTATATATTATTTGAGATGTACTTAGGTGCTATGACATAATTAAAAGGACCACAAATGTATTTGAGATAGAGCCTGACATCTAACTTTTTCTTTCACGCAGGAATTGTAACTCTCAACTAATATTGAGTGCAACACCATTACCTATACACATGGATCTTTATAAGCATTGGGCATCACATTCACAATCTTAAAGTAAGAGTGCCAAGAACAAGTATTTGATCACAACCACTTGGAAAAGTTAATGGGTTAATGTCAATTTATGTCTAACTATAAAGCAGCACAAGGGCTATTGGCAACAGATCTCATTAGTTTGAACCTTAAAGCTGTGACGAGGATGACTCCTGAGCTGGTACCCTCTCTCCAAACTTCCACGTCACATGAATGGGATGACTTTGAATAATGACAGATTTAAAATGTATCAGCCCCTCTACAAGAAAATTCACTCTAGGGGTTGAAGTCATGACATGCTGGCTACAAGTCTGACCATGAGTAAGCCATTTTGTTATCTTGGCACTAAGTTAACTTTATATATATATAAAACAAAGTGCTTTTTGAAACCAAGATTTTAATGTTAGTATTTAAGAAAATTATACAAGGAAGTTATATCGGGAAAGTATGAATTGTAACAAAATAAATAAAATCTAACAGTAAAAAATGTGCAATAATGAATAATATAGGAGTAATGATATCAAACTTTTAGTTAATTTCTCATTTTTGGAAAAAAAAATTAATTTCAAGTATTCCATCATTATTAAATGAGAAAAAAAAAATGGAAAATAACTTCAATAATTTATTTTTAAATTCTCTTGTTGGTTTGAAAGCATGGTTTAGATTCAGAACAAATGAATTACATTCATCAAATACACATGCCAGGTTAACGGCTTTTTCACACATGACAAGATTAATAATTATTCTGTTACATATCACCTGTTCAATCACATACTCAACAGTTGTTACAGCTGCCCATCCGATATAATGGTTAGTCACACTGACTGCTGTGCTGTAGGGCTTGGATTCCAATCCTGTAGAAGGCACGGGTGTTTGTTAATGCATGTGCCTTTGCAGTAGGGGGATACTCTAAATATTTGTTAAATTGCAAGTCCTCTTGTGAGGTTGGTAGAAGAGGAAGAGAAGTGAGAGATCCTTGACTAAGCACCAGAATGTTCTTCCTCAAAAATGTTGTGGAACTGAGCCAAATACTACCATCACCTGTATGGTGCTCAATGCTATGGCTAACGACAGGAGTACAACTAGCCCCTTGCCCCAATGAATTTTGTGGGCCTCAATCTGATGTTACTGTCAATTGGGTGGGATAAGAAACAATAATACAGTTTTTACTATTTCAGTACAACATATTAAAGCCTAACATTTATTTTTCACATGATACTTTGCTGCAGTTTTCTCACATTTGTTTTTAATGATTACTCTTGTTTCTACAAACACCTTTTTTAATATTTGTTGCCGATTTGATTCACTTTCCAAATTATTTGTTTTTCAAACAAATTGCAATATTTTTAGTTATTTTTTCCCTGATGGTTACTCCAAAATGTTACTTTTTAAAAGCTGGATTGCTTTATTTAGTCAATTAATTTTCAACGGAGATTAAAATTAAATGGTCATTCTGCAATTATTAGAGCAGGTGTCGGCAATCTGTAGCATGCGGTACAATTCTCAATATTTAAATGGATGGAAGTTGATAAATTTGTAATGGACCTTATTTGACAAACATCTTTAGAGTTATGGACATTTACGAAATAACGAAAAAATCTGAAAGATTACTCCAAAGATAAATTTATAGCTACACTGTATAGCAAAAAAACTGACACACCAAGGAGGAGTTGCCCGATTTTAATCAAATTTCATATGCAAAGATATTTGTACCAAACATGCAAATGATTAAAATTTGGTGTCCAATGAATGGATAGCAGGAGCTACAGTGCATCGGAACTGCACACTCCTCATTACGTGTCAATAAGAAGCGATTCAAAATCTAATGGTCAAAATTTCTGTTGGATTGCAATTTAGGATACCTTTCTACAGCTGAAAAAATGCCTCGCCACAGGATTCGAGCTCATTAAGGGCAAATGTCAGAGTTTGAAAGAGGTTGTATCATTGGATTGAAAGAAGCAAGTTTGGCAAATCAGAGAATCACTCGTCATATGGGTCAAAGTGATGCGGCCATTAGATGTGCTGGCAAGAATGGGTGGACAATTACAGATTTTGGTGTCATGATGGTAGTGGCTGACCTAGGGCTATAGCAGATCGGGAGACTGATTGTCAGATCAGCTGACACAGTGCCTGATTCATTGTTATCAACCATCAGATGTACGACCTGCTCATGAGTGTCCACCATGACCATTTGCAGACGGCTGATAGAGCGAAATTTACACTTGTACCGACCACTACGTCACCTACCACTCACACCTGTACACTGTTGAGCCAGATAACTGTGATGCTGGGCTCTATCAGGTTTCAATCATGCTAACTGGGGACGTACAGTGTTTAGCGACAAATCCTGCTTTCAACTGTGTCCTGGCAATCATTGAAGATGTAACTGGAGATGCCCAGGGCAGCGTGTCTCTCTCCCTCTCGCGATCCCACTTTCACTATTGCATGACATTCTGAGAACTGTTTTGCTACCGTTCCTTTTTCAGTACCCTGGCCTTATTTTTCAGCAAGATAATGCAAGACCCCATACGGCACATGTTGCTATGAACTGTCTTGCAGCTTGTCAAACACTTCCTTAGCCAGCCAGATCTTTCTTCAATTGAGCATGTCTAGGATATGATGCGAAGGCAATTGCATCTACAAGGGGATATTGACAACCTGACCTGACAATTAAGAGAAAATTTGGCAAGAAATACCGTAGGAGACCATCAGGGTGCTTTTTCCCTCTATGCCATGCCGTGTGGCAGCTTGAATCCAGACAAAAGGTGGGCCAACACCTTATTGAGCTCGTTACTTTGTAACTGTGAAATAAATCATTCAATTTTTCTGAAATTTTAATCATTTTCTATTATGTACATAATCTTTCCACTCACCAATTTCTGTCTCTATCACACAACTCGTACTTGGTGCATCGTTTTTTTGTTGTAGAGTGTATATTGTAAATTACTGAATGCCATTGCTGGAGAGATTTGATTGTTTGAAGAGAGAAAATTACATGTGCTCTGCTATCCGATTTTGGTTCTACATGTCTAAGTAAAAATATCTTTCCTCCTATGAAAAACATTTTGAGTCTGCAAAGAAACTGTTTAACAACTAAATGCTCAGAATTGTTTCAAACTGAGTTCCAAATTATACCCTTGAATTTTGATACATGAAAGTAGAGTGGTACAAGCACTAAGTTTGCATTAAAATTTTTATTTATTTAACTATAATGAAGGGAAATGCTTTTATTTTATGTTGACTATTTCCTATTTTAATAAATATGTTTAAAAATATATGTACAATATGTACAAATATATATGTACAATAAAGTTTTTATTAAAAATTTTGTTGAAGAAATAGTTTTATTTTATGCTGTTTATTTTTATGTTAAGGAATATCTTTAAATGATGCAAAATTAATACATAATAAAACTGTAAATCTATATTACTACCCTCTACTATTCCCTAACTGCAAGCATCATTGCAGCAGTCAAATTGTTTGAAAACCATGGTCAGAAAAACTGTGGGATGCTGAATCATGTTGGTAGATTGGTTTGGAACATCACAGCTAAAAGGTTGCCGACCTCTCTGTTCTAGAGTCTTCTTTAAATTAAATACTTCCGTTAATTTTGAGCTTTTCACTTATCTCAAAAAGGTTAACTTTAACAAAGATTTTAGTATCATATTTAGCGAGATCATTCAAAATTGTCAACAATTTTTTTCAAAAATTTTATTTTGCTTTTTTACTAAATTCCTCTATTTCTGCATTATTTACAGCTTCTGATGGTCTTTTTTTCGGATCATCTCAAACTTTTCTTAGAATGATTCACTTTTAAAAAACAGATTGAGAAAGAAAAATTATTACATACAGTATTACAATGCTTATGGACTGAACAACATGCACTTTGAATGAAAATTCTAATACATTTAACAAAAACATAAGGTACATTTTGATAAGATGGAAACTTTTAAATTAAAAGAGAATAAAAAGAGGCAAAAGAAATAAGGGAGTAAGTATCAAAAGAAATGATATAGCTTTTAAAACTGGGGTGGGCATTATGTCGATCGCCGAGACATTCTGGGGTGACTGCCTGAAGATTTTAGCAGTTAGTAATTATAAACAGAAATATTCAAGTTTGGCTGAAGTATACAGACTATATAAGTCTTCTACTGACGATAATAACGAAAACTTATTTTATATAAAAATATTTAGATAAAAACAAAGGTAAACTTTAGATGAAAATGTCATTTTTTTATGTATTTTGAATTGTTTGATAGTAAATACATCATTTGGTATTATTATAATTGTGACTATTATTATTATGTTTGTAATTTGCATAGTTTTTTTATTTTAGTTTTGTATATACACATATTCCGTACTTATTATTAATTTATAATAAATATTGTAGATCTTTTCCTACCTCACTACACCTATGACACTGAGCATTGGCGCACAGAAGAATTTTTCAGGGGGGAGGGCGAGGCCGAGGGTCGAAAGTCTACCATTTTGGTGTCATACCACAAAACACAGCCAAACATATTGTTTTTAATTTTGTAGATTGTTGGGAACAAAAAACAGTTAAAAACAAATTACTAAATAAATACTGAACACATTAAATAATAAAAAAATTATTAATAAAAATTAAGTTTATCGCACTGTATACATGGTATTAAAATCAAATGGTAAAAAAAGTCAAGGACCGTGGGGAACAGTTTGGACCAATGCCTCCCCCAACCTCCTTGTGTGCACCACTGAAATTGGGTGGACTGCAAAAGATTAAAAAAATTAGAAGTAGACCACGCCCTGGAAAAATCTGCCCCCCGTTTTAAAATAACTGAATTATGTAGCAACTTTAAAGAAGCATTTAATTTTCAATAAATTAAATATTTTTTGTTCGCCATGAACAAAAAGAGAACTATGAATATTTTAAGAAATAATCATTTTAAAGAATGCCGAGCTTTTTACAAACAATTAAAGATGTAAATTATTCCTAATTCATAAATTCAATATAATGAAAATAAAAACATTAAATGTTCTACAGAATATTATTCTACAGAATACTATTCTTTTCTTGAATAAATCTTAATCAGTTACCATTTGTACAGAGCTTAGAATAAAATATTTTCTAAAAAAAACAAATTTTGCCAAGCCACAAGGTAAATATATTTCTGTGTTGCATATTATATAGCATCTTTCACAAATATACGACTACATTGATTCTTGCAAAAAGTTTCTTTCTATAAAAAAAGGTGTAAACATAATCCAAACATTAAAAGGCCAACTTCTCTAAAAACAAAAATCTCTCCTTACAAGCAACAGCAGCTAAAAAAAAAGCACTTCCTAATCATCTCTGATGTGTTAATGTGCATAATAAATTTAAATTTGAGGAACTTTATAAACTTCTAGCGACATGATGGGCTCAAGTGTAGTATAGGGGGCACATCCAATTTTTATCTGTCACGGTGAGATATCGAATTTATTCTAAAATAAATAATTCCGAAAAAAGTACTTGTCAACCGCTTTTAGTACCCCCCTCCCTATACTACACTTTAACCACATGATGTAAAGAAGCAAAAAACACGTTTGATTCCTACATTTCGAAAGGAAAGAAATTGCTTATTTTCTTCATCTATGACTACGAATGTTTCTTAGATTCCCTTCATTAAATGATTTGTAAAAAATAATAATAATTCTTATATTCTAAGCCAATGACAAAAATATGTATTGAATAATCCAACATACTTGTTATGCATAATTAATTTAGAGCTCCTTAACAATCAAATTATTAGGAAAAAATGGCTCAAGTGCAATATAAGGGTGGGGGAAACTTTTGATTTGGCGATTTTTATCAAAATGTCATGGTGAGATATCGAATTCCTTCTAAAATTTAAAAAAAAAATTCCAAAAAAAGTACCTTAGCGAACACTTTTAGTCGCAAAAAAAAAAAAGGACTGCGCCAAGTGGTTCCCCTTATACTACACTTTAACCGAACAAAATATATAAATGAAAGCATTTTGTAATATAAAAAATTCGCTATAGAGTACTGAAAGAGAGACTATGAAGAAAAATATTAAATGTCGAGACATGAAATTTAATTGGAATCCTACAAAACAACTCTAAAGCACAATGTATTTTAAATGTACTATGAATAGTTTTGAGAAAATTATTCCATACTAACCATCACAGTTTTAGCCACCAATGATTTCTTGATAACAACAAAAAGAAAATTCAATGCAATATAACATTAAAAAATTATCATTGGTTGAATTTACTAATAAATAATTATCGTTCTGTCAAACCAACAATTTTGACAAGACACAGTTACAGTTTTTATAGGATATGGAGTGACAAAAGCCCTTATAAGACTAAAGAAAATTTTACAAGTTAATAGCAGGGGTGGGCAAACCGGGCCCCTGCCCGGTGCGGCAACCTTAGGAGGCGGTGAATTTGCTGTAAAATTAACTAGTTTATGAAGAAAATAAACCAAGATTAACCAGGGGTTCTAAGAGTCAAAATAAAAATTCAAAGAAAAAAAAATTAAAAGTATCTATGCAAAATATTCACATTTTCTATAGAGTCCTAGGGTTTTTTTAAAATTTTTTTAACGAGTATTCATTGGTATTTAACTTTCCAAGTGGACAGCACGGATTTTTCTGCCCTACTAGAGAGGCTTCGAAAAGGGGGAACACACGGAATTTTTCGTAAGGCCGGGGACTCACCAAAAGTGAACCAAACGGATTTTTTCCTCCTCAAGTAATGTGTTCAAAAACGGTAAAGCCGTGTTTTTCCGAATTCTTTTCCCCCTTTAAAGGTTTACGATCTTGAAAGATAATTAGAGACAGTCGGGGAGACACAATGGGCATGAGGGGAAATTTATGGCTCACGGGGAGACCGGTTCCTTTAGCAATCGTAAAATCTCGGAAGAATTTCTTTCAACCCTAAAGTGTACGGAAATAAATTGCAAGTCAACGAGTTGAGAATTCTCAATTTTTTACTTTACCTTAAAATTCTCAAATGGAATTAAGTTTTTATAATGTATGTCTAAGTTTTTAAAAAATATCTGTAGTATTTAAATTATATATTAAAACATTGAGGATAATTTACTGTTTCATTTTTCTTGTTTTAATCAATACTTTCAGGGATTTTTTTCAAAAATGATTATTTTGTTATGTGTCAAAAAAATAAAAAAAAAGGTTCAAAATTTAAAATCTTTTAAAATTTCGGACACTTCTAAACATGAATAATTTTTAAGCTTCTGTATTACATTATTTGCAAAAAAATTGTATGCATTGTTAAAAAAAACCCTATTTAAATCTTTTAGTTTTTCATGATTTTAAAGCCAGATATTCAGGGCATCTTACATAGAATCCCTTGTTTTGAATTGTTCAGATAACAAATTATATTTGAATTTTGAATGTCTGAACATTAATTTCATTCAAAGAGAACTTTAACTTCAAGTTTATATTTTTTAACTTGAATCTTCAAATAAAGAGTATTTAAAAGCATCTGGACAAATTTACAGTTAACATGTGCGCATATAAATAAAAATATAAAGATCCTTTTTAAATTCAAGTTAAAAAAATATATATTTATGCATAATCCCTCATCATTCATGTTCCATTAGTGGTTGACTGAAGAAAAGGTTATTAAAATTTGGACATTTTTATAATCTTAACCATGCAAAACTAGGAATTTTGTATTAGCTCCACTAAAATTCTGCATTGGAATTTCGAAAAAGATATTTATACGTGTCTCACATACTCAGTTGAAAAACATATATTTACCATAAATACTAATAATTTTTTGGATATTAAAAATTACCATTAGATTAATTTTTTAATATATATATTCGACTTCTAATATTTTTTCAAGTATTCCTTAAATTTCATATAATTTAATTAAGTGAAGGGATATGAAAGTCGCACTCTCTCTCTTCTCTACTCAACTACTTGAGGGCTTTTAGCGACGGACTTGTTGCCGGGGTATCAGGTGGTCAAGGTATCGAATCATGGTTGGCATGTCTCGAGTTCGAGCCCAGTGCCACAAAAGACCCGCCGTGTAAGGCAGCGATGCACGTTAAATCTATCGAGAGCTGAAATGTCCTCTCGTTGGTGTGGTGTGGTAGTTAGGAGAGGTGGTGCCAGCTCAGGTGTCGCCCTCGTCATTTGACCATGCTTCAAAATTACGAGGTCTATCACTAAAAGCCCTCATGTAGCTGAACAGTGCGACGTTAATATTCACTCACTTGGTGACGGACCTCGTAATTTTAAACCATGGTCAAGTGACGAGGATGACGCTTGAGCATCATTCCCCTACACGGCAGATCTTCAGTGGTGCTGGGGTCAAACTCATGGCATGCCAGCTACGAGTCCGTTACTTTGAACATTAGGCTACCGCGGCCTCACAATGTGGTTGAAAACTGCATGGTGTTGATAGATCTGATCTGTGTCTATCTTACTATCCTGTTGCTTGAAATCAACAGCGAAAATACTACAAGAAGATTTTTCGACATTTGTTAAATCAAATTGTATGGAATTCCTTCGTTATCTTTAAAAAAAATGGCGGGATTTTAAATCATATTGGTTTTCGAATGAAACTGATAGAACGATTGATAGAAGAAGGAGGTAGTGATTCTAGTTCTCGAAACTTTGTTTCCCCTAAAATTTCTGAAAATGTAGTCTGCTTAATTGGAAGGCACTTCCCTTCATATATAGAAAGTGACTGTTCAAAAAAACAAAAAACATCGCGAAAATGTGTGGTATGCAACCTTAAGAAAAATGATAATGGAAAACGCATTCGAAAAGAAAATCGTTTTCAATGTAAAGACTGTAATGCTGGACTGTGTGCAGTGCCGTGTGTTTCGAAAAATATCACACTGTGACATTTCTGTAAACGACATGTATGTGTCTTTCTCATACTTTGATATTTTTTGCTATTTATACCTGTTAAAATTATTTTTTATAAAAGGTGTTTTGTAATTAATTGTAAATTGAATAAAACCTTTTCTTACAATTATATGTATTTGAAGATGAAATCTGATTTACTTTATTCAGGAAATTTTTAGTAAATTTTATTTTCTTAGCCAACTTATTTGTTTTAAAACATGCATATTTGTGTGTTATATAATGAAATTTCTAACTATCTAAAATTATGTCTGGCTCTTTTCTCCAATAAAATCTTTTAGGATTTTACAAATTATCTTGCCATTATTCATTATGTTCTGAATAAGGAAAATATTTCTAAATATAAATAATTTCTGACCTAATAAACATATAATTGTTTTTATCTACAGTTTGGAAAATGCATTGAAATTAGTAGCGGGACAGAATTTTTACTTATTATGAATGTGTTTTTGACTGCCACTATGTTACATATTTATCTTTCATTCTTTTTACAGTATGAGTAGACGTCGTAAACAGTTTTGCCACAGTAAAATTAATTTTTGTTTTATATTCAGATTATACCATTATATTGATTCTGAAAATAATAGGTTAGTTTGACAAGCCCTTATTTCACAATTTTGAAGCATTGAACATTTTTGAAGTTTTTAAAACTTTTATAAAATGCTAAATTATTAAAAATATTTAATTATTGTAAGTAATGTATATTTCTTAGATTATTGGAAACAAAAAGTATAAAATTTAATATATATCTCTTTGTTGAATTTTAATAATTATTTTTATGGCTAAACCTGAAAAAAACACAATTTTTTGAAAATATTAACATTAAGATATTTTAAAAAAATAACTAGATCTTTCAGACCTAAATCCATATGAACTTTTATAGAACATATGTTAGGGAATATTTACAAGATATTTCAAGACTCTATCTTGTACAGGAAAAACGCTTTAGGGATTAGAAAACACTCTCATTTTCAAAATTAAAAATCTGAGAAAAACACATTTAAAATTTGTAAAGGCATAAAAAAAAAAAAAAAATTCCTATGCATGTAAAGCTTTATTTTTTTTATATGTTACTATCCAACTTATGTTCTACATGAAAATTCTACTTGAAATAAATATGACTGAAAATATCTTTTTTAATTCAAAATTTTCTTCGACATAATATTGATAACAATTGTTAATTTGATCAATTATTCAGTTTTATCAGAACCTTATATATTCACAAGAGTTTTAAATGCAAAATATTTATACAGAAAATAGTAGTGATACAAACGTAATCCAGAAATCCCCAAGTTTGTAAATAATATCTATTTTTTCTCAGTTCCCCTTCGTGGCAGTTAAGCAAATTTAAGTTTTTGTTTTGCATGACTTTAAAATACTGTAATGTAGTACTACAATATATTTATTATAATGTAGTTTGTGGTACATCAGGGAAATAGTTAGTTCATTCTGCAACATTTGTATTCTGTAGTCTAATTGTAATATTACCTGAAAGCTGGATTTTAGATTTACCATTTTCAGTCATATTCCATCCCTTTCAAGTATTATTTATCACAGTAGCCTGCGTACATTTTGGGCATCGCCTTTTTCAAAAGGAAAACAAAATTAATAAAAAAAAAGTAAAGAGCTTTTAAATTATATAAACTATGTGTCAAAAAATAAATTGGTCTTTAAATCAATCTTAATTAAGTAAATGTGAGAAAACTCAAAAACTTAAAAACATAAGCAAACAGAAAGGATTTTAGAAATTAAAATTGCAGTTAATAGACATTTCACACGAAATAATGGATTGTGTTAAAAAAATATTTTTAATTAATTCAATCTAGGAATTCAAAAATGCTTTAAAATGAAACCGAATTTAAAATCAAAACTCAGAAAATTAAAATTTTTTAAAACCTAATTGGTTTTTAGATCAGAAATTGAGCAAGTTTTCCAAATATATGAAATATATATACACCGGTGTGCAAAAATTAAGGACGAGACGGTTTTTTCAATATAACTTTGTACAAAAGCTTTCCAAATCAACACATTTAATACTGTAAGATCCCCAATACGTAAGGACATGTGTAATGTAAGCAACACTTACTAAAAGAGAAATCAGAGGGATAAAAAGAAGCTTGATTGAAAAAGTAGCATGGAGCGCAATGCGACTGAAGGCCGAAACATCCCTGTGATGGGTGTCCAGCAAGAAACATCCGGTCTTTAGTAGGGGATATGATCTCCTCTGACTGCAAGGCAGGTTTCACAGCGTCTGCCCATGCTGAGAATGAGGGTGTCAATGAGTTGTTGGGGCATTGCTGCCCATTCGTCTTGCAGTGCCAATCGAAGCTCCCGAATCGTTACTGGTGGTAAGGTACGAGCTGTCAAGCGTCTGCCTAGAAAATCCCATACATGCTCGATGGGATTGAGATACGGAGATCGTACCGGTAATCCATACGTTCAATATCCTCACTCTCTAAGAGATGTTCGGCAGCTACTGTGCGATGACATGGTGCATTGTCGTCCATGAAAAGGAACTGTAGACCCATAGCGCCTCTAAAAAGACGCACATATGGAAGAAGAATCTCGTTACAATAACGGGTCCCGTTGACTGAACCTGCGTCGAAGATGTGAAGGTCTGTACGACTACCAAGCATGATGCCTCCCCAAACGAGAACACCGTGACCTCCATACCTGTCCCTTTCAATGATGTTCGAGGGATGATTGCGGCTTCCCCGCTCTCTCCAGATGAGTATGCGATGAGAATCGCTACTCAAACTGAATCTGCTCTCATCTGTAAAGAGTACCCGTCCCCATTCATTGTCTCTCCAATTCTGGTGTTCCCAGCACCACAAAGAATGCCTTCTCCGATGGGCTGGCGTTAAAGGTACACACCGTATAGGGCGTCGTGCAAACAGACCACCACCGTGCAGTCTTTTGGCCACGGTAAAACGCGATATCGGTCGTCCAGTCGCCTGTGTCGTGTGTCTAGCGATTTCTCCCGCTGTCTGCCGCCTGTTTCTTCTGGCCTGTAAGACAATGTACCGGTCATCTGCGGGTGTGGTTCCTCGTGGACGACCACTACTGAATCCCCGGATAGCTGTTCCTGTAGTTTGAAATTGTCTCCAAAGTCGTGAAACGATGCTGTGAGCAATTCCGAACTCTGCAGCCACACTTGTCACACTGCGGCCTTCCTCCAACTTCCCAATGATTCGACCTCGGGTAAAAGCATCCAGATGTCGTCTAACAGATTGATTATTCGCAATTTCTCACTGAGGCAGCAACTCGGTGTGATTTTAACTGCTATATGGCGTGCAATCTCTTTGCCAGAAATACTGATCTTACACCGACAACATGCTTTATGCTACTCAGACACTCCCCCATTACGTCTACCTGCATATCTACGCATGTGCTACCGTACATCCCCTTGCTTCATCTCCTTATTGGTCTTTCTGTCTGCTCTGCCTCTTCGTTCTGCTGATATGCTAATTTTTCGACTTCGTCCTTAATTTTTGCACACCAGTGTATATATATATATATATATATATATATATATATATATATATATATAATATAATACTTATTAAATATATATGGGAATATAATCAATGGAAAAAAAAGCCAGTGCTTTGGGGGTATGGACCCAAGAATCTCTTCCCTTGTGAGCGCCACTGATTGAATGTGTATTATGTGTGCAAATGCTGACGTAGAGAAGGGGATTTTCTCTCAGTGCAAGTTGTTTTGTTGATTTATAGCGAAAAAATCATTCAACAGAAAAATATAAAGATAAAGATATAAATTTGCATAAATTAAAAGTATTGAAATGACCTTTTATGTGTTATTGTTAATTAAAAATATAAAAAATTGCAGAAATCCAAGTTTTATTTTACAAATTTATTCAGCATATATAATGCTACCACATTTATTATAATTTTGTTAAATAAAAAAAAAAATAATCACTTTTACTTTTTACCTCATAATTAAAAAAAAATAACAGGAAAATATTCTTGAGTTTTCTTCGTCTGATATTCAACAATGATTACAGAGAGCTTCTGTATGGTTAAAATTGTAACACCGAAATAAAAATGTTTTTTTAAAAATTTTTAAAGCTCTTAAAAATAACAGGAGAAAAAATAAATTTTCTTTTGCTTATACATATATTAAAACGTATTTCCCAACCCTGGTCCTATAGTAGACCACTTTCGGTGAAATTCAATTAGCGGGTCATCCACTCAGAGGGTTAAGGCAACAAAGAAGAATTTCGGCATCCGGTTCCTTCTCTTTCAACTAATTCCGTACAACTTTTGCTGCTTTGTATGCGTGAATTCAGGTGCTATTGAAATAAATAGATTTTGGCAGAGATTAGTCTCACCAAAAGTGATGAAAAGCACGGTCAAGTTTTATGAATGGAAAGAGGGCAGAATGACCCTGAGAAAAAGACCTATTTTCGAAGAAAAATGAGGGAATCTTGTGTCAAATTGACTTCCGAACTAATTCTCTTAGCTTCCTGAGCTTATGCAGACAAAACAAAGTCGGACAACAAAAAAGGTAACAATATTTTTATTTTCAAATTCTCTTTTAGATTTTTAAGGTTTAATATCCAGGAGTTTTAATCTTTGCGTAAGATAAAGTAAAAAGAAAAAATTATTTTGCCGCATTTGTGATTTTTTCTATTTTATTTATTTTTTTCTTGTTTATATGCATAAATATAAATGTCATCGGTTTCGTAGAATATTATCATGTTGATTAACATTTTTAAGTATGTGTGCTTTCGTAGCTTGAATGTACCGTAATCGACTAAAACGTTTTCGATTGACATTGTTATTCAAATGAAAAAATATTATTTGCCTCTCGTATAAAAATAACTTCTTCAGTCGCTTATAAAGGACGATAGTAGGTCATTTTAAAGTGCAAAGCATTAATGAGCTTTTGAGTATATTCATTAATTATTTACCATGCACAAAAAATCCTAACAGCAATAGCTCGAAATTGAAATACAACGTAGTTATATTTATTATGATGATTTTGTTTTGTAATCGTAATATATTCTGATAATATTGTTTAGTAATAAATGAACTAGTTTATAATTGCTAAATATTGAATTCATATTGCTTCAAACTGTTAAAAGAATTTTCAAATGAAAAAAAGTTAATTTTACTTATATAGACACTTTTTTTCCTTTTTATTGAATGTAGCATGTGAAATAAACATATAATTTTTCTAATCTATTCTAAGACTGTTAAGATAGCCATCATTTTGTAAGATTAAATTTTAAAAACTTCAACAATATTTTTTTTTGCATGTTAATGCCATTTTAAGAGGAATTTGCACGATACCTTTTTAATTAAATTCTTTTACATCAGTCATTCCCAAAGAGGTCTATACAGACCCCCAGGGGTCTATGATGGCCTCCAAGGGGTCCACGTCAGCAAAAAAACAATTCGGGGTTCAATAAGGTGTAAGTGGGGGTCTATGTGATATTAACTCATTAAACTAGATTATGGCTTAAATTTTAAAAGATAATTTAATTAAGTAGAAAATTTTTTTTTCTTATTTAGCAGATTTATTTACTAAATTTATTGAGGTTAATTTGACCGTACAAGGTGACAGCATAATTTTTTTTAAAAACAGGAACCACATTTCAGCGTTTCTTTTCAGAGTTAAACTAAAGAAATATAATACTGGAGGTCCGGAATTTACTCAACTTAACCCAGAGAATCGGTCAGCACGTTTTAACCTACGTTCAACATTTAACTGCCTTTTATTCAGATTTTGACAGCAGGTTTGAGAATGCTTTTACTATGGAAATACCACAGTAGGCAATGAATTTACATGGTCACATTGGGAAAAAATTGTCACATAACAACGGGAACTGACCGTGATATGCACAAATGAAGTTTTTAAAGTTTAGAAAGGGATTCCTGCAATTTTGACTTTAAAAAAAGCAAAACTTTTATTTGTCCAGAATTATGGAATATCGTGAGGAAGTTTTTAATTATTTTTCCTAATAAGAAGGAGTTTCAGCGCAGTTGCAAATCTCCAAAACAAAACAAAAAAAGAAATTGGAAACTACTAACAGAGGAGATGTAAGGTTGAACCTGACAAGATTGATACTAAACGTTGAAAATTTTATATTACAGCTCCAGATTCATCCCTCTCATTAAAATCAATTGTGTGTTGTTTGGTTATTTTATTTAACAGTTATTTTATATATTAATTAACTTTTAATTTAATTAATTAACATATGCTTTTTAAACTTTAACTCTATACTTCATTGGTTATAAATTGAATTCTTTCAAAGTACTAGTAGTAGTATTAGCTATCAAAAAGACATTCAAGTTGATAAAGTTGCAAAAATTCAATATTAACTAAGCAGGGGTCTACCCCAAACCGAAAAAAATGGCAAGGTGTCTGAGACAAAAAAAAAGCTTCGGAAGCTCTGTTTTACACGGATTATTAGAAGGAATATTTAATGCAGCCTAATAAGTAATTATGTGAGTAAATAATTATATATATTACGTGTATAATTAATCACGTGTATAATTAATTAAATATATTATGTTTATAATTAATTATAAAAATACATAAAAATTGTATAACATCTTTAAAATATTGTAAAACATTCTGTATGCCACTAATACTATGCATATTTCGAAAAATTTAAAAATTGAGGTAAAAAATTATCTGCAGTTTAATATGAAAAAATTTTAAGAAAATGTTTAAAAGACTACGATTTTTTTAAACCAGAAAAAAAATATATTTTTTTAAAAAATACAAATATTTAATGCAAAAACATCACTTAGATAAATTGCAAAATTTCAGGCGTGAATTTTAAATTTCAAAAGATGATTATATTAAATAGATAATTAATTTGAATGTATAGTGATATCAAAATAACATAGAATTAGCATCCTTAATAAGCAAACAACTATGACTTTAAGCCTTAATAAATTCCAAAGCGTTTTTAAAATTAAGTTTCAATCTTATTAAATTATGTTTCATTTGTAATTAATACACCAAGGCTTTAAATCTCAATCGTTTAATTGCCATGAATACAAATATAAAATACTTGGAATTCCTATTTTAATATATCAAAAACGTTTCAGAACATAATCACTCAACCAATACATAAACGAGATACTCTTAATCAGTGCTCCGTAGAACAATGGTGCACTAAAAATTAAAAAGTCGGTGGTTTCAGTTTGCAATAAATTTTATATATTTACTGTTTCATTTTACTATTATATTTCTCAAAAATCCTTTAAAATGTATTTTTCGTGATTGTGAATAGGTTTAAAAGCGTTAGTATGTATATTTAAGGAAAAAATCTAGTAATAATAGGTTCCAATCTATAGCAATATTTAAAATCTTTAAAAAAGGTAACAAAAGGATGTGTCAAAATTATGACAGAAATAAAAAGCATTAGAAAAAGGATTTAATTAAAGTTTTATTGTTACAGAACAATAATTAATGTGAAAGAGTATAGGTACTCTTTTTCTTTTTTGCTTGTTCCTAGTATAAAACTATTTAATTAAAGTGAAAGCAAAAGGTGCATCACAGAAATAAAAATATGGTGAACACAATCTATAAAGTAGATACGTGATTTCCAACAAAATCGCTGGGAAAACTGAATAGATGCATTAAAACCATTAAGGTATCAAGTAGGAGGGATATACGATGCTTTACTTGCTGTTTGTAATAATTCGGAGATTGACAACTCTATAAAGGCTTTGGACTATTAAGGCTACAGTGGACAGTTAAAATGTGGAAAATTGACTAAAATATCGAAAAAAATTTTTTGACTTATTTTAATATTATATTAGCCTCTCTATCAAACGCAAAAAAAATTTTTGGGTTTCATGCATTTTTTACTGAGTTATGGGGTAGTTCCGATTCAGTCATCTATGACCACGCCCCTTTGTTTACATTCTGATTTCATGCTGACAAAGCTGTCATGTACTTTGACAGTACGAATTTTATTTACTGTAGACATAGCCTCTCTAATTTTTATTTTTTAATGTTAATTTATCAAGGTCTGGATGGCAACAATTTGTTTTAACTGTATCTGAGACCTAAATCGGCATTATTTGCTTACAATTCGTTCGAACTTTCGTTTGCATTTTTCGTTCAATTTTATTCAAACTTTTATTGATTTTACCAAAACAAAAAGTTCTTTTCAGAACTAAAGTTCATTTTAAATTGCCTTTGTTATTTAAAATTTTTATAATGGATCTTTATCATCGAGATATAGAAAACCTTCATCCTACCAAAAGGAGAAAGATGTTGGCTGAAAATAGCAAGAAGCGATAGCAGAAATCTTCTAACTAAAACTGTTGATGAAAAAAACAGTAATAGTATGGTATTGCAGAGAGATACATTATCTAAACCGAGTACATCTTCCCAACCTGAGGCAAGCTATATTTTCACCCATAAGGCTGTGTTTTCTGAACTGTTGCAGAAAGTTCCTTGTAAATATTGTACAAACTGTACCCTTGTTATAAAACAACAGCATTCCATGGGGTGTTCTACAAAGATGGAACTTTTATACGAATCATGTCATGAAAGCTATGGAAGTGTTTTTTCAAGTTTCCAAGAAGATGCCAGAAATTCACATGATATGATATAAACAGCAAACTGGTCAGTGCCTTTCTATCCATAGGCAGAGGGCATGCTGCTTTGGAAACGTTTTCATCTGTGCTCAACATGCCAACAATGGACCTAAAAACACTTGCCAATGCATGCACAACTTATCCGTGAAATACAAAGAGGTGAAGAAAAAAATGCTCGAAATGTCACATCAAGCTGCTAGAGAAGCTCACGTAAAAGTTAATGCTTCTCTAAAAAATCAGGAAATAATTGATGAGATTTTGTCATATGACGGTACTTGGCAAAAGCGAGGACATACATCTAACCTAGGATTAGGAATAATCATCGATATCCTTAGTGGACTTGTCCTTGACTTTGAAGTATTGTCTAAATACTGTCAGAATTGTGCAGTTGCTGGTCGAGATATGGGAGTCGATAGTGCGGAGTTTCACATATGGCAAAAAGGACATGCGGATGAGTGTGACAAAAATTTTGATGGAACTTCTGGAGCCATGGAGATGCACGCTGCACTAATTATGTGGAGGCGGTCAATTAGTGATTGCCAAATGAGATTCGTTTCCATGCTGAGTGATGGTGACTCAAAAAATTTCAATTTTTGTCGGACAATAAAATATATGGTTCTGATATAAAAATCGAAAAGGAAGAGTGCCTGAATCATATTGCAAAGAGGCTAGGCACATCGTTACGTAACAAAGTGAAAGAATGGAAGGTGAAAAAAGTGACTCTTGGTGGGCGTAAGCAGGGAAGCCTTACAGATAAAAACATCACAAAGTTGCAAAATTACTATAGAAAGGCAATAAAAGATAATGTCCCTGATTACGATAAAATGAAAACTGCTATATATACCAGCCTGATGCATTGCTCGTCAACTGACAAAACGCCTATGCATGGTAAGTGTCCTGAAGGGGAATCATCATGGTGTTTCTATAAAAGAGCTATAGCCAAAGGTGAAATCCCAGGGTCACACAGTTCCATGAGAACTTACTTGTCGCCACAAGTAGTAGAGAAAATTATGCCTGTTTATCAACGTTTAGCTTCAGACACCATTCTTGAAAGATGCGTAGCAGGCAAGACGCAAAATTCGAATGAAAGTCTGCATTTGGCGAAATTGCCCAAAAGAGGTATTCGTATCCAAAAGGAGGCTGGAAATAGCAGTAACGGATGCCATCGAAAAGCACAATTTGGGCTATGTGAAATCTCTTGAAGCGAAAGAGGACTCATGCCTAAATGACAGTTTTTCTTTGACTATTGCAGAAAGACAAGATAAACGACGCATTTCTCAGAATATTTCTACGAAACAAAAGAAAAGGAAAAGAAATGCCACGAATACAAATGCAGCCTATAGTGCCGGTGCTTTTTAAATTTTTTTATCAGACTTAGCAAACAGTTTTCTTGTTATGTGTAATTAGATTTGTTATTTTTTTGAATTTTTGTAATTTAATAAAATTGAAATACTTTATTTTTACTCATTGTGACTAATGAAATATATAATATATTATCTGGTTGATGAAATAATAATGAAATACATTCTGTTAATTTACTTTAGATTTTATTGGAATGTGTGTGTTCTTGCTTACTTCAATTTTTATCACTATATATATTACATGTCAATGTGACTGTTACAATAAATATTGCAGAATCTTATACATATATTCTATGTTTATCTTATCTTTATGATATTAGTGTTTGTCAAATTTATATGAATGTCTTTAATTGTTTTTAAAAAAACTAAAAGTTTTTTCCTTTAGAATAAAAATAGCTGTTTTTCTAAAAATGAAAGCTTCCTCGAAAACATTGAATTTTTGTATTTTAATCCCTTTGGAATACTTTATTTTTACTCATTATGATTAATGAAATACATAATATACTATCTGGTTGAGATAAAAAAATAAAATACATTCTGCTAATTTACTTCAGATATTATAAGAAAGTTCTAGCTTACTTCAATTTTTATCACTGTATATACCACGTGTCAATGTGACTGTTATAATACATATTGTAGAACCTTATGTATATATATTCTGCATTTATCTTATATTTGTATGATATTAGTGTTTTTCAAATTCATATTTATATCTTTAATTTTTTTTTAAAAAAAATAAGTTAATTTCCTTTAAAATAAAAAAAGCTGTTTTTCTCAGAATCAAAAATTTGCCTCGAAACCAAAACTCAAAATGTTCCATGCGTTGCAATTTTTGTCGAATTATAACAAAACTTTCCAAAAGTATTCATCTAATGTATACTTATAAATTCTTGGATGCATTGTAGTAATAGTGATAGGGTGAAAGAAGAAATTAAAAGTTTTTTATGTAGGAAATCATTAAAATCCTTGAAATTTTTATATAAAAATTTGCGTTTACCCATATTTTGTAAATTATCATATAAAACATTACATTGTATGCATACATTTGTAAAGAATTGCTTAAAGAAGTTAAATCAGGTGAAAATATGAAATTTAAAAAAAAAATCAAAACGCATGGAACGTTTTTAAATTTTGGTTAAATTTTTTTTTAATTTTAAATTTTTTAAAAACTAATCATTTTTTTCTCACCAAATTTTTTATATGGTTTTAGTTCTAAGTTACATACAGCCATTAAAAATTTGGGGCATGTTTGTAAAAAATTAAAAAACAATTTTTTTTAGTGTCCACTGTAGCCTTAAGGTGTGTTAAACAATTTAAGCCAGTGACACTCAACCTGCGACCCGCATGTGACCTGCCGGTCTTTTCTGAGTGGCTCGGTCATGACCCATTGCACTAAGAAATTCAATGTTAGAGAACAATGTGCTAAAAATTAAGCAAGGAATTCTTTTAATCAAGCAATTAAATATATCGATTTTGTAATCTGTTTTTTTAATAGTAGAATGTAAGTAAGAGATTGATAAAAGGAAATAGAAATTATCCCATAACTATAAAAAGTCATAAAAATAATTGTTTGTGTGTGCGTGCTTGATAGAAAAGTTAATATAGTATTCACATAAAAGACAAAAATTAGTTTTAAAAATTTTGTCAAAGTTGCTTTGGTCTTATAGTGTGTCTTTTCCATTATCCGCATGTTGCAGCCCGCATGAAACAACTGTCATGTGTATGCGGCCCGCGTGAAATACCTATCATGTCTTTGCAGCCGGCGGTAACAAAGATTGAGTACCCCTGAGTTAAGCTCTTATGCTGCATTGTAATTTGGTACACAATCTTAAATTGTATCAATCCTATAAGTAAGCTCTTGCAGATAAAAGACTATGATTTACTATCTGTCTGCTAATGAGCTCTTGAAAAGTTGTAAAGATTTTTTCAAGGATCTTAGATCGGACACAGCCTTTAATGAAATGCTTTGAGATGCTTGAGAACTCACCAACGAAACTGACATACCGGCTAATTTTGAGCTTCCCAAGCACGTGATAGAGTTCGAATGAGTGAATATTAACGTCGCATTGTTCAGCTGCACGAGGGCTTTTGGTGACGGACCACGTAATTTTGAACAATGGTCAAGTGACGTGGACGAAACCTGAGCTGGCATCCCCCTCTCCTAACTACCACACCACACCAGCGGGAGGATGTTTCAGTTCTCGACAGATTTAACGTGCCATAGAGTTCATAGAAGGAATGTTAATTTCGACTATGAAGCATGAGGTGATCCGATAGACGATCCTACTTTGAAATATAAGGCAGAGTTTTATTTTTTTTCACATTAGAGAGAGATAAAGTTATCAATGCACTTGAATCCAGGTTTGATTTGATCAGTACCCACAGCAACTATTTCCAATTTTTATACAATATTTGTTATTTAAAATATACTCCTCAAAATGACGAACTAAAGTATTGTAAAGATCTAGAAACAGTGTTAAAACTGGTGGGAATTCACCAGATATAAACGCGCTGGACTTGGCAGATGAGATAGTAGCGGTTTTGGCGTTTCAAAGTAAAAAAGAAAGTCCAATCAAGGTTTTAAAATTCAGATCGAACCTGGATTTTGCTTCAAATCTCGGTATAGTTTTAAGGATATTGCTTACTCTACCAATAAGTGTGGCAAGTGGAGAAAGGAGTTTCTCCAAATTAAAATTAATTAAAAAGTTTTTACGCTCCACTAATACCGAGGATCGGCTAAACGGCTTGACAACAATAGCCATTGAACATGAACTGGCTGAAGAAATTAATGCTAAAGAAATTATAAAAAAAAATCTCGGAATTAAAAGTGAGAAAGAAATACTTTTAAGTTTTTTAACTGTCGTTTTAAATGCATTTTTAATATGTAATTAAAATTTAATATTTAGTGGTTCTATGATTAGTTTTAGTATTTTTTTAATACCTGTATTTTATAATTATTATACACTAGAAATGACGACTTTTCTTTTTTCGGTGCAACCCTAATTTATTTTAATTTAGTGTCAAAAATATAAATTAATAATTTTTTTTTGTTAATCAAAACTTCAATATTATTGATAGCTATTTTTTTGCTCGCGTTTTTTTACGATTAAACATGGGAAAGGTATTGGTTATATCATTTAATTCTTGTTATAAACGGGGGGGACGGCATTTTACCTCTTTGCTCGGGGCGGCAAAACTGCTAGCGCCGACCCTTTTAGTAGATGTACAAATATTTCATTTTCTGAACAAAAAATCTAAATGTTTAGCTATTTGACACAGCGTTTTCCAATAACTCTTTGAAAGTGATGTTGCAATGTAGATCAATTATCAGAAAAAACTTTAGATGATTTCGGGGATGAGTATATCTACTGCAGCTTAACAAGATATGGTCCAAGATATTTAAACAGTTACAAGAGCTACAATTTGTATTGTCTAATTATTTGAATTTTTGGAAAAGTCCTGTAGGAGTGATCATTTTTCTGAAGATTCGAGTATACAGAATTTTTCTCTTCTATTTTTTGTCCACTTAGAGATGATGTTAATGCTTGGGATATTGCCCAAATTTTCAAAACACTTGCTTGAATAAAAATTATCATTTGCTTTTTATAAATCTTTCGTGGTGTATTTTTTATTGATGTCTTCTGAGGCAATCCAGGCGATGTAAACGTTAGACTCTGAGACAGATCTTGCGATATAATCTCCGCCTATTCATTTCATAGTATATTTGAGTGTCCCGGAGTCCAAAGTAGAATTAACCCTCTGAGTGGATGACCCGCTAATTGAATTTCACTTCGAAAGCGGTCTACTTTTTCAAAGCTAGTGGTAGCGAAAATGTATCGGATGAATTTCGCTAACTGCTTGGAAAGCGCACCGCAGTTTTATGCCTCCCCCTTAAAACTGCGGGAGGTCCTCAAATGGTTTTGCAGAGGATGATTTTATTGCTTTTCGGTTTCTGTGTTGTTCGAAAGGGGAGGTTTCTCATTCACAGCTGTGGTGGTCCGGACGTACGCAAAACTGCTCCGACATACGAATTCCAGTGTACAGTGCCACGTGTATCAACTTTTGCTGGCTGAAAAGTTATTTTTCAGTCTGGCGCCTGCATACTCCTGCAAACTGATCTGTTGAACTCATTTCACTAAATTTCCGAATATGGTGCGTAAAAAGCAGAAAGTGATTCCCGAACGGCACCGAATTGCTAAGCCTACTCCGGCTACCAGTCGTGACGGTAGTCAATCTGAAGCAGCGGAAGAGCCACCCGGAGTGACCAATATGGAAATACCTCTGCCCACAACACCCCAAGCATCACGGCCCGAAACACCAGAGAACGCTGGCCCCACATTCAAGAATTGCAATAAACTTCAGGAGCTCGCAACTCTCATCGACGTCTACTCCACGACACTCGAGAACACTCATTCAAGGAGCGCTACAAAACTGAATCAAGGATCCCAATCACCCACTCATCAGGAGCGAATCGAGCTACATGGAACTGACGAACGAGAGACTGAAAAAAGCGGTAAGTGAGTACGCCTCTCTTCCCCCCTGCGACAATCCCAACTGCACACGCCACAACTCGAACAACACCCCAGCTAAAAGTAACTCTCTCGACCCCTCTCCCCCCAACACCAGTTCCGACAAAACGAAAGGAAAACTCTGAAGGTTTTACTTCCCCCCACTTAGAAAGTTAACCAAAACCACGCTATCGAATTCAAACCCCTAAATAAACTTTAAACTTAACCTAACTAAGAAATTTAATGCACTGGAAAACGAAGTTCCTGAAACACCAATAGAAACTGTAATGCAATCACCTAAACCACTTGAACGCACCTCTTTCACTCCAAGCGCGACTAGTCATGCACTTAAACTGCCACCCCCCACCATGTTACAAATAACTGACGAACTAAGATTTCACTTAAAGACACTGAACGAAAAAATGCCCGCCATACGTACCAAGACAGCAGGAAAATATGTTAAACTCTACACCGACACTCTACCACAACATGAAGCACTCAACAAATTACTAGAAAAATTAAATTACCCATTTTACACTTTTACACCCAAGCACGAACGACCCATTAAAGTAGTAATAAAGGGCCTTCCAAGAAGCACTAAAACGGCAGAAATCCACTCAGACCTTCTTGATCTGGGTTTCACACTGAACAAGGTCACACAACTTACCGGAAATATCACAAAACAGCTACTTCCAGTATTTATTATATCACTTCCAAGAAACCCAATCAACGAAAAAAATTTTCACTTAAAAACACTCAGTTACCTCTCCATTACAGTTGAAGGCTTTGAAAGCAGAGGAATTATCCAATGCTTTCAATGCAATCAATTCAACCACACGGCCGAACACTGTCATTTAACACCCAAGTGTCTTAAACGCGGCGAAAAACACCAAACAAGGGACTGCCAGATCAAGAAGCTCGATACCCCCTTCTGCATCAACTGCCAGGCTTACGGCCACATGGCCAATTACAGTAAATGCCCCCTTTTCCCCAAACCACACAAAGGCTCTAACGTTAAATCTAACAACTTAAAAACATCACGAACAATTTTGTAAGGCCCAACATTTCTTACGCACAAGCTACACAACAAACTTCTAACTCCAACACAACACAACAGATGGCACCACCCGCGACGACCGCAACCAAAAACCAAACCATAAAGGTAATTCCCACCCCACTTCCCTTACCTACACAAAGTGCAAACACCCAAAACGACTGTTTAAACCTAATAACACAAACGCTACAACAAACAATACATGTCCTATCAACACTTGTCCAACACATCAGTTACCTAACTACACCACAGCCCGCTCCCGCACCACCAACTCTCAGTCTCAATAAAAATACATTAACGACCACACTCAGTAAAGCTGAAATTGTAAGACAAATCAACGAACTCCTCAACCAATATGACGGAGCTAGCGACTAAGTTAACTTAATCTATTTAATACGCGGTAAATATTTCAATCTGACCTTCACATTTCTTACCCCCTTACAACGATTGCGACACTATTGCACACCCAATAGAGAGGCCTACTCACAAGCTGCTTCATCCAACCACAGTGCTTCCACTCCCTCAACGACAGGAACTTCCATCATCAGGACTAATTGCCTCTTCTACTCAAGCGATGACGTCATCTCGTCGACACGCGCACCTCATAAATCTTCATGTCCGGAGCCAACAGCTAAGTGATGCACGGCTCCTCGCGAGCTGTTGCTTCCAACTTTAAAGGACTGTGCTACAATTACAAGGACTATGAAACTACATTAAGGAACTTTGACAACTGCCAAAGACTGTTTCATTTTGTTTTGTATGTGTTAAAAACTTCAAATGTATTTTGTAATTCCCAATCCCCACTTTAAGGACTCTAATACATTGCCGATATGGAACGGAGGGTTATTTATTAACCCAGTTTCCCAATGACCCCCCCCCAGCTCCTCTCACAGCTGTGGCCTAGGGCGAAGAATGTGAAATGGACATTTTCTCCACTTCATGGCCAACAGAAACTTCTCCCAATTTATTGCAAATATATATTTCATATATTTGGAAAACTTGCTCAATTTCTGATCTAAAAACCAATTAGGTTTTAAGAAATTTTAATTTTCTGGGTTTTGATTTTAAATTCGGTTTCATTTTAAAGCATTTTTGAATTCCTAGATTGAATTAATTAAAAATATTTTTTTTTAACACAATCCATTATTTCGTGTGAAATGTCTATTAACTGCAATTTTAATTTCTAAAATCCTTTCTGTTTGCTTATGTTTTTAAGTTTTTCAGTTTCTCACATTTACTTAATTAAGATTGATTTAAAGACCAATTTATTTTTTGACACATAGTTTATATAATTTAAAAGCTCTTTACTTTGTTTTCATTATTTTTTTTTCCTTTTGAAAAATGCCATGACCAAAATGTACGCAGGCTACTGTGATAAATAATACTTGAAAGGGATGGAATATGACTGAAAATGGTAAATCAAAAATCCAGCTTTCAGGTGATATTACAATTAGACTACAGAATGCAAATGTTGCTGAATGGACTAAATATTTCCCTGACGTACCACAAACTACATTATAATAAATATACTGTAGTACTACATTACAGTATTTTAAAGTCATGCAACAAAAACTAAAACTTGCTTACCTGCCACGATGGGGAACTGAGAAAAAAAAATATTATTTACAATCTTGGTGATTTCTGGATTACGTTTGTATCACTACTATTTTCTGTATAAATATTTTGCATTTAAAACTCTTGAGAATATATAAGGTTCTGATAAAACGGAATAATTGATCAAATTAACAATTGTTATCAATATTATGTCGAAGAAAATTTTGAATTAGAAAAGATATTTTCAGTCATATTTATTTCAAGTAGAATTTTCATGTAGAACATAAGTTGGATAGTAACATATTAAAAAATTAAAGATTTACAGGCATTGGAATTTTTTTATGCCTTTAAAATTTTAAATGTGTTTTTCTCAGATTTTTAATTTTGAAGATGAGAGTGCATTCTAATCCCTTAGGCGTTTTTCCTGTTCAAGATAGAGTCGTGAAATATCTTGTAAATATTCCTTTAACATATATTTTCTAGTAATTTGCTTCTAAAATCTAAGTATTTCTTTTCCCTTAATTTTTTTACAAATATTTTATCCAAGTTTTTGATGTTTCACCACTAAATCGTAAATATAAGAAACAACAGTCAAATATCACGAGTGCAGACGGCGCTCGCTGATATTTGAGTGAGAAAATTACAGCAGCATAAAATGCGACCTCGTTTAAATTATATCTAATGTGCATATTTGGAACTGTTTAGCGTACTCGAATTAACTCAAGTGCACACGTCAAGGGTTTATATTGCATTCTAAGTGAACACGGTGGCTACTGACGAGCGATTACGTAATTTTGAAATGCGGTTAAGTGACGAAGACGATACCTGAGCTGATAACTCCCCTTCTAAACTTCCACATCACACCAACGTGAGGACTTCTGACCTCAACGTGTTTAACGTGCATCAGCTCCTCTTCAACGCTAAACTTTTGTGGTACCAGGGCTCGAACACTGGACACGAGTTCATAACCATGAACATCAGGCTACCGTGGCCGCAAAAGAAAATAGCAAGTTTGAAAGAAATGTAATGAAGAAGTATATTTGAAGAAATAACTTCAAAACTTAACGAAAAACCAAAATATCAAAATTTATTTTAGGAATAATAGTGAATATAACTTCGTACACCTAAAACCACTTTATGCAGTGTATTTTGAAAGTGAACGTTTCCCCTTTTAGAGAAACTTACTTTAATTATATCAAATTCCTTTCATTTTGCTCTAAGGGGATCCCCGAAACAACGTAATTTTTTTGATACACAAAATTACTTATGGTTGAATCTAATACAATTCCCTACAAAATGAATGAAAACCCTTTTTTATCATATAAATTGTGTTTGAATAGGAGATGGTTAGTTAATAAGAACATTTAAAACGTTTTGGCAATCTATGGACCTGTGGCACGTGGTACAATTCTTAGTGGCACTCAGCAGTACTCTACAAATTTGTCAATTCTTGAGTGGATGGAAGTTGATAATAGACCTTATTTGACAAACATCTTCTGAGAGTAATGGACATTTATGAAACTACAAAATAATCTGAAAGATAATTCTAAGGATAAATTTACAGCTATATTTTGTAAATAATTGAATGTTATTGCTAGGGGATTTAATTGTTGAAAAAAGAAAATTGCATGTACTCTGCTTTCCACTTATGATTCGGCATATCAAAGTAAAAAATCTTTCCTAATATGAAAAATATTTCGACTCCGAAAAGAAATTGTTTAACAACTGAATGCTCAGAATCGTGTCACGCATTATACCCCTGGTTTTGCGATATGAAAGAAGAGTGGTAAAAGAGTTAATTCGCATTACAATTTTTATTTAACTGTAATGAAGGGAATAATTTATATTTCACTTTGTCTATTTCTTATTTAAATAAATATGTTGGAAACATACATTTTTAGTTTTTTTTTATCTTTGTTGAAGAAATAGTAACATTTTATATTGTTTATTTTTATGTTAATAAATGTATTTTATTGATCCATAATTAATATAAAATAAAACTGTAAATCTAAATTATTTACCTCTATTCTTTAAATCTGCAAATATTACCCTAAGAATCGAAGGATTTCAAAAATTTCCTACTATGTGGCACGCTGAATGATACTGACAGATTGGTTTGGCACGTCTTAGCTACACAGTTGCCGCCCCTGATTTAAAATGTTGGGTAAGATAACCATTATATTTTTAAAATTTTATAAATATACAAAAGGAGAGTATTTTGGCAATACATGTTTTAAAAGGAGCAAAGTTTACGAGAACGAAATATAAAATTGCGTTAAAATTATTGGTACTCTATCAACCGTACTTCTTTTATTTATTTATATATATATATACACTGCTGGACAATTGCTAAGGACGGATCACAAATTGCTATGTAGCATAACATTAAGCGAAACATGAGGCCTAGTAGGATAAAATATAGTTGCCACACTGTTCAGACATTAGAATAAAGAATATTTATTGTTCTGCCAAGTACAAAAGCTGTGAAACATCTGAAAAAAAAAAATGTTCATTTGATCTGCGTACGGAGAAATGGAACAATGCATCTAAAAGTCAGCAGGCACCTTAAAGAAAGGTATCAGTACGGGATATGTCCACCGTGGAGTGTGATGCAACATTCCACACGTCGTACCATACTTTGCACAACATTATCCAGCAGCTGCTGAAGGCAATTTATCCCATTCCTCTGTGAGTGCACGGATGAGGGTGTTCTTGTTTGTCGGAGGATAGTTTCGACCAGCAACTTGCCTCCCAAAGCATCCCACACATTATCAATGGGGCTGACATCTGGAGAACGCGCTGGCCATACGAGACGTTGAATACCCTCGCTGTCTAGACAATACTGAACAGCGAGTGTTCGATGACATGTTGCGTTGTCGTCCATAAAAACAAATTTATCACCGACAACACCACGGAAAAGGCGAACATAAGGAAGTAGAACTTCATCAATGTATCGTTGGCCCGTCATAGTCCTATTCGCCCACATGTAGGCGCGTGCGGCCATTGATTATGATGCCGGCCCCCACCATGATACTGCATGTCGGATATCGGTCCTTTTCCTGGATATTTTCTGGACGATAAGCAGTACCACTCTCGCGCCAGATCAGTTGGCGTCTACAATCCGATGACAGACTGAACCTACTTTCATCTGAGAATAGTACGCATGCCCAGTCCTGTTCAGTCCAATTGTGATGCTTACGACACCATTGCAAACGGGCAGTACGGTGCTGTCTGGTCAATGGGACACACACAATAGGTCTGCGTGCGTATAGTCCTCCTCCCCTCAAACGTCTGGCAACAGTTTTTCGGGAGATCTGCTTTCCTGAGGCAGCAAGAAACTGATTTGCCACCTGCTGAGCTGTGGTGCGCCTGTTCCTTTTTGCTGATAGGACGATATATCTGTCTTCTGCAGGCGTCCTACTTCTAACACGACCTCCCCGTGCCGTCTACTACACACATTCAGTAGTTTTAAATGACTAAAATTATTCCAGTAGTTTTAAATGATCCACAGCCGTGAAACAACGCTGTGAGCGATGTCGAACTCCCTGGCAACATCTGTTATTTTTCGCCCTTCTTCGATCTTTCCAATAATTCGGCCACGCATAAAATCATCTATGTGATGTCGGGAAAACATGCCAAAAATTTTAAGTTCGTCTATTAAATCTTTCCTGTAAAACTTTGACTTGAAACAATAACTGTCCACACGCGTCAAAACCTTTAAAGCTCTTATGAACGCTATCACGTGATAAACAGACGTGGAAAAAAATTTGCATACTCATACTTCTTCTTACTAATATCCCACACTTATTCTAACTTTCCACATTTTGCTTCCTTTCATTTTGTGGTTGCTGTGGATGATAGTGTTATCCGTCCTTAACAATTGTCCAGCAGTGTATATATATATAAGAAGTACGGTCAATAGAGTACCGTAGTTACTGCCAACTCGTGACAATGATTTGGAAATTAAGTTCACAATTCATTGTTATTAAAATATATAAAATTTTACATGAGTTATTTTTGTATTTGTTATTTTTATGTTCCTTACTGAGAGAGAGAGAGAAAGCAACAAATGGGAGTTCATTACCTGCCAAAACTGCAGAGGCCTGATTGTTTACTCCACAAGCTCCTACCTTATGCTACCTTATGCTACCCTACTAAGTAAAAATGCCGTCTTCTGCTCGTCAAGATCATGGAATTGTAGATATTGTTTTCCATATATTTTAAATATTAGTTTTCTAACTTCTACATCAGCCTTTTAATAGTCTACACTCCTGCAAAGAAGTCTGAATTCAAAACTATAAAAACTTATTATTCCCAACAATGTCATTTATACCTTTATTTTTTATAATCTATGAATGCGTTAAACTATTAATTTGTTATCGCGACTATTTAATATTAAATGCGAAAGAAAACGAATAAGTTTCAAACTGAAACTTAAATTGAATTTTCCAAAAATTGTCATCGATATTCTCATAACTTTTACATATTGTTATTTTAGCATATCACACATCTATCTTCTCTGCAAAAATCTATTATAAGTTCATCAAATGTTTCAGCATATTTTTACTCATAACATGCAGTTTTCAACCACATTGTGAGGCCGCGGTAGCCTAATGGTCAAAGTAACGGACTCGTAGCTGGCGTGTCATGAGTTCGACCCAGCAGCACTGAAGATCCGCCGTGTAAGGGAACGATGCTCAAGCTTCATCCTCGTCACTTGACCATGGTTTAAAATTACGAGGTCCGTCGCCAAGTGAGTGAATATTAACGTCACACTGTTCAGCTACACGAGGGCTTTTAGTGATGGGCCTCGTAATTTTGAAGCATGGTCAAATGACGAGGGTGACACCTGAGCTGGCACCCCCTCTCCTAACTACCACACCACACCAACAATAGGACATTTCAGCTCTCGATAGATTTAACGTGCATCGCTGCCCTACACGGCGGGTCTTTTGCGGCACTGGGCTCGAACTCGAGACATGCCAACCATGATTTGATACCTTGACCACCTGGTACGCCGGCCACAAGTCCGTCGCTAAAAGCCCTCAAGTAGTTGAGTAGAGAAGAAAGAGTGCGACTTTTTATATCCCCTCACTTAATTAAATTATATGAAATTTAAGGAATACTTGAAAAAAATATTACAAGTCGAATATATATATTAAAAAATTAATCTAATGATAATTTTAAATATCCAAAGAATTATTAGTATTTATGGTAAATATATATGTTTTTCAACTAAGTATGTGAGACACGTATAAATATCTTTTTCGAAATTCTAATGCAGAATTTCAGTGGAGATAATACAAAATTCCTAGTTTTGCATGGTTAAGATTATAAAAATGTCCAAATTTTAATAACCTTTTCTTCAGTCAACCACTAATGGAACATGAATGATGAGGGATTATGCATAAATATATATATTTTTTAACTTGGATTTAAAAAGGATCGTTATATTTATTTATATGCGCAAAAATGTTAACTGTAAATTTGTCCAGATGCTTTTAAATACTCTTTATTTGAAGATTCAAGTTCAAAAACATAAACTTGTAGTTAAAGTTCTCTTTGAATTAAATTAATTTTCAGACATTCAAAATTCAAATATAATTTGTTATCTGAACAATACAAAACAAGCGATTCTTTGAAAGATGCCCTGAATACCTGGCTTTAAAATTATGAAAAACTAAAAGATTTAAATAGGGATTTTTTTAACAATGCATAAAAAATTTTTGCAAATAATGTAATACAGAAGCTTAAAAATTATTCATGTTTAGAAGTATCCAAAATTTTAAAAGATTTTAACTTTTGAACCTTTTTTTTTTATTTTTTTGACACATAACAAAATAATCATTTTTAAAAAAATCCCTGAAAGTATTGATTAAAATAAGAAAAATGAAACAGTAAATTATCCTCAATGTTTTAATATATAATTTAAATACTACAGATATTTTTTAAAAACTTAGACATACATTATAAAAACTTAATTCCATTTGAGAATTTTAAGGTAAAGAAAAAAATGAGAATTCTTAACTTGTTGACTTGCAATTATTTCCGTACACTTTAGGGTTTAAAGAAATTCTCCCCAGTTTTTTACGATTGCTACAGGGGAAGGACCGGTTTACCAGTCAGCCATAAAACTTCCCCTCAATGCCCATTGTGTCTGCCCGACCGTCTCTAATTATCTTTCAAGATACTAAACCTTTAAAGGGGTGAAAAGAATTCGGAATAACACGGCTTTACCGTTTTTGAACACATTACTTGAGGAGGAAACCATCAGTTTGGTTCATTTTTGGTGAGTCCCCGGGCTTACGAAAAATTCAGTGTGGTCCGTTTTCGAAGCCTCTCTAGTAGGGCAGAAAAATCCGTGCTGTCCGGTTGGAGGGTTAACTGAATGTTATAATATGATTGTATGTAAATCTCTTACTTGCTAGTCTGTGAATAACACTATATGACTTGATCGAGTAATTTTGAAGAACAGAGAGACTATCAGATGAAATTAACAGATTCTTGTTAGAAACAGACGGATTTTGGCGTGATCTGGGAATCTAATTAAGGTTTAATTCACACCACACAAATAGTAATAATTCATGATAAAAAAGTTTAAACATATTTTTAATTTACAATTACATTATAGAACATTATAAAAACTACAAACAAACTACTTAGGTTAAGGCATGAAAATTGAATAACGGGAAGAGTGCGTGCAGGGCCGCCTCTAGTAATTCTGCCGCCCCGGACAAAAATGAAAAATGCCGACCCTCTCCACAACGTATAAAAATATTTTTAGGAAGTATATAAGTTGTTCATAAATACACTTGAATAATTCTTGCAAAGAAAAAGCAACATAACAGTTTACGCATAAATATTTATTAAAAATTAAAACAAATAACAGAATTAAAAAAATTAGAAGTGTTTTTTCTGACTTTTAACTCTGAAAACTTTCTGATTAATTCTTTTAAATCAATTTGTTCAGCTATTTCATGTTCGATAGCCAATGCAGCTAAACCATTTAATCTGTCTTGAAGAATTGTAGATCGTAAGAAATTTTTAATTAATTTTAATTTTGAGAAAACCCTCTCTCCGCTTGCTAAACTTATTGGCAAAGAAAGTAAAATTCTTAATACGATGGCAAGATTTGGGGCAAATTTAAAACTAAAATAAAGTTTAAAACTTCTATTGGGTTTTCTTTTTTTCCTACTAATGCTGAAGCTGACATTATCTCATCTGTTAGACGAAGAGCATTGGGGGCTGCGGTAGCCCAGTGGTTAAGGTATCCAACCATGGCAGGCATGTCATGAGTTCGATCCCAGTACCACCAAAGACCCGCCGTGTAGGGCAGCGATGCACGTTAAATCTGTCGAGAGCTGAAACGTCCTCCCGTTGGTGTGGTGTGGTAGTTAGGAGGGGGGGGTGCCAGCTCAGGTGTCGTCCACGTCACTTGACCATGGTTCAAAATTACGTGGTCCGTCGCCAAAAGCCCTCGTGTAGCTGAACAGTGCGACGTTAATATTAACTCACTAGACGAAGAGCATTTATATCTACTGATTCTCCATCTATCAACATCATTTTTAGATTTTTACAGTTTCTAATTATTAAATTTTTAGGGGTATCTTTTAAATCATATATATTACATAAAAATTTAAAACAATTACTAGAGGTACTCATTATATTAAATCTGCATTCCAAGGCATTAATTGCTTGGTCAATTGTAAAAAAAATAAAACTCTAACTTGAATTTTAATTTAGGACCTTCCACCGGATCATCTCGTGCTTCAAAATCAAAATTAACATTTTGGCGGTGAACGCTGTGACGTGGCAGCGTGACCTCAAAATTAGCAGGGATATCAATCTCGTCGGCCAGTTCTTTTGCACCACAGAACATTTCGGCGAAAGCTCCATCCGATCGAAGATCAGTAAAAAAATCCATACAATATCTTAACAGTTCCATAGCGGATGGTAGATTGTAATCTTTTGTTCACAATAGCTTGTTTATCGGATTTATGCAATTTATACCAACTAGTGATGGAGCATAAGAACTTAAATTGTTTAATAGAATTTAATAATCCAGATGCCTCAATTCTTATAGAGGTGTCAATTTCAGAATTATTATAAACGCCAAACAGAGCATCATAGTGCCTCCTAATTCATACCTTAAGGGTTTTATCGCCTCTATTCGGCTTTCCCGACGAGTTGCACTTAGAAGTTTTAAAGTTATGCCCTTTATATATTCTAATAGTATGGCCCAACAAAAAGTTGATGAAAACAAAATTTTTTTTGAACTATATTAAAAAAATTACAGGCTCCTAATGATGTTTTTGACATGCCATTGATGACCAAATTTAAGGAATGATTACTACATGGTACATAGATTGTTCGTGGATTTAACGTCCTAATTCTAGATTTTATCCCGGATTTCTCGCCTCTCATGTTGGCTCGGTTATTATAGGCCTGCCCCCGCATATCTAGCAAATTTAGTCCCAACTTTTTAAGTTTCTCAACTATTAAATTTGAAAGCTCTTTTCCAGTCGATCTTTCAACTGGAAGGAAACCTAAAAAACTCTCAATAATTTTAATGTTAACTTCATTAGAATTAAAATTTTCAATACATACATATCTTACGAAAAATGTCGTTTGCTCGATCTTACTGTGGCTTCAGGGGTGCATTTTAAAATTATCGAATAAAACTTGGCTTGTTTAATTTTATGAACAATTTGTAGTTTAATGTTTTCATATAAAAGAGAAATAATTTCGTTCTGAATATTTTTTTCTAGATAATGTACTTTAGTTTCTTGATTTTTTAGCACTCTTCGAACATGTTCCTCCTTTATTGGACCAAATTTAGCAAGTAATTGAATTATTTGCAAAAAAATTACCATTATTGGAATCGCTTATGGGCCAAGCATTTTTAATGTTGCTACAATGTGTTGAAACACCTCGCACCAATAATTAGTCTCTGCAATAATAAGTCTTTGAGAGTCGCTTTCAATTGTTTTGTAGCATTGCAATTGCTGACTAAATTCAATCCAAGACTTTTGGCTTTGACTATGGTTCTTGGATGTTTCGTGTTCTTTTAAAGTTTTAACGAGGTCCTTTCAACTTTTAAAACCTTATGTGGAAAGAGAACTAAAGACACCGCCAAAAGGTTTGCAGCAAAAACCATATACAGAGCTTTTTTTGTAATGGAATACACTAACCATTTATGCAAAACTTTTTCACCGTTTTTTAAAATTCTGGAATAATAATATGAGCTAAAAACCTTCGACACGTGTCGTCATGAGGAAAATTATATACTGTCAATGGCTTACTTCTCTTACCAAAAAGCATCTATCGGCGTCTGATAGAATAGTTGGCCAAGTTCCTGGAATCTGAGCAAAATATCATTGTTAAAGTACCGGGAAAGTTGGTTTTGTCTTGAGAAGTTGCCATAAGACCAGTGCCACGATCGGTTCTGTTTATTTTAACTGCAACATCCTCTTCATGAAAGTCTAAATCAGATTCAGATTCTATGCCGTCTGCCTTTTTTCTAGGGCCTTGCAAGTAATTTAAACTTCCAGCTTGTTTTTCAAGGTGGACTTGTTTTTCGAATCGCTTTCTTTTGTATTGGGCACCAGTTTAATTATGTTTAATCTATCTAGAATTGATAACTATATAGAGAGTAGGATATCCTAATAAAAAAAGTATATTTTCCAGTATTAAAATTAGGAAATCATTTGAACTTATATTTTCAACAAACCCACATATACATCTGTACATACCACTCACAAAATAGAGAATGAATTTACATAATTTTTATTCTAAGAAAAAGGTTCTACTTATATAACTCCCACAGAAAAGGTATGTCAGTCGTGAACTCAATTTATACTCAAAAACGAAAATTTCATAAGAACAGCACAAATTCAACATTTTATTTCAAGCGAATTCCATCAACATTTTTTGGCTCGTTGCCAAAGACAAAATACAAAAGTATCTCGTTCAAAATATTATCTCGTGATCGCAAAAACGAGTAATTTAATAACATTCCTGTGTAACCCTGACATCTTCCCCCCGAGTGTCATATTAGATCCAAAGATCAAATATGGCTAAAACAATCTAAGGGTCACACGTTACACCCAAAATGAAACACTGTTTAGTCACTATCTTAATATTATACATTTACATAAAAATACTCAACATTAAATTTTACACAAATATTCTTCTTAACTTAATCATCTAACAATAAAGCTAAGAAATGTATAAAAACTAAATTAATCTTAAATCCTTCTTAAAGTTCTTATTTAATTACAGTTTACGTTTACAGTCTGGATAGCGCCTCTGCATTAACTAGTTTAGATCCTTTCATGTGGCTTGCTTCAATGTCATGGCGTTGAATGGCCAACGCCCACCTCTGCAATCTCGGACATTGGGGTGCAGCGCTAGTGAGGAATACTAGAGGATTATGATTGGTTAGTAAGAAAATCTTTGCTCCACACAGTAAAGTTTCAAATCTTTTTAGAGCCGAAATAATAGCATACGTTTCCCTTTCAATTATTGACCACTTTTGTTGGCTTGAGTTCAGTTTCTGGCTCCCGAAAGCTATGGGATGAATGTTGTCTTCTCCATCCAATTGACCTAGACAGCATCCGACCGCCGTCTGAGAAGTATCCGTATGCAAGTAGTACGGTTTCTCTATGTCTGGGACCTGCAACTCTGTAATTCCACATAGTGCTGTCTTCAACTCCTGGAAAGCTTTTTCAGCCTCCTTGCTCTATGGAATCTCATTAGGGACTTTCTTTTTAGTGAGCTCCGTCAATGGTAGAGCAATTTTTGCAAAGTTCGGAATATACTGTCTAAAAATTGCACAATCCCAAAGCACTTCTCAGTTGTTTCTTGGTCGTTGGTGCCTGTAAGTTCTGAATCGCTTTTTTTCTTTCTTTGTCAGGGGAATGCCTACCTGAACCAATGACATGTCCTAAGTATTTAACCTTTTGTCTTGCAAACTCACACTTTCCTATATTCACTGAGAAATTAAAATGCTCCAATCTTTTGAAAACTTCTAGATGATTTAAATGTTCTTCCCACGTATCAGAGAATATTGCTAAATCGTCGATATACGCACATGCAGAATCAGATATAGTTTGAACCACTTTAGACATGGCTCTCTGGTAGGTTGCAGCAGCGTTTCTTAACCCAAATGGTAACACATTCCATTGGTACTGTCCTCGAGATGAGTTCGGAAGGCTGTTAGATGTTTGCTGCTGTCTTCCATTGGTATAGACCAATATCCTTTCACCATATGTAGTACAGTAATGAATTTTTTCTTCTCTACTAAGAAATTCAACTCCATCATATTCTGCATTGGATATGCGTCCGGTACGGTAAGAGCATTCAAGCTTCTGAAATCTATCCATAACCGAATTGTTCCATTCTTCTTATGAACACATGCCACGGGGTGTGCTATTTCACTTACAACAGGTTCAATCAGCCCTAACTTTAACGATTCGTCTATCTGCACGTCTACTTTTCTCTTTAAGTTTTCTGGTATCTTATAAGTTTTGGGTTTCATCGTCTCCTCCTCATTCTTCAGTTTTATCACATGTTCCCAAACTTTAGCTCTTTTTATTTTTCCAGAAAACAACATACTGTGTCGATGTAAAAGATCTTTTAGTTGAGTTTGTTGCTTCTTAGATAGATAATCTAACGTCACTCTATCCAATGCTTCGTCATTCTTCTCAGCTGCAGAAACTGTAGGCGTTTCATATATCTCACCGAATTCATCATCAATATCATAAACAACTCCAACCGTTTGAACTCTCGCTCTGTATTCTCTGATCTTGTTAACATGTAGCAATCTCAAATTACCTCCAGCTATCTGCAAATAATATGAATTCGCGGTTTTACTCTTTTAACAACTTTAAGTGGACCTGTCCATCTAGCATATAGCTTATTCGTCGAATCAGGTATCAAAACAAGCACTTGATCTCCTGGTGCAAATTCTCGATGTTTCTTTTGCCTGTTGTAATATTTAGCGTAGCTACCTTGTTGCACGTCACTTGTTAACTTTGCTTTATGGGTTGCTACTTCGAACTTTTCTTTTGGCTTTTTCAAATAACTCTCTACTGATCCCTTCATATTCAGAGGTAACAGCGTGTTCCCAGTCCAAATTGACTTCAGTATAGACAAGGGTCCTTTTGGATCTCTTCCATGCATTAGTACAAAAGATGGTGTACCGGTAGTTGCGTTTGGAACTTCACGATAAGGCCATAGTAAAAACGGTATATGCCTATGCCAACTTCTTCCTTCCTCTCTGATAATGTGGTGCAAAATGTTCTTGAGAGTTTGGTTTCATCTCTCATTTAACCCGTTTCCTTCTGGATGGTATGGTGTTGAAAAACGCGGACAAGCTCCTAAAATCTTCAAAAACTCTTGCGTTAAACTGGCCGTAAAATTTGTTGCATTGTCCATTACGATCACTTCTGGAATTCCTGTTCTACTGAATATTTCTCGAGCAGTGCTTCACACGTACTCTTAGCCGTTAGTGACTTGAGTGGGATTGCTTCCGGCCATCTAGAATGCTGGTCCATCAAACAAAGTATGTATTTATGTCCTTGTGATGATATTGGATGTACAGGACCAATTAAGTCAACGTTTACTACTTGGAATGGCAATTCAGGACAAGACACAGGTGTTATCGGAATTTTGTCAACCGAACGGATTGCTTTTCTAAGCTGACAACCATGACAGGAACTACAATATCCTTTAATCTCATTTACCATTCCTGGCCAGTAAAACGAAAATTTGAGTCTCTGAATTGTTTTATGAGCTCCTAGATATGCTCCGAACACTGATTCATGCGCAATTTGTAGTATTTTCACCTTCCTCATTTCAGAAATCACTAACTGTTTTATCCTATTTCCGCCCAATAGCTCTTCATGGTACAGGATATCATTTTCTATCACATATCCTCCTTTGTTTCACCTTGCAAAATTCCATGCTTCCTGAAGAGTATCACAAATCTGTTGCTGTTTCTTGAATGTTTCTGTGTTATTTCCATTCTCCTCATCATATTCTGTTATAGTTGGCTCTTGTTCTTCCTCTTCAGTATTTACACTCTCATCTAACAATTTTTTTGAGGAATCTGATCTTAAGTTCATAGCGGCTGTTAATCTGGGACTGTATACTTTCTTGTTCTAATAATGCTTCATAAGTTTCAGTATCCAATAATATGTCAGTATTCAGCCCATCCACAGTTGCCACCACCGTTTTAATTACCGACGTAATATACCCATTCGTTACCAAGCCAATATCCACTTCTTTTAGTTCAGCCTTTAAACAATCACCAAATGCGGGTTGCAACATTATATGTCCTTTGTAATCTACTTCCTTTCCCACGACACTGCTTTTAAACACACTAATTTGTGCACTTGAATCTACTACAGCTTCATATTCTGTTCCACCATATGAAATTTTTACTATTTTAAGATCAGACATTTTTAGTTGAACTGCGCTGCATTTCTTATTTTCCCTTACAACTTCGCCGTTGAATCTCGCTGTGACTACTTTGCTTTCATCCTCAACTACTTTGACTTCTGCCACTTGCACCTCAGATACCTTTACCTCAGCAACTTTACTCTCGGTCTTTCCTCTCCCGTCTTTCTTATCCCTGCAAAATCTCGCAAAATGTCCCACTCGTCCACAATTGAAACATGTAACTGATTTTTGGAAAAAATTTCGCTTATCATATCCACTGCGGTTGTTTAATTCTTGTATATATCCGTCACCAAATGTATGACATCTTCTATTGCACATGCTAGGTTTTTCCCGATAGGAATTTCTATACGGTTGAGACAAAGTAGCTTTAGTGACCTGGTTATATTGTGCCTTGCATTTTCATAATCATCTAACTTCTCAGTAAGATCGTCAACTGTAACAATTCTACTCCAGTCATCAATAAAATGTTGCTGTATATCCCTGGAAACCTGTTCCTTCATCTGCTCTACAATGACAAGTTGTTTCAGCCTGTCAAAATCGTAGATTTTTAGTCCCAAAATCCACTCATTAAAATAGTTCGCCAACTCAAATCCAAAATCTCGCCAAGTGTTTTCGGCCGATTTACAATGACTCTTAAATTTTACTTTAAATGCTTCTGGGCTCAATTTAAATCTTTTTAACAACATACCTTTTATATGTTCATAATCATTTGCCTTTTCTTCTGGTTCTCTGGCGATCGAATTCGCCATTTCTAACGGCAATAGTCCAACAAGATTCGTTACCCAATCTTCTTCCTTAATATGGACTCTTCGTGCTTGTCTTTCAAACAGTATTAGGTAAAAACTTATATCACCTTCTTTGGGGTCAAAAGTACGCACTAATTTTTACAATCCAACTGGTACGTGTTCTTGTATTCCTTCACTTTGAGAATTCCTCTCTCTCTCCTAAAACCATTACTCATCATCAAGGCTTCTATCTTCAACTTCTCTAATTCATCTTCTCTTTCTTGGCGCTTTATTTCATCTTCTCTCTCTTGGCGCTTTAACTCATCTTCTATCTCTTGGCGTTTAATTTCATTTTCTCTTCCGCGTACTATTCTGTGTAATAATTCTTTCACGAACACCTCTTCATACTCCTTACTTGCTACTATCAACATTTTAAAGCAAGAAGAAAGACAGGAAATGATACAAAAAATATTTATGAACAAGAAAATACAATACAATAAACAAATATATAATATACATGTCACGTACACACATTAAAATTATTTT
>BMAU01000710.1:862500-1075116 GCA_019973935.1 Trichonephila clavipes | reverse complement strand
AGCAACATTACCAGAAGTTTAGATGCCATCCGATTCGAAACCAACGTCTTCTGTCATTTGTGAAAATTAATTTCACCCAGAAATGTGATGAACCCGTGCTGTATTTGCCAACCAGCGTTCTCCCACTAAGAGTTAAACCACCTACATAATTCTTTATATATATTTCCTGCTGTTTCTCCTTCCTTTGGAAACTAACATGAGCCGAGTTTAAATATCAATAGCTCGATTTTGTATGAACGTCCAACCTCAACCACGAAACCCAAAGATCGGGTTCGAATCGGTAAAAGCATTTCTTCATTGAGATCATGGAACGGGATTGAAAACAAATACGCCAAGGAGATCATGTACTTGATCCGATTTTTTTAAATGCTCAAACAATCGGCCCCCTTTTCCAATCTCGCACCATTATCTCTCACAAATCAGTAAACCACCTTTAATCTATAATCATGATGTTATACAATTTAACACAAAAAAATACATTTTATTCACACCTATTGTAATAAAACAAACTAATATTTTAATCTTTTGAAGAAACAAAAGTCTTTATTCTTAAAAAAAGAAATAATTTTCTTACAAAATTCCTAATACAATTTTTCCCTTCAACGCTGGGTTTGGTAAAATGTCCGCCAAATTATTTTTGGTACCTATATATTTAATTTTGAAAACCTTGTCGTATATCAAACTCCTTAGAAAATGATAACGAACATCGATATGTACGTTGTTCTATAATTTCTACTGGGTGACTTTGAAAAAACTTATAGCAGCTTGATTAATACAAAACATTATGATTTTCACTTAATTCCAAATTTAAAATTTTTACATCAATTTCATTCTTTAGCCAAATTGAATTCCTTAGCTGCTTCTGTTAAACTGTCATACTCAGCTTCATAGTCAAATGACCACCTGATTTCTTTGCTTGATGTTCGCTATGAAATTGGAGTTTCGCCTATAAGAGTTGCGAACTCCTCCCATCGACACTAGATCATTCCTATTTGTAGCAAAATCCAGCCCTGAATAACATCTTAGTTTTTAATGATTTAACTTTTGAAAGTTCTAATTGGTATTCTTGAAATACCGTCAAACACTCCACCCTCGTAATTTGTGTGTTACCTCGCGCAACTAAGCGGCCTGTATCTAACAATTTTATTATTTTCATCATATTTAATGGTATAAACCCAACGGTTTTCTTAAAATTTTTATATTATCCGGATGATGAACTAAATCCCAAACTTTACGTTCCTTCATTACGTTAATTTCTTTATCCATTTGCATCATGCCATTTGGTGCGTCTCTGGGATCTTATCGCCTGTTTGTAACAATTAGGAATAGTTACTTCAAACTATAAGAGCTTCTTGTTGCTCTGACAAGTCTGGAAATCCCTGGGATTCGGTATTATCTTTTCTAAAATTAAATAAACTAGGATCATACTCAATATTATGCTCTTACAGTATCTCTCTATTCCACAAAAGATTTTCAACGGGTTGCTTCCCTTCTATACTATAATATACGTTAGATCAGTTACTTTCCTACTACTACTATTTCGAATCCACTTAACTACAATAGGATCAAGTTATGATTATCGGAAGATACATCTGGTTTTTCAGATGTTGAGGGCGTTTTCCGTACTTGTCTTTGAAACTAAACGACTCGTTAATGAATCTTTTACTCTATCAGAATCATCCTCATCATCATAATAATCAGGAAGGTTTGAATTATATCCAAGGTACAATTAACTTTTTGTCTAAAATTAATTCCCCTCTTATTTTCATCGAATCTTACATTAATAGTCTCGACTAATTTATTTTCATCTATTAACCATATTCTATAACCCTTAGTACGTTGTGCGTATCCCATCATATTCCCATTTTCGCACGCATATCGAATTTTTTCTTAATTTGTTTTGGCACACCAGCGTATGCCAAACATCCAAAAGGTTTTAGGATGCAATACCGATGGTTTTCTACCTGAATATTTTTCGAAAGGCGTTTTGTTACTGTCTTTTTGTAACCAAATTCCATTCGCATAAGTGAAACAAAAGTAAATGCTTCTCCCCAAAACTTATGGGGAACTTCACTGAGACTTAAGCAATGTTTGATGCCATCTAGAGCGGTTAAATTGAATCTCGCTATGACCCCATTCATTTCTGGCGTATATGAATTGTTACCTCATGCTTTTTATACCCAGTTCTGTCAAGAAAATTATCCATATCTTTATTACAAAATTCTAGTCCGCCATCAGTTCTAATTGCTATTACCTTTTTACACTTGAAAACGTTCTGCTCATTTCTGAAATCTTATAAACGTATGAAATACGTCAGATTTATTTCGGATGGGAAATACAGTCACCTTTCTTGAATAATCGTCAATTATACTCAAGAAATATTTATTACCGCCTTGCTTTCAGTTGGCATTGGACCACAGAGGTCCATATATGCAACAATGGACGGACGTTTTGATCTTACGGCCCCCGTCTTTTGAATGAAACTCTCTTGGACTTTGCTAATTTACACGGTATACAATGAGTCTTACCATTATCAGTTAAGCGTGGGAGACCTTTTACACTATCATTTTTTACTAGTTTTTTTACCAAGTAATCGTTATTAACATGATGAAACGTTGATGCCATATTTCTCTATTGATCCGTTTTTGTTTTAGGGGTTACATCACTAAAACTAATTTCTTTACTCTCTGGTATAATATAATGATCCGGCTTAAAAAATACAAATTTTCATGGCGTGTCGCCAGAACAATTTTATCCAGTCTTTATTAAAAACATTAATTTTACCTTTAGTACCCACAAAATGCGCACCTTTACTTTCTAATCTGAAACCGGATAACAAATTTCTCCTCAACTTATAGATTAAATAATACATCAGTCAAAGTTATTTCATGAAAACTCACTTATATTTTACCCGAAATCTAAATTATTGATTCCTTCTACGGGACAAATTTTATCCTCCGTTGCTAACGACATTTCATATTAGTTATCGGCAAGATCTAAAAACACTCTTTGCTCATTTTAAAATGACTCGTGGCAGCAGTATCTACACACACCAAAACACTACCTCTTATCAGAGTTTCCCTCAAAGAAGATACAACTAGCTGCTGAGGTTGTTTGTCTGCTTCTAAGAACTACATCGATCAGCTTCACAAAATTCTTGGAAAACTTTAGGTTAAACACTGTGTCACAAAGAAACGCTTTACGAGTTGCAAGCAGACTTTTGTAGAGAGATCTTCTCCTTTGACAGTTTGACTTTAAGATGCTAAGCCCAAATGTGCTTATGTGAGAAAATACAAATAAAATCACGGACCCTGTCAGAGTCGCCACATTAGATCGTTGAACATCTTTAATAGTTTTACAGTTAAATACCTCTACCAATCTTCTCTTTGGTAACTTCCTTCTTGCCATTTGGATCTCCATGAGCTGCAGCCGTAGCACCAGGTAACGTCTTCGACTTCTTCGAAGTGAAACTGTTCTTCAAGCAAGCATTCTCCACGCTCTCTCAAATCTTTGTTTCAACAACTGAAGACGATTGGCTTCTAATATCAGCTCTGCTAATTTTGACAACTCAGAAGTCCTCTCTTTCCATCTGTAGATTTGTTGCACGGTAGACTGGAATTCCTGAGGAAGCCACCTTATTACTGAAATCCTATGTACAGGTCGTCCAATTTGACCCCGCTTCTTGTAGTCTGGTTGCGCTGTCTTTGCACGAGATATGAAGATTCCAACATCTTCCCCTGGTTGGTATTTTGTTCCAAAAATTGATCTAATAGTTGAATTACCCTTGCTCTTGTGACTGGTTCGAAGTGATCTTTTAATATCTTCCATGCCGCTACTCCGTCAGTTGTTTTTCCGTTATCAGATTTTTCAAATCTGAACTGATGTTAGTATAGATCAACGTATAACATCTATCCTTACGAAGTTGTAGATCTTAATTTTTCCTTGTATGTTGCCTCTCTTCATCAGGTTGCTCTGGCTTGGTCTGTATTATAAACTGCCAGCAAACCATAATGCATTAAGAGTACTTTGCATATCATGCTTCCACGTGTTCCAGTTATTTGAGTCAACACTTTGATATCTGGTTGTTAAACCCTCATATCTGCTACTCGATTTAGCGTACTAGCAACAGAGTTCATAAAAAATAGTTCTAGACTGGAACAGTATTTAAATAGACAAAAGTTCATGGCCTGGTTCAACCGTTTAGCCTGCCTCGACACAATGCATGGACTGGGCCCATAACCAAATTTGTTACACTTATTGGTAAACTAATTTAAATTTTTGCAAAGCTAGCAGTGAAATTTATGTGTCGAGGAGGCATGAAGACGAAAAACAGTTTCTTAAAATTGGCTAATAATCAATCATAAAAAGTCATCTGCTCGTTACTGGAGCGATAAAAACAAGTTCAAAAAGCAAATATTACCGGCGACGACGCATCCGATTCAGAACCGTCACTTCTAATATTGTAAAATTAATTTCTAATCTAAAATGGTGATGCAACCTGCGGATTGCATTGCTAACCAGTTGTTCTCTCCCACTAAGAGTTAAAACCACTCACATACTTCTTATATTTCCGTTTCTCCTTCCTTTTTGAAAAGAACACTAACGCCGAGTTTAAATACTAGCTCGATTTGCATGGCAGTTGCTGCCAACCTCAAATCACGAAACTCAAAAAGATCGGGTTCGAATCGGTGTGCTTACTTTCATTGAGATCATGGAACGGGATTGGAAAAAAACACAAGGAGATCATAAAAATTTGGATCCGATTTTTAAATGTCAACCGGCCCCCTTTTTCCAATCTCGCATTATCTCTTACAAATCAGTAAACTAATTTTTAATCTATAATCATGTTATACAATTTGTTTCACAAAAAAATACATTTTATTTTACAATCTTTATTGTAATAAACAAACTAATATTTTAATCTTAAAAGAAACAAAAGTCTTATTCTCTAAAAGAAATAATTTCTACAAAATTCAACAATTTTCCTTTACCATGGGTTTGGTAAAAATGTCCGCCAAATTATTTGGTACCTATATATTTAATTTGGAAAACCTTGTCGTATATAAATTCCTTAGAAAATGATAACGAACATCGATATGTTATTCTATAATTTCTACTGGTGACTTGAAAAACTTAGAGTATATTGATTATCACAAAAACATTGCTACTTTCACTTTAATTCCAAATTTAAACTTTTATTATCAATTACATTCTTTAGCTAAATGACCTTTAGCTGTGCTTCGTTAAACCACAATATACTCAGCTTCCATGGTCAATACAACAGACTAACTGATTTTGCTTGAAAGTTCGCTATGAGTCTGGGAGTTTCGCCTATAAGAGTTATGAACCCTCCATCGACACTCGATCATTCTATTTGTAGCAAAATCCGAGTCTGAATAACATCTTAGTTTTAATGATTTAACTTTGAAAGTTCTAATTGGTATTCTTGAAATACCTCGTCAAATGACTCACCTCGTAATTGTGTGTTACCTCGCGCAACTAAGCGGGCCTTGTATCTAACAATTTTATTATTTTCATCATATTTAATGGTATAAACCCAACGGTTTTCTAAAATTTTATATTATCCGGATGATGAACTAAATCCCAAACTTTACGTTCCTTCATTGCGTTAATTTCTTTATCCATTGCATCATGCCATTTAGTTGCGTCTCTGGATCTTATCGCCTGTTTCGTAACATAATTAGGAATAGTTACTTCAACCATAAGAGCTTCTTGTTGCTCTGACAAGTCTGAAAATCCCTGGGATTCCGTGTATTTATCTTTTCTAAAATTAAATAACTAGGATCATACTCAATATTATGCTCTTACAGTATCTCTCTATTTCGTTAAAAGATTTCAATCGGGTTTGCTTCCTTCTATGCTATAATATACGTTAGGATCCAGTTACTTTCACCTACTACTACTATTTCGAATCCACTTTAACTTCTGTACCTTGGATCAAGTTATGATTATCGGAAGATGCATCTGGTTTCAGATGTTGAGGGCGTTCCGTACTTGTCTTTGAAACCAAAACGACTCGTTGTGAATCTTTTACTCTATCAGAAATCATCTCATCATCATAATAATCCAGGGAAGGTTTGAATTATATCCAAGGTTACAATTAACTTTTGTTAAAATTAAATTTCCCTGTTATTTTCATCGAATCTTACATTAATAGTCTCGACTAATTTATTTTCATCTATTAACCACTATTCTATAACCCTTAGTACGTTGTGCGTATCCCTGCATCATAATTCCCATTTTCGCACGCATATCAATTTTTTCTAATTTGTTTTGGCACACCAGCATATGCCAAACATCCGAGGTTTTAGATGCAATACCTGATGGTTTTCACCTGAATATTTTTCGAAGGCGTTTTGTTACTGTCTTTGACAAATTCGATTCCACGCAGGCTATGAAACAAAGTAATGCTTCTCCCAAAACTTATGGGAACTTCACTAGACTTAAGCAATGTTTTGATGCCATCTAGAGCGGTTAAATTGAATCTCTCCGCGACCCCATTCATTTCTGGCGCGATGAATTTGTTACCTGTGCTTTATACCCAGTTCTGTCAAGAAATTATCATATCTTTATTATTACAAAAAATTTAGTCCGCCATCAGTTCAATTGCTATTACCTTTTTACTTAGAAAACGTTCTGCTCGTTTCTTAAATCTTATAAACGTATGAAATACGTCAGATTTATTCGGATGGGAAATACAGTCACCTTTCTTGAATAATCGTCAATATACTCAAGAAATATTTATTACCGCCTTGGCTTTTCGGTTGGCATTGAACCACAGAGGTGTCCATATGCAACAATTCCAATGGACGTTTTTGATCTTACGGCCCCCGTCTTTTGAATGAAACTCTCTTGGACTTTGCTAATTTACACGGTATACAATGAGTCTTACCATTATCAGTTAAGCGTGGGAGACCTTTTACACTATCATTTTTACTAGTTTTTACCAAGTAATCGTTATTAACATGACAAAAGCGTTGATGCCATATTTCTATTGATCCGTTTTTGTTTTAAAAAGGGTTACATCACTAAAAACTAATTTCTTTTTCTCTGGTATAATATAATGATCCGGCTTAAAAAATACAAATTTTCATGGCGTGTCGCCGAGAACAATTTTATCCAGTCTTTATTAAAAACATTAATTTTACCTTTTAGTACCCACAAAATGCGCACCTTTACTTTCTAATCTGAAACCGGATAACAAATTTCTCCTCAACTTAGGATTAAATAATACATCAGTCAAAGTTATTTCATGAAAACTCCCTTATATTTTTACCCGAAATCTAAGTGTACCGATTCCTTCTACGGGACAAATTTTATCCTCCGTTGCTAACGACATTTTCATGTTAGTTATCGGCTTAAGATCTAAAAATAAACTCTTGTCATTACAAAAATGAAATGACTCGTGGCAGTGCAGTATCTATTACCCAAACACCTTTATCAGAGTTTTCCTCAAATAAGATACAACTAGTTACGAGTTGTTTATCTAATTCTAAAAGACTACATTCAGCTTCACAAAATCTTAAATTTATATTAAACTCTGTGTTAAAAGTTTCATTTACAGTTGAAGGAGATTTTTTGTAGAGACTTTTTCTCTTTACAGTTTACTTTAAGATGCCCGTACTTATTACATACATAACACGGACCTATAGTCTTAATAGATCGTTTAACATTTTTAATAGTTTTACAGTTAAATACCTTACCACCTTTCTTTTGGTAATCATTCTTGCCATTTGGATCTCCATGAGCTGCAGCCGTAGCACCAGGTAACGTCTTCGACTTCTTCGAAGTGAAACTGCTCAAGTAAGCATTCTCCGCTTTCTCCAAATCTTGTTTCATCAACTGAAGACGATTGGCTTCTAATATCAGCTCTGCTTCAATTTTGACAACTCAGAAGTCCTCTTCTTTCCATCTGTAGATTTGTTGCACGGTAGACTGGAATTCCTGAGGAAGCCACCTTATTAATTGAAATCCTATGTACAGGTCGTCCAATTTATGACCCGCTTCTTGTAGTCTGGTTGCCGCTGTCTTTACACGAGATATGAAGATTCCAACATCTTCCCCCTGGTTGGTATTTTGTTCCAAAAATTGATCTAATAGTTGAATTACCCTTGCTCTTGTGACTGGTTCGAAGTGATCTTTTAATATCTTCCATGCCGCTACTCCGTCAGTTGTTTCCGTTATCAGATTTTTTCAAATCTGAACTGATGTTAGTATAGATCAACGTATAACATCTATCCTTACGAAGTTGTAGATCTAATTTTTCCTTGTATGTTGCCTCTTCATCAGGTTGCTCTGGCTTGGTCTGTATTATAAACTGCCAGCAACCATAATGCATTAAGAGTACTTGCATATCATGCTTCCACGTGTTCCAGTTATTTGGAGTCAACACTGATATCTGGTTTGTTAAACTCCATATCTGCTACTCGATTTAGCGTACTAGCAACAGAGTTCATAAAAAATAGTTCTAGACTGGAACAGTATTTAAATAGACAAAGTTCATGGCCTGGTTCAACCGTTTAGCCTGCCTCGACACAATACATGGACTGGGCCCATAACCAAATTTGTTACACTTATTGGTAAACTAATTTAAATTTTGCAAAGCTAGCAGTGAAATTTATGTGTCGAGGAGGCATGAAGACGAAAAACAGTTTCTTAAAATTGGCCTTTAATAATCAATCATAAAGTCACTCTGCTCGTTACTGGAGCGATAAAACAAGAAGTTCAAAAAAGCAACATTACCAGCGACATCCGATTCGAACCGTCTTCTAATATTGTAAAATTAATTTCTAATCTAAAATGGTGATGCAACCTGCAGTTGCATTGCCAACCAGTTGTTCTCTCCCACTAAGAGTTAAACCACTCACATACTTCTTATATTTCCGTTTCTCCTTCCTTTTGAAAACTAACATGAGCCGAGTTTAAATACTAGCTCGATTTGCATGGCAGTTGCTGCCAACCTCAAATCACGAAACTCAAAAGATCGGGTTCGAATCGGTGTGCTTACTTTCATTATGAGATCATGGAACGGGATTGGAAAACAACACAAGGAGATCATAAAAATTTGGATCCGATTTTTTTTTTAAATGTCTAACAATTGCAAAGGCTTTCAGCATTAAGTGTATTATTTATTTTTTCTTATAGACGTAATTAGTTTTGTTCATTTAGAAGGTTACCAAAAAATGTCTCAATTTTTCTATGTTATTTTTTTTAAATTTTCAATATACGAATTAATGCATGAGTCTGCTTTTCCCCCTATTTTGGTCTACATTCATATTTCCCCTCCCTTCCTTTTATAATACCATATCTCATTTGCATTGCATCATTTAAGGTACTTGCAAGAACGTTTTTTTTTTTTTAAAATAGAGATATGGGGATTTTTTGTGATTTTTAGACTTATTTAGTATATTTTAAGGAAAAAATCCTATTTTTTTTTAAAACAGAAGAAAAAATTATTATTATTATAATGGAAAAAAACGGGTAAAAATGTACAAAACATTATACAAACGGAACCCGGTCTGTACAAAAATTTTATGAACAAATTCTCAATTTTTCAACTTTGATGTGATACTTTATTATTCGTGTTGAAAATGATTTTCAGGATAAGAGATTTTTTTAATTTTTACAAAAACTGGAGCAGTTTTTCTTAGTGATTATATGAAATTGCTTAAAAAGACAGTGATTATACTCACATAAAGGACTAGAAATTTTGAAATAAAGCAGTAATTGATAAATCTGAAGGTTAAAAAACACTTCTACTGCTATACAGAACATACACGAAAACTTTCACCAAATTATATTCAAAGCTTTTTGAGCAATCGATGTTCCCGTTTTAACCTTTCGCAAAAAAAAAACACATTTCGAGTAAAACGCATTGTACAGTTTGACATCTTGTGTAAAGTTAAGGCATCTGCTTTCACTAAAACACTTGTAGCTTTTGTTCTAGTTAATGGAAAATGAAAAACTTGGTATTTTCTATTAAGCTTTTAAGATGGCCTATAAAATAAAATCATAAACAAAATTTGTCAATTTTTGAAGAAATCATGATTTTTGGGGAGTCGGATACCTTAATTCCTAACTGTCAATAAAGGATTTGGTACTACAGGCATATACGTACTTCTGTCTATTATCTAATACTTCAGTAAAAATTCATTATTTTGATAGAGGGTAATACTAAAGATAATACAAAAATTAAAATTTTCCGTAACAGACATTACAGCCTATGTCAACATTTTAGATATAACAACTTTAATGTCAAATATCCCCAATAAAATGATTGAATACTCTTCAAACATTTGCATGAGGTGATGCATCTGAAAGATTCCACTCGGCTAAATATAGAACTTCTTGACGCATGCCCATCGTAGGGTTAATGTTGCCTTTTAAAGCAATAAAAGCGATATTGAGGATGAATCTTGTAATTTTGAATATCACCGTTATAAGGGATGAGTTGACCCCATATTCTTCAAACTTCCACTACACGCTAACAAAAGGACTGTAAGTCCCTCTACACTAGAACTCTAACCCACGATTCGATAGAATGAATTAGGTCGCGAGTTTGCGACCAAGACTCGTTTATACTAGCTTCTCAAACTTTCAATATTTGCGACCCAATTTTCAATCATAATTTTCAGTGCGCCCTCCTCATACAATAACAATGAATTGAATTCAAAAATACTATACTTTGATGCTAAAGCTAAAATACGACTTTAACATCTTTAATGCCACCGGCGTATATAAACGTCTAGCTCAGCTAAAGCATTATTTCCCAAGGTCGTACATATACTTTTGTCCAAAGTACGATCTTTTCTGTGCAATGCTATCCGTAATATTATTCAGAAAGTTTTGGAATGCAATAAAAGAACCCTGACAGAGTGTTCGAGAAGGATGTACTTTTTTATTTCAGAGGATTTGCTTATTTATTCTTTTTCTTCCCCTCCCCCATACATCACATAGGCAGGCCTACATGGAAAACGGTGGCATTTAGAAGTGAATTGAGTAACTTTTAATTGATCAAGATGAGTATTAATTTTTGTATATAATTTTGTATATGATCAGACCATGGGGGCACTGGTAATTATTATACTTTGTCTTGACTTAGAATTGTTAAATTAAGAATAAACTACATGGTGCAGTACTGATACATTTATAAGTGTACTATATGAGTGTAAATGTGTATTTTGTTTTTTCTTATGTAAGAATTTATTTTGTTTGTTTACTTTCAGTAAATTAGTAGTTTTTAAAAATAATCTTTTGTTTCTCAATATGCTCGCGCCCCCCTCATAGACTTATTACGCTCTCGATAGGGGGCACACCCCGCAGTTTGAGATACGCTGATTTAATCCACAGATCTTTTATCAATAAATTTGTGTTAAAATTAATTGTAAAGTGAATTTTTTTATTTATTTATATATTCTTTGGATTCAATTGTACTACTTTGTAACTGTTTCTATTCGGGTTCTTCTAATCCTCTCTGGGAAACTATTCTTTAACTGTGATTTTAGTTTAAAAACCACTTTCCGTAGAGATGACTTAATTTTGTGCAAATGTAAATACTATTTAAGCTCTGACGTTTGGGTGTCTGAGTGGATGGTTGATCGTTAATCATTAAATTAGGAAATATGAGAATAAGAGGAAGAGAATTGCAACTGGGAAGTCGCTCGGCCTAAAATTAATATTTATCTTACAATCCAAAAGGAGTTGTCGAAGTAAACAGTAATGGAACTGACGAGCTATCGTGGTTCGAGAAGGATTATTACAAGAAGCTCCAACTCAAGTTAAGTTATTTTGAATAATCTTACATGTTATATTAAGTATAAGGATTTCAGAATGCTCCCAAGGTTAGGTAATAAAATTGCATATCATTTATAAAATAACTATAAATAAAATTATCTGTTTTTAAGATCATGTCTGCTTCTTCTCCAAACCCTCTAACACTCACGAATTTCGGGCTGCGACAACATTAGTTATAAAACAATACTATTTTTAAGTAATATTTAAAATCCCTTTGACGATTTTTTTCTAAAAATTGTTTATGTTGCATAAATTAAAATAGCTTTTTTATTTTTATATTTTTACACATTTAACTAGGATTCCACATGAGTTACGTTGTTTCAAAAACAGTGGCACTTAAAAATGTTTAAACGCTATGATAATAACCATTTGTAATTATTTTAATAGAAGTGTTTTATAAAGAAAAATCTTATTTCAATTTTAAAAGAGAATTTCGCTTATAAAAGGCTTTATTGGAAAAACTGCGTATGAATCTTAAAATTCAACGGTATAGCTTAAATATCATTAACAGTTTTTTAAAACCTAAAAAAAATTAATTATTGTTTAATAACACTTTCAATTATTTAATTCAACGATATATTAACTCATACCTTTTTTCCCCTATTTTAAAATCACAAATTTGAGTTTTCCTTTTTAGTTTTGATCCTACTTCACTGCCACTAAATTACTTTACAAATTAATTTCGATTGACATAGTATTTAACGAATCATAAAGTAGAGATAACAGTACGAGATGTACATCAAACTAGCGCACTTAAATGTGCAAAACTAATACCGCAAAAAGCGATAAAACTAAATTGAACCAGCTATTAGACGATGCTGGCAAGAGTGGGTATATGGCAAATATCAGAGTCAAAATGGCAGCGGTCCACTGAGGGTATCAATAGAGTGATTATCAGAGCAGATGTCACAGATCCGGATTCGTCGTTATTAATAACTGCCATAAGTGTCCAACATGACTCTCCACAGCAGGGGTGTCCAACACGCGGACCGCATGTGGCCCTCCAGTACGTAAATTGCGGCCCGCCGACTTTATTTTAAAAAAATTTAAATTTCAGGTTTTTAAGGTTTTTTTCATTTTGAAATTTATTTGAGGTGAAATTTATAATTTACAATGTATTTGCCTGTTACCTGATACCTAATAAATCCTTTTTGATAATAGAAGTGTCCTTGAGATTAAAATAGATTTATATTTTATCAAATAATTACATTCGATTTTACTATAACAATTTTTTTTAATAAATTCCGAATTGCATTATGCATATCCTTTACTGTCGATGGTACATGATTCTCTGTGTGTGTACGACTTTTATTTCTCTTCCTCCTTTTCTGTTTAAAGTGCTCGAAAAGCAAGAGGCAGCCAGAGATGTTTTTAAAGTTTAAAAAAATATATTCAGAACGGTTAAGATAAAAGGCAATGCATACTTAGTCGTTTGCGAATGACAGCACAATCAAATTTCAACAATGAGTAACGAAAGATCAATTCAAAAGGAGCATCGTAATTTTGAAGAAAATGGCAACGGTAATATTTTAAACATTATTTTATCATTGCATTATTATATTATTTAAACATTATTATATATTATCTATGTCTGTGTACATGAAAAATAAGGAAAACAATAACAATAATTCATTCTCTGTTTTAAAATTTTAACTCCAAAATAAATGTTCTTTTGTTTCCAAATCTGATATTAAGGTACATATTTTTATGTGTGGCCTAAGAGATTATAATGTTTTTCTGAAATGACCCGCAAGGTCATTTGGGTTGGATACCCCTGCTCCACAGACTGAGAGAGTGCAATTTACACTCAAACCCACCTTTACACCGATAACCTCTCCCGCCTGTACATCCTCAAGTCCGATTTTAGTGGCGCCAGGTCCGGTGACGACATTCTATGGCCTGTTGTGTTACCTTTCCTTGTGCGACACCCATAATTTACTTTTCAACATGATAATGCTCCACCGCACACGTCCCGTATTGCTATGAATTGTGTACAAGCTTGTCCTATACTTCCATGGCCAGCTAGGTTCCCGGATCTCTCTCCCATAGAGCACATTTGAGACGTCAGGCAAAGGTGATTACAATCATCCTGGAATGTTAATGATTTATTCCAAAAGTTCCGCAGGACATCTAGGGTTTATGCCAAGCAGGTAGACAGCTTGCATCCAGGCCAGAGGTAGATTAATGCTTTGCTGACTTCCTTCTTTTGTAACAGTCATACTGTGAAATAACCATTAAATTGTTCGGAAACTCAAATCGTTTATTTCTCTATGCATGTTCTTCACATCCATCAATTTTTGCCACACTCGTAAATCTCCCCTCTTCTCAAACTCGGTCCATCCAATTTTCTACTTTTTTCCTCCTATATAGTGTATTTTGTAAATAATATAGTTCAATTCTATTGCTTACTTAATATAAATCTAACTACATATTTTTTTTTCAAATTGGAACGAAATAAGCGGAAATATGTCTAAGGAGTTTAGTCCATGTTCACAAGTAATGATAATTACACAAGTATTTTAGAAGGGAATAAAATATTTACCTATTAAGCCATTAAATTATAATTTCAGTCATTTCAAGGGAATATTTCATTCCTTTTTAGAAAAATACATAGAAAATTCGATTAAATTAAATATAGAAAGAAATAATGGGTGATTCGATAATAATGAGTGACTATTCAACAATCACAAATGTTGAGTTTCTAAATTAAGAAAAAAAAGTCAAACATTTTCATAAACTGTCATTTGTTAAAAATTATTAATTGCCGAAAATTATAAATGTACTTTTTTTTTAAAATCAGCATTTTTCGATCAACTACAAACTTTTGCCAGCATATTCCTAAGAAATTGGGAAAAAAATTTAAAACATCCTTGAGAAAGCATCGAATTTTAGCAGAAATATAGAAGAAAAATTCAAAGTCAGAATAAAATATTCAACTAAATTATACAATTTTACTTTTATTAGAGAAGGGATCAACGTTTTTACTAAACATACCATCCAAAAATAAAAGAAACAATAAACCGCAGAGAATGTAGAATTATTCAGGTAATGAGATAGAGAATATCGAAATATTGTGGTGTCTAGCTACCCTGTAAGCAATTTTCTTGTCTTTTTTCTCCTCGCATTATCTCGAATTCCTTTTCACCGATCTCGGCTCCTTTTTCTTGAAATAAGCGAATTATTCAGGCTTCTATCTGGGAAACAAACAAAGCTTGTTTATTTCAAGACGGAAAATAACCACTGTGATAGCTTCAGACTGAATGCAATTGAGATCTCATGTCTTGCTGGAATTTTACTGAAATGTAACTACTGCGGAGGAGGAGTTGCAACTAAAGAATTGCGTTTTTCACGTGCTCCTATTATTCTTTTTTTAAAAAATTTAAGCTAATCTTAGATATTCTTCTTATCAAAAGGTTTTTCAGGAAATATTTACCTGAAATAATATTATTTATTTTTTACTACATTATACAAATTGTAGGAATTTTGAATGAACAGATTAAATTTCTGGCAATATGGAGGTTTAATGAAATTGTTTTATCAATTAGAAATGATTATTTTTATTTTCAAACAGGAATACTCAAGAAATTAGTTCAAGAGCTTAAGGTATCCGACTACATTCAGAACCGTGAATTTGTAAAAGCGTATAAATGGACTAGCCGTTACCCACCCGCTTCACAGGGTATTTAACGATATTGTATAAATGTATACTGTTTACATATATATGAATTATTGATATCTAGCATTAAGAATTCGATTGTAGGAAAAATAAATTTATAGCTGTAACTCTCGCCTTTTGATATAAAAATGACATTAATTAAAATATCTAATTTCTATTTATATCTAAAATAGAAGTAGAAAGATTTTTTTACGCTCACTAAACCTAATAATCAAGTGGATTTCCATCATAGCAACTTTCAGTGGTTCTCTACTCCATAAAATAAACATGCATGCTAAATTTCAAGTCTAAATTTAACAGAGCAAAAACGGAATTTTTATCATCAATACCTAGTTGAGAGCATTCTTAGCCGATTCCAATTCAACAAAAGAAAAATGCTAACCAAATTTTATTATTATAGTCTTAGCAGTTCGAAAACGGGAATTTTGTCTATCAATACGCCCCAAACTTTCCCCGCTCCCCCCCTGGAGCTGATTTCTGTAAAATCTATTCTTAGCGGAACTCTATTCAACTAAAGAAACGTGCTCTACAAATTTCAAGCAAATGGGCTAAATTCAAAAACAGAAATTTTTCTATAACACGCCCTCACAACCCCACTCCTTTGGGGGTCCGTTTTCGCAAACTCTTTGTAAAAGGAATGCTAGTCCATGAATGGGACATACCTTCTAATTTTCAAGCAGGTGGGTCTATTAGTTGAAAAGCGGAAATATTTATCTATTACGCCCCTTTATCTCCCTCAGTGACCATTGGGGTTCAATTTTCCCCAAAACTATTTTGTAGCGGATCTCTACGCCATGAAAGGAATCCGCTTACCAAATTTTAAGACAGTACTTCTAATAGTTTAAAAATGGAAATAATTATCTATAACGCCCCTTAAGCCCCTACAACGCCACTTAGAAAACGATTTTCACAAAACCCATCTTATAGCAGATCTCTATTCAATGAATGGAATCTGCTTACTCAATTCGAGATTTTACGTCTAATAGTTTAAAAAAGGAGTTAGTTGCCTATAACGCCCCTTAATTCTCTATAACGCCACTTGGAAGTCAATTTTGACAAAACCCATTTTGTAGCGGATCTCTACTCTATGAAAGGAATCCGCTTATACCAAATTTCAAAACTGTACGTCTAATAGTTTAAAAATGGAAATAATTATGCATAACGCCATTTAAGCGCCCTCAACGTCCCTTGGAGGTCGATTTTCGTAAAAATCATTATGTAGGGAATCTCTACTTTATGAAAGAAATCTATGTACCAAATTTCAAGACTGTACATCTAATAGTTTAATAATGGAAATAATTATCTTTACGTCCCTTAAACTCCCGTAATGCCACTTGTGTTCGATCTTTGCAAAATCCGTTCTTAGCTTATGTCTACTCCATGAAGGGAACCTGCCTACCAAATTTCAAATCTGTAGTTTTAATAGTTCCGGAGATATCGTGATTAGTCAGTCAGTGAGTCAGTGAGTGAGTCGCTTTTATCCTTTATATATATAGATAATATTTGTGATATTTAGTATCATTTACATTAGAAAATGTATATAAAGTTGTTTTAAGAATAGTATTACAATAAAAAATTATTTATGTACAATATTTTGACAAAAAATGAACATAGAATGACCCATTTTCAAAATATTCTCATTTTGTGAAAAATGCTACTTTTATAATAATATTTTGCCTGCATATAGTTCAGACCTCTGTACAGAGGCTCAACTAGAATTTTCGAAATATATAACTTAGGAGTGGGTTTATCTATGTTTTACGACAACAGAGGGAAGAAATTTTAAGAAAAAAACGCCGATAATTATTTCAATGGGTTGTAACTCTGAAAATAATGGGAATTTTTCAAAACCCATAGTTGAGCCTCTGTACAGAGGTCTGAGCTATAACAGACAAAATATTATTATAATAGAAGCACTTTTCACAAAAGGAGAACATTTTGAAAAAAAGTTTATTCTAAGTTAATTTTTTGCCGAAATATTGAATTTAAATGATTTATTTTTGCCAAAATGTCCTTAAAACAATTATATATATGTGTTCTAATCTAAGTGACATTAAATATCGTGAAAATTATTCATTAGGTTATTCTTAATTTTTTGCCAAAATATTGTATTAAATGAATTTTTTTGTCAAAATGTCTTTAAAACATTTTTATACATGTATTCTATTCAATGACACTAAATATCATGAAAATTATCCATTTATGCGATTTTTTTTAAATCACAGTTCCGAACGTAGTCGGATAACTTAAATATTTGAAATCATATTGTTATGCAGATCGGGGTTCGAGGATTTTATGTAATCAGTCTCAAAGAGCAATACAAGGAGCAATGAAATACAAAACTAATAAAGATTTCTCCAAAGTTTTATGTCACTTGTGTAACTTAAAATTTCAAACATATTTATAATTAATTCTGTCAAAAGTGATTCAATTTCATCAACTATATTTCTTTAAATGCTGTAATTTCAGGAAAAACTTTTGCAATGCTCAGCCTTTTCGCAATCTTTACGTATAATTTACGTTACGTAGTTTATCTTTACCTGTATAGAAATATTCATCTTCAAACAATTACAACCGAACAACCGGATCATCTTCAAATATTCAATGCTAGGATAAATTACATTCATATTCTGGACACTGAAATCAATATCACTTTCTAGAATTGAGTCCTTATCCTTTCATTGTTTTCTCAGACAGAAAATTCTCGAAGAATACAAGGACTTTTTCTCACTTTCTGTAGAAATTTTTAAAGCCAAAATTCTGAAAATTTATATGATATTTTTATCAACTATTTTAAGTAAAGTAATTAATCGGTAAAAAATTCAGATAAAATATTTAATTACGAGAATTATCAAATCATATAAATTCCTTAATTTGTATATCAACTTTGTAGAATATACATTAGTTTGTTGAAAGAAACAGACTAGACATAAAATAAAATTCTCATAAAAAGTGCCGTAACAACACAAAAAAGAACTCCACAGAGGTGTTTATAAAATGATTTATTAAATTTATGATTATTTCAATGAAATCTAATGTGTATTACATCAAAAAATATAAATATTTTTATAGAAGTAATATGCTAATGAATAAAAAACAAAATGGTGTGCAAAAGTTAAAGAACAAATGTATTTCCACAGATTTTTCAAAAACTGCTGAACCACTTCATGTAAGATGAAGTATGAAAAGACTCTTAAAGTATAACTAAAGAGTTGATAGTTAAAAATTAATGATACTCTCTCATGGCCTTGATATATGCTCATAAAGCATAATAATCCAGAAATGATTTAGCAAGATGACTCATGTCGACAGTTTGATATAGAATATGACCACGTCTGACAGCAATGGAAATATCACATCGAGCTTTTCATGCAATTTACGAAGCGGTGTATAAGGTATTGATACACTAAATCTCTTTTCTCAATAAGGGCCCTTTTTAACTCTGAATGTATTCTGGAAAGAAGCTGGCAATCCATAATTGATCTGCCAATAATATAAAGACATGCTGTAAGAGACTGTAACCTGCATATCTAGCTGGACACTCCATCTTTTGAGTATTCTTAGTATCTCAAGCATTCATTGGTCAGGCGAGTTCTTGTATTCCATACAAATTAAACGAATACCAATTATCCTTCTGAAAAGGATCATACGAAGTTCAAAGATATCATTTCAAAACAGAAAAACCAAGGTTCTTTCTTGAAAGACTAATAGTCCTTTGCTTTCGACCAAAAATTACTCCAATCACAATGCTACCTCCTTCATGGTGGTTCACTTCTATAATGTTAGAATGCTATCGAGACCCTTAAAATACTTCCTTGTTACAAAAAAGAAGGTAGAAAATTAAAGTGTAATTTGAAGTGCATCTTCATCTCTGCATTTCCATTTCTACAAGAATGCTTTCTCATTACTTAGAGTTAAACAGGTATCAAAACAGGAAAATAATTGAATGAATTTAAAGCGAATTCATGAAAGAACATAACAACATTATTTATATGTCACTTGAATTGCAAAAAGTTAAAACCATTGTTATGAATATTTAACAGTGATGGCAATATTACACGAAAGAGGTGGAGAATTACTTCCCTCATCGCAATTATTTGTAGAAGTGCTTCTTGAATATCTAAAATATTCCTAGAAAATATAATTTGTTTTTCTTATACTTATATGTATTTGGTATTAATTCTCCTTTATTGAAATCGAATACATACGAGGATATTATTGAATATTTCGATTCTTCTAAACTTGGAGATAAAATTACTTTGTATTAAAATAATGATCTCTTTTGAATGTGGTGCTAATATTACATTTCGTAGAAACTTTTGCTGCTAATACTGTGTTTCGATTAATATTATCCCCTAAAAACTCAAGTTGGCTTCACACTTACATTTTAAGAGGTAAAATTATGAAGCATAATGTTTTAAATCGTAGGATTTTAGAAGCATGGCATACCTGGGAAATTTATGCTGGTAGCCATTTCTGAATATCTGTGAGAAAACTTCATAAGTTTCTGTAGAATTTTCAGTTCACTGTACAATTTAAAAGAGTTTGAAATATTTTTCTCTTATTATAGATTCCAAAAAAAGAATTTAAACTAAGATAGGAGCTGTGTGTGGATTTCAAAAGTAAGAAATATCAGGTTTTAGGCAAGTTGAAACTTAGTTATCAGTTTATTATTCATTGAAAAATTATTTTTCAATTTAATGAGGCGTGTCCTGAAATTAAGTACGTTTTGAAAAAACTCGTACAAAAAAATCATTTTTCAAAATTAAATATATTTTTACATGAGAAATCATGTTGAAAATAATTTTCTGCATTATTACTCATATTGTCCAAACATTTGTCATATTAGGAAACCAACTAGTCTATACCTTCTTCAATGATAGATGCCATCTGTGAAGAGAATTATTATTGAATAGCTTTTGTGGAAACTCATCCCAAAGCAATCTTTTATGAACCGTCTGTTTTCACGAGTTTTTTTCATTCTCATTTTCAAATAAATCATCATTGACAACAGAAAGCCACCCATTCCGTGTTTCGTCATTATCTTTGGGGCACTCATCATAGAATGATGGAATTCACTTCCTCACCTTTCCATCGTTCATTACATTTTCACCAAAAATCTCTACAAGTTCACTATGAGCTTCAACTGGCTTAACATTCCAAGCTTTCAGAAAAGGGATTACAGCAGTGCTTCTCAAACTTTCACTACTGGCGCCCCCCTTTTCAATCACAATTTTTATCGCGCCCCCCTTATACATTAATGATGTACTGAATGCAATAATAATGCACTTGGACGCTAAAGCTACAGTACGATCATAATTATAAACCGTACAAATTAACAAGATAAGTATTAAATTTTGTATATATCTTACTTTTAAGTAATATTTTTTTTTTACTCTTTAGTTCGATTCACTATAAAAGCATGTTTTTTAGTTTGTTTTAAAACTAATTTATTTAATAGTTATTTTTACTATACAGTATAAAAATCACAAAATTCCAGTGAATAATTTAATTAAGAGAAAATATACTTACCCCTACTTTCAAGGACTTTTCAATTTTTCGTAGAAAACTTGAGAAAAAATCCAATAAAACTGAAGAAAATGTTCCAAATAAATAATGCCCTTAATAAAGGACATAAATCACAGACACTTTTCACTAACAACACAGGAACGTTATTTTCCAGCTAAACTCAAATCAAATCAAACGTTTCATGTCTCACGCTTTTCTGATATTTACCTTCGTTATATATATATCTTGATTAATATGCATTATTTCAGTAGTTTCTTCAATTGCTTGATCAGTTTTAACTTCCTTTAATAGGGATCACAGATGCCCATTTTTTTTAATATTCTGCTTATTTACATTTATAAACCATAATAAGTCGTACAACACAGCAATCAAAATTACAAAATTGTTCATGGGGATAGTGTAGCATGTTCTAAAAAATAATTGTGTAAAACGTTTTTCATTAGGCATTATATGTTTCAGAATACTCATGCTTATCCATATATCATAAAACTTTTTCACATGGAAAAAAGATGAAACAGAAATATATTATATATATTTACAACTTCCCTAAAAAAAAAAGACGGAGATAACCATACCAGTTGTGACAAATCTACACGGAACTTTATCACTAACCTTCTGAGTCGTCCTTTTTAGGGAAATTTAATTTCCTACATATTTCCAATCAACTCCAAAAAGCGGACAGGATTCCTTGTTATGCAGATTAGATAAAGTATTTAAGTCAAACGAAATAGTAAAGTTAGAGCAGTAGGAGATAGAGATTGAAGCAGAAAGATATAGTGAAGTTAAATTGAAGATTTCTTGTTGGAGATAGTTTACTCTCAAGAGGAGTTGAGATTCCGTTGGTAATTATTGATTTATAATTAAAGTATCATTAAAGTTTTAAGAGTGAGATTAAAGATAAATGTTCAATAGGAACATTATTAAATATAATTCTGGGATCTCTTATCGTGGTAATCTCTGCGTGATCGTTATTTAATAAATTAATTAATTGGATCATTAATTAATTAAGTTAATTTAAAGGATATTACCTTTAAAACCTCATAATACTAGTAGATAAATTTGTCAATAAGTCTTTGATTCTATTTGGATAAGATAACCAAATAAAGAAAGTTGTTTATAAAAATGGCTACTGGTTCTTACATGACTTCTATTTATTCTCGTTCTCAAAGTGAGGTCCTAGGAGACCTTCACACAGTAAGTTCGAAGGTCAGCTAAAGTAATATTTTAGGTTAAAAGAAACGTAATAAAAAAATCTCTCATCGTTCTCATATTGACCGCAAAGCAAACAAAATTGTAATATTTTATTGATTATCAGTAACCTTTGTTATAATTTAATACAAAGGAACAACAATCTTGAATAACTGTCAAGCCACTCAAATATTTAAATGTATCTATAAATGTAGTTAATTTTTTCACTAAATAATTATTAAGGAAAACTTTTTTTTTTAGTAGGCATAATTATTTCTAATAATTCATTGAGGCAGAAGATTCAAGAGTCGAAACATGCGGCTCGTGAACCACGGTTTGATGATCCCATAACAAAAGAGTGTTTTTTCCAGGTATAGAAGTTTAAGTTGGCATTACTTTCCAAGGTGGCGACCGATTTAACAGCTGTTAAGTGATTTATTCTCAGTTTGGTTTGGCAATTCATCAAAACGATCATCAAGCAAGCCGTAGATTCGTCGCCCAAAACGAGATTGCCGTTGTTCCCGATTTTCATAAGCGAATTTTGTTTAGCGATGAAGCGCACTTCTGGTTGAATGGCTACGTCAACAAACAAAACTGCCGCGTTTGAAGTGAAGCTAATCCACAAGTGTATGTCGAAACACCGTTACATCCAGAAAATCTGACTGTTTTGTGCGCTTTATGGGCTGGTGAAATCCTTCTTCAAAAACGATGAAGGCCGCAACGTTACAGTCAATGGTGATCCGTATAGAGCCATGATTACTAACTTTTTCATTCCTGAAATGAACCATCATGATGTCCAGGAGCTGTGGTTCCTACAAGACGGCGGAAAATGTGACACAGCTCGTGCCACAATCAATTTATTGAAAGACACACGTTTGGTGACACGTTCTAAAAAATAATTGTGTAAAACGTTTTTCATTAGGCATTATATGTTTCAGAATACTCATGCTTATCCATATATCATAAAACTTTTTCACATGGAAAAAAGATGAAACAGAAATATATTATATATATTTACAACTTCCCTAAAAAAAAAAGACGGAGATAACCATACCAGTTGTGACAAATCTATACGGAACTTTATCACTAACCTTCTGAGTCGTCCTTTTTAGGGAAATTTAATTCCCTACCTATTTCCAATCAACTCCAAAAAGCGGACAGGATTCCTTGTTATGCAGATTAGATAAAGTATTTAAGTCAAACGAAATAGTAAAGTTAGAGCAGTAGGAGATAGAGATTGAAGCAGAAAGATATAGTGAAGTTAAATTGAAGATTTCTTGTTGGAGATAGTTTACTCTCAAGAGGAGTTGAGATTCCGTTGGTAATTATTGATTTATAATTAAAGTATCATTAAAGTTTTAAGAGTGAGATTAAAGATAAATGTTCAATAGGAACATTATTAAATATAATTCTGGGATCTCTTATCGTGGTAATCTCTGCGTGATCGTTATTTAATAAATTAATTAATTGGATCATTAATTAATTAAGTTAATTTAAAGGATATTACCTTTAAAACCTCATAATACTAGTAGATAAATTTGTCAATAAGTCTTTGATTCTATTTGGATAAGATAACCAAATAAAGAAAGTTGTTTATAAAAATGGCTACTGGTTCTTACATGACTTCTATTTATTCTCGTTCTCAAAGTGAGGTCCTAGGAGACCTTCACACAGTAAGTTCGAAGGTCAGCTAAAGTAATATTTTAGGTTAAAAGAAACGTAATAAAAAAATCTCTCATCGTTCTCATATTGACCGCAAAGCAAACAAAATATTTGTTTAATTTGGTTATAAGATCAAAGATGGCTAATGAGCGTTTAAAGTGGAATCTTTTATTTTTGATGATCACCAGATAATAAAAATAAATTTTATCAGTGTCAATGTGTATTTTTTATTATGTCAGAAAGCATCTTGTTTTACTTCATTCCAAAAAATTATTTTTTAAACCTTTCATTTTCAATACGCTCGCGCCCCCCAGGGAAGGAGCCCCACAGTTTGAGAAACACTGGATTACAAACCTCGCTTCATAATCGGAGGGATCGGCATTCGTCTGAAAGAGTTTGAACTCCAATTAATACGAGTAAAAACAACACAACCTAGCTGTATTGGCGTAACTGTACTGACAATCAACCAGAGATAAGTGGGAACAAGGGTTGAATTCCGATACCATCGCTGCGAAAACTGGTTTCCTTAAATTATAATCTATGGTATTTTTTTGTTTGTAAAATATAACTTCGAATGGTAGTCAAGTAATAAAAAAAAGTTTAATTGATTTTGAAATAAATATTTTCAAATTTTGCCGAAATACAACAAATAATTACTTCAATGAGTTTATAACAAATCGGATTTTATTGGAAATCAGATTTGTTTTGATGGTAAAACTGTAGTAAATTTAGATAAATTGCAAACTAGGCTTAATTCCAAAACAAATCCCAGTAGGGGAAAAGGAAATGAAGCTTAGATTAGGATTTAAGCAGATTTGTCTCATAGGAAGTTAATGAGACATTTTAATTTAGAACTAAGATTGACACTACTGTGTATGCGTTGATTTTCATGGAATAAGAGTTACCTACAGGACATGGAATGGGATGATGTTTAGATTGCTGGTAAGATTAATAAATAAGTCAAGTTTATCAATTATATTAAATCGATATTTAAATTAATGCCTGTTAGAGAAACAAATATATTGTGTTTTTTTTTAAAAAAGATATGTGCTTCTTCGACATTACGTGACGTATTTTGAAAATACAAATTTTCTATATATATATATATATATATATATATATATATATATATATGCATTTAAACATCTAAGCAAGAAGCATCTAAGTATTTATAAATAATTAATGTATAAAATCAATGAATTTCGATTTTTTAACAGATTCTGATTAAACAATTTTAAACGTGAGGCAAAATCAGTGTAAATTAAATTTTGATTATATATTTTTCTTAACATTCAAAACAGCATGTCTGTTTTTTTTTTCTTTCTTTTATTCTAAAAAATTGTATTAATATAAATCATAAATTGTGAAACTTTTTGTTCCACCTTTCTCAAGTAAGCTGAACGCCATTAATTTAATGCATTATATATTTATATAAGTTACATAGGCCTTATTTTTTTACTATAATTACTGACTATTGATAAATCTTATGGCTTATATGGGAACCACTGAAATTGAAATGAAATATTTTGCATTGATATGTTTCCCATGTTGCTGCGAAACATTAATCACACAAATATAAAATATCTAAATAACGATGCTTTTTAATGTATCGGTATTAACTCTTATTCGCATATATATAAAGGAGAAAAGTGACCCACACTCACTAACTCATCACGATTTCTCCCGAACTATTAGATCTGCAGACTTGAAATTTGATAGGCATCTTACTTTCACGCAGTAGAGATCCGCTAAGAACGGATTCTCAAGCGACGTTGTGAGAGATTAAGGAACGTTATAGATAAATATTCCCGCTTTTGAGCTATTAGGCCTGCAAACTTGAAATTTGGTAGACATTTTCCTTTCATGGGATAAAGGGCAGCGACAAAAGGGTTTTTGCAAGAATAAACTTCCAAGGGGTGTTTTCCAAGGGTTTAAGGAACGTTACAGATAAATATATTCCAAGTTTTGTACTATTAGACCTACAGGCTTGAAATTTGTTAAACCCGTTCTCTTTATATAGCTGAGATCCACTACAGAAGGGCCTTTATAAAAATCAACCTCCAAGATGTTCGATAGAATCGAGGTCAGGACTGTTTTCTGACCAGGACAACAACTCAGGGATCTTAGAACGGTGCTGGTCTTTCAATTACTTTACTGTGTGGCAAAGAGCAGAATCTTGCTGAAAAAAAAATGAAGCATTGATGAGAAATAGATCCCTGATGGAAGGCAGAAGTTTGGGTTCTTGAATGGTTTCAATGTATTTTACGGCATTCAATATTACATTGATTATATGAAGGTGAAAGATACCATTTGCTGATATGCATATATATATATATGTGTGACTAAAGAATAAAACTATGTAGGTACTCCATAGTTGCATGGATGCAGTCAGGATGTAGCATTTCTGCTATTCTGCATCTTACATATTTTAGGCTGTCACTACCGAATAACGATATTTTAGTTTAGTCCCTCTATATAACTTGTGACCAATAATCATTTGACCACTTAATGTGATCCACCACTCACTGTAGTCCATTTTAGCGCTGCTGTAATTTGAGATACAGCTTTTTTTCGTGTTTTTCTACATTTTAGTCTTACAGCTGCTAATCTACTCCTGATTGTTTTTGAACTGACAGAAACACCATCATCACTCAGATCACTTCTGATGGCTGTCCATGAAGTTCTTTTATCTCTAAAACATAGTACTTTTGTTTTTCTGTCATTTACAGAAGTGGTGTACCATTTTCGGCCTTTTCCACCTTTATTTTTTTAAATTTGTCTCCTGACATGAACAAAACTAAAACTTTCAGTCTCCAGATGCAGTTACTGAACTACCCATCGTTTATGTAATTTTAACATAGGAAATACCACTTTCTCATTACACGTGTATCCAATATACTCTTTTATTTGATCTCATTGCTTTTTGACTAAATATCATAGTTATTTTGACCAGGAAACAGTCTTTACTTCGGTCCTATCGAAAACTTGTGGCACCGGTTGAAAATTCTTGTACGAATGAGTTACCCATGAAATAAAAAAGAACTAATTGAGGGTACAGTTTTTTCCTGGCATCATGTAATAACAAAGAAAGATCTTAAAACTATTTTCAGCTCAATGAAACCTCGGTTTGGAGCTGTAATAAAAAATAAAGGCAACCACACTAAGTTCTGATAAATCATTGCTATCATCAGTATCTAATGTATATCGACAGTTATTGCAGCATAACTCTTTTTTGCGTTGTAAATATTTGAATTTAGTTTTTTGTATTGAATTCAGTATTAAATTATCTTTATAATGATATAAAATACTTTGCATTTTGTGAAATGTACCATTTTCGATGAGCATACAAACTTTAAAAACATAAAAATTTTAAAAAGTATCCCCAATTTTGGCTTTACCACTGTATACTTATCTCTAAATAATAATTCTATAGGAAAACCTTGCCATTCATTTTCACACACTTAACTTTTTTTTTTCTTTCTTAATCAAAAAAAAAAATCCAATTAATGTCCACACTGAAATTTATTTTTTGTACAATAAATTCGCACTGTTGGGATTCGTAACAGCCATTACCATATTCAGCAGAATAAGGTAATGCATTTATTTAATTTGGAAGTAAAATGTCTTGTTTGTAAAAAAAACTAACTTTTTAATTAATAGATCAGAGATACATAAATCAGAATTTTTTTAATTTGTGTTTTTATCCTTTTCTGACTTACGATATATTCAAAGAAAAATTTTCTGTAAAAAATATCTGATGTTAGAAATATTTTAAGGAAATTCATAATTAATAATAGCTCTTAGAGTTTTGATAAAAAAAAGAGTATCAAAACTTATTTATTCACATATTTTCAGTAAAAAAACAGGATTTTATATTTAAACTTATTTTATTCAAAGCTTTACAATCATACAACTTTTCAATAACAATTCTGATGTATATATATATATTAAAAGCAAAAGTATATTCTTTGTTGAACCAAAGTAGTATAAAGAAAGTCAAATGTTAAAAATGAATCTTATACACCTACAAAAATAGCAAATTGAAAATTTTGTTTAATATTTATTCCATATTGAGTTATAGATTTGTTCTGTTAATTGCTTATAGAAACATGAATAAAAACATTGATAAACGTATGAATATTAGTAATGATAGAATGGGATATATATTCGTAATTTTTAATTAATCGCATTTGTATTAATTTGAATGAAGATTTCCAATCGAAAGAGAATTAAAAAAAGATAATTCAGTCAAGGAAATTAATATTTTCTTACCAACTGTGTGTATAGTATGTATAGTTTATATTTCAATAATTAGCTATATGAAAGGAAGAGATCAAGTTTACATTTATTACATTCCCTTATTAATTCAGAAAACTCGTTTTACTTACGATGCGTATTAATCGTTATAAATGCAATATTATTTATAATAAATTCAGAAGTTAAATTTAATCAATGCTAAAGGCCCCAACGGATTTTTGCCCTTTTGCTTTATGTTTTTTCGAAAGTTTGAAAGAGGATTAAAATATATAAAATCCCAGTGGCTTTGAAGAATTGAAAAACGAAACAATTACCACTTTCAATTTGTAAAATACTTAGAAATTTCGGAATTATTTCGTTTGAAAAACACAATATTTTTAATACTTCAACTCCTGAGATATGCAAGATCATTAGACATGGAAAATAAATTCTAAAAATTACAGCTTAAAAAAAGAGACGAATAAATTATTTTCTTTCTGAGAAAATATATAAAGAAAACATTTGAATTATAGGAGAAAATGAATTCCAGGTTTATTTTCAATCAATAAAAAGTGATCTCTTAAAACAACCTGAATGAAAAAAAAACTCAGTTAAAAAATTTGTGTTTTTCTTCCTAATCTTCAAGAAATATTATTTTTAATTTCTTATTGAAGCTGCTATCTGTTAATTTCTTCTTACATTAAGTAAAATTTTTAGTAAAGAATGAAAAGAAAAATCACATTTTCAGTTAACTGGTAATTTACATTCAAGGGAACAGCTCGTAGTTTTTAATTCCATATATGGAAGTAAAAACGTCACGCTGTTAATAGTTTTGCATCATTGTATAGGACTGACACACTAAAATAAATATATACTCAATACTGTTATATATTAAATACTTCACTATGCAGAAGCAGTTCATTTAACACTATTGTTTTGAGATTAGTTTTTTTAAAAATGTGTGTGCGTGTATGCAAAGAACTCTCTCTTCTCTCTCTCTGCTCTCAATTCACACATTTTTTTTTCCATCAGATGGTAGTATCCTCCAGTAAAAGTGACACATGACTAAAAAGCGCGAAATGAAATGAAAAAGTGCGTTGCTACAATGAACTCGAATGAATGGCAAACTTTTGATATGGAAAAACCAATTTTTAAGTGAAACAAGATATTTAAACTATCAAAGAGCCTAGCTTCTTACATGTATAACCTTGCGATGGAGGAGGGAAGGACTCGTTCCCCCTCCCCTCCATGACTCTTGTACTCTAATCAATTTTTTTAAATAATATTTGAATACCATTAAGTAATTATTTTTTTACTGTCCAAAGTACTATTTTGCCTTTCTTTCAAAAGTACTTCAATGGAAGCATGCTTATTTGTGTGTGGCTGAATTCAAGAACAACTATTCCCAAAGTATCATAATGGTGAAAATTTAAGTTTCAAGCTTCGTGAAAGAAATTCTGTTCTAATAATACTACAAGTGCTTTATTCCAGAATTTTATGTTTACTTTACATTAATTAATATAATTGATATTGGTTATTCTTGCATATGAAAACCCTTTCAATACACCTTTTTATTAACCTTAAAGCTTGTCATAAAATATGAAATGGTTTTTTATCTCGAGCATTGGGGTTTCAATATTTCTTTTGTCCCAAATCATGAGAGCTCATGAACTCATTTATTCAAATAAGTAAATGTTGTTATAAATTACTTTAAAGTATATTTTCCCATGGTGACATTTTTACGAATAAATTTGACTGTTATTTCTATGGAAATGATTGTAATATTTTATTGATTATCAGTAACCTTTGTTATAATTTAATACAAAGGAACAACAATCTTGAATAACTGTCAAGCCACTCAAATATTTAAATGTATCTATAAATGTAGTTAATTTTTTCACTAAATAATTATTAAGGAAAACCTTTTTTTTTAGTAGGCATAATTATTTCTAATAATTCATTGAGGCAGAAGATTCAAGAGTCGAAACATGTGGCTCGTGAACCACGGTTTGATGATCCCATAACAAAGAGTGTTTTCCAGGTATAGAAGTTTAAGTTGGCATTACTTTCCAAGGTGGCGACCAATTTAACAGCTGTTAAGTGATTTATTCTCAGTTTGGTTTGGCAATTCATCAAAACGATCATCAAGCAAGCCGTAGATTCGTCGCCCAAAACGAGATTGCCGTTGTTCCCGATTTTCATAAGCGAATTTTGTTTAGCGATGAAGCGCACTTCTGGTTGAATGGCTACGTCAACAAACAAAACTGCCGCGTTTGAAGTGAAGCTAATCCACAAGTGTATGTCGAAACACCGTTACATCCAGAAAATCTGACTGTTTTGTGCGCTTTATGGGCTGGTGGAATCCTTCTTCAAAAACGATGAAGGCCGCAACGTTACAGTCAATGGTGATCCGTATAGAGCCATGATTACTAACTTTTTCATTCCTGAAATGAACCATCATGATGTCCAGGAGCTGTGGTTCCAACAAGACGGCGGAAAATGTGACACAGCTCGTGCCACAATCAATTTATTGAAAGACACACGTTTGGTGACCGCCTAATTTCACGTTTTGGACCTGTGAATTGGCCTCCAAGATCTTGTGATTTAACACCGCTAGACTATTTTCTGTGGGGCTATGTAAAGTTATTGGTCTATGCGGATAAGACACAAACGCTTGACCATTTGGAAGACGACGTTCGCCGTGTTGTTGCCGATATACGGCCACAAATGTTGGAAAAGTCATCGAAAATTGGACGTCAAGATTGGACTACATCCGCGCCAGCCGTGGCAGTCCTGTGCCAGAAATCATATTTAAAATGTAATGTCACAAGATTATATTTCGAATAAAAAAAATTCATGTCAATCGAATAATACATCGTTGTTTTATTGCAATTTATAGTTCTATACCCTTTAGTTCAAGGACTAGTATTGGGGTGGTCGACCTAAATGACCTTGCGGGCCGCTTCAGAAAAACTTTATAATCCCGTGAGGTATAGAAAGATATATATCTTTATATTACATTTGGATCCAATACAAAAAATTATAGAAGTGAAAATTTTAAAAAGGTATGAATTATTATTTTTCATCATTTTTAATGTATAAAGACATCTAATTTAATAATAATAAGGAAACAGTCAATTAAGTCTAGTTTTAGCAATAAGCAACACGATAAAGATACAGAAATCAAACGAAATGCTGCAGTGCAACACTGCTCATTTCTAAGGATGTATGAAAATAGCAGCTGTTAGGGGATATATTTGTTACAAAACTACACTAAAAACAAAAATATTGCTCAAAATAATCGTATTTTGTAAAATTGTAATTAATCTCACGGGCCGCAAAATTATTCAAGGTGTGCCACGGGTTGGTGATAGGGATGGCGATCTGGGATCGATTAATCGAAGAATCGATTTGTCGAGCAAACAAAATAGATTTTTAGGTCAATATGTAGCACTGAATCGATTCAGTGAATCGATATTTCATCCTAGAAAATCGACAGTCGATCTTTTGTTTTAGTAGAAACCCTAAAATTATTTACAATTAGTTAAATGTACTATCTTTGAGTTTTGCACCTGAAGTATGATCCTATATTTTACTAACAAGAACGAAAAAACTCTATCATCACGTTTATTCAATGGCCATGATGTGTATGAGTATTATGGGATCACATCTGTTCCTCGTGAGTGCCTTTTTCTATTGCCGGCAACATTGCAAGGGATGAGACCCAATAGACATAACAGAGTGTTTTTTTAAAAAAAAAGCTTAGATATTAAGCATTGGGAACTTTTAGCTATATTACCAATTTTCTAAACTTTTCAATGCAACAAATACATTTAAAAAATAAATGTCTTCGTTTATACCTGATACTTTGATATGTTAATAAAAATAATTGTCATTGTCGAATTCCTTGAACCAAAAAATTGCCTGATTTTACTGGTAAGAGATCGTTTATTTTAGAATCTTTCTTGCTTTTCATAAAGTGTATTTATATTTACATTGTAAATGCAGACTTAAGAAAAATCGATTTTTAAGAAATCAATCTTTTAGACCTCGATTTTTTTGTGAATTGATTCATCAGGTTGCGATTCGAATCAATTTAAAAATCGATCTTTTTCGGAAAGAATCGCCATCCCTAGTTGGTCACTCCTGGGCTAGAGTGTGTAGCAGCAATGAAAGAACAATAGAAAAAACAAGAACTCGAGCGACAACGACGTGTACGTCAAGTTGAATCATAGGCATTAAAAAACTGTGACACGTTAGTGAACGTAAGAAAGAAATATGTTTGTCTTGTTAGCACTTCGATTTATTCTTCTAACATTCAAATCACCCTCCATGTATATGTTTGCATGTGTAACAGTAAAAAAGAGTAAATGAATTTTTTAAAAGGTAAATTGTCCATTTAATACACGCTCAATGTTTTGTTTACTTTTAAATTATTTTAAATATGCAGTAGGACCTCTATTTAACGAAGTCACTAAATCCCGAAAAAGGTTCAGTGTATGGAAAATTCGTTATATAGGGGTTCATCTTTACCACAATATACTTTATAAACCACATAAAACAAATTTTAAAATCATAAAAACTAGATATTAAATAAAGGAATTATTCCCACCTTTTTGTTAATTAATATAATATTTATTTTACATATCTTACTCATCAAACAAAGAAACAAAAAGTGTAAGGGAAACAAGAAAATAGAATGTCGAGGAATATACTGTGTTTTCAACATTCAGAAAATATTTTTATATTTAAAGTATTCAATTTTAAGGATATTTTCTATTTTAAAACATACAAGTAATTTTAAACACACATTATTTTATAAGTAGAAACTCTAAGCATACATTACCACAAGCATCCTTAAATTTAAATGCTCATAAAATTTGTTAATTTTGTTTATATTATTATCTGTAACATTACCTATCCCTTCAAATAAATTGTTACTGAAGTGATAGATAATAGATACAAGTACTTACCTGCTTGTAGCACCTGAGTATTCGATAACCCTTAGAAAGGAAATGATACAACAGAAAGGAGCTATGATCTGCGTGTTAAAAAGAAGCGATTGAAAAACAGGGATGTGGCCAAAACAGAAAAAGATAGGTTCACGTTTTAATTCATACATTGAAAATTGGAATAAACAGGAAAATTGAAACCATCTTTGGTAAATTACTTACGTCTATAGAAAAATAATAATAAATGTACTTAATGTTGAAAGTAGTTTTTAATAAATAATTTTGGTCAAATATGAATCCGTTAGGCACCTAACGTACATTACACACGTCGTAATATAATATTTGATATCATCAAAAATTTCAATTTATACAATACAAATGCACATCACAAAGGTAGTGATTAATTATCACTTTCACCTTTACCTATTTACATTTGAGATCCTTTGTTGTAGTCTTCACAAATCATCTTACAATGTTCAAGGCAACTGAATGTTTTGCATTTTACACGACAAAATTCGGATAGTTTTTTCTCTTAATCTCCTGACATGGGAAACAGTACTTCCTCCTCTCAGCTCTTGTTGTTTCTTTCGGTTCTTCGTCTTGATCAGACCATTGTACATCAGATATTTCTTTTATTCTTCCGCGTAATGAATGAAGAAATGGGAATGCTACTTTCAAGCCATCTTCGCCCGGCATCTCTCAGAGGCATCTCAATTTTCAGTAGAAAAAATATCTTAAATAAGTTTTAGGTAAATTGTTTCAATTTATTTTAGTATAAAACTGAGAACTACACTCTATGTTACAGGCAATAAGGAAAATTAACGAAAAATTGGAAAAACATTACAAATTACGTTGTTATGCGCACGGCATCTATCAGATTCAATCTTCCGAAAGGTGAAGCGGTCGACCGATTCCTTATCAGTGAATCATAGTACAGAGTGTTTTTTCCAGGTACATAAGTTTAAATTGGCATTACTTTCCAAGATGGCGACCGATTTAACAGCTGTCAAGTTTGGTTTGGCAATTCATCATGAATACACTCACGCCTGAACAACGCTTTCAAATTGTGCAATTTTATTTCGAAAATAATGTTCGATTTTCATAAGCGAATTTTGTTTAACGATGAAGCGCATTTCTGGTTGAATGGCTACGTCAACAAACAAAACTGCCGCATTTGGAGTGAAGATAATCCACAGGTGTATGTCGAAACACCATTACATCCAGAAAAACTGACTGTTTGGTGCACTTTATGGGCTGGTGGAATCATTGGTCCGTACTTCTTCAAAAACGATGAAGGCCACAACGTTACAGTCAATGGTGATCGGTATAGAGCCATGATTACTAACTTTTTCATTCCTGAATTGAACAATCATGATGTCCAGGAGCTGTGGTTCAAACAAGACGGCGGAAAATGTCACACAGCTCGTGCCACAATCTATTTATTGAAAGACACGTTTGGTGACCGCCTCATTTCACGTTTTGGACCTGTGAATTGGCCTCCAAGATCTTGTGATTTAACACCGCTAGACTATTTTTTGTTTGGCTATGTAAAGTCTTTGGTCTCTGCAGATAAGCCACAAACGCTTGACCATTTGGAAGACGACGTTCGCCGTGTTGTTGCCACAAATGTTGGAAAAAGTCATCGAAAATTGGACGCCCAGATTGGACTACATCCGAGCCAACCGTGACAGTCCTATGCCAGAAATCATATTTAAAATGTAATGCGACAAGATTATCTTTCGAATAAAAAAAATTCATGTCAATCGAATAATACATCGTTGTTTTATTGCAATTTAAAGTTCTATACCTCTCAAAAAAACACCCTTTACTAGTAATGAAAGACAGATAGAAGAAAGAGAGGCACGTTCCCGCTTAGCGTGGAGACGCAACATCACAATTATTTTTACTATGCATCTCAGAGATTCGCGTGTCTGATGGAGGGTTAAAGACAAAATTAATTTTGTTCATATCACAGTCCCTCAATTTATAAATCAGTTTATATGTTTTTCTTTTTTCGTTTTAATGTTGGTTAGCATTACAAAATGCTTTTCTATTAAAATCATTTTATTACTTTTTAGTTCTCAAGAGTGAACTGATTAGTGTTAATTACTTATTTTCTGTTTTGCTACAAAAACAGTGTTAGGCCTAAAAATGTATATTATTCTAATTTGCAAATGGGGAACAATTGATTTAAAATATTACATATTCCATTGTATCTTGAGTAATAAACTATTGTTATTTAATGGAAATTAATCCATGCGTGAGCTAATCTATAGATATTTTTCTCTCTAATACACAACTAGATTGTTTTATTATATAAATTTCTGTAAAATTTTTCTCATGTGTTTGAATTGCAAATGTATTACAATATCATACTTTTTGGAAAATTCAAAGAATGTCACTAAATTTCCAACTGACTGTTAATTTATTTAAAAACGAAATATATATATATATTTTTTCAATATTCAAATGCGAATTTTTTTTTAAATTATCATTTTCTATGTCTTGTAAACTACTCAACAATTAAATGTTTTTTTTAAAAAGATCAGCCCTTTTTTTTAAAAGATTTTCCGTGTCTAAGCCTTAAAAAATATCCAATATCTTCTAAATTTCTCGATTAAAGTAATTGATTTCATTTTTTATTATATATATATTTTCTCAAATTTTTTAAATTCCTTCTCATATTATTCGGAATAAACAAATTAACTACTATAGCAGTTACAGTCTTTATAGTTTACGTACAACGCATTGAATAGTTTAAACTGCTCTCCCATTTTACCCTGTATTTTGTGAGAATTTTCACACGACCATTGAAATTCTAGAATAAAATCTTATTACGTTAAAAACATTACTGAAGAGTTCTAAATTGATCTGTTGATTCAATAAACATCATTGTCATCTGCAAATATTTTTGAGAATGTGTCAACGGAAACTGAAAATATCTTCCCGATTCTAGAGTCGTATAACCAGGGCAAAAGATTTTAAAAATTAAGAATTATATAATGGAAACTACTAACTTTTTTTCTTTAAATTTACTTACATGTTTTACCAACCTTTTATATTCAGTTTAGTGTATATTTCATGCATTGTTCCATCTCTTGTAGTTTGTCATTATTTGCTCAGGTATTCTTTATTATTTTTCTCAAATACATACATACGTATATATATATATATATATATATATATATATATGGGAGACAACAAGGGGTCCAAGACATTTGTCTTTCTTCAGATTTATTTTAAACTTAACAAAAATGTATTAAAAAGGTAGCTTTTCTACAATTGGATTTCCCTGATGTGACGACGATAACGCCTGCTCGCGTACCTCAGTCTTTCTCTCTGCTCTTTTCTCAAAAGTTAAAGTTTCAGTTCTTGTTTCGATTAGCTGCGCCTGCGCGCGAAGACTGCGTGCTTTTCTCGAGAACGATTGGATCCTACAACCGGCCAGCCTGACTGTATGCTGTCCGCAGCGGTACGTATTCCTTTTTTCTTTTTCTGGGCACCAGAGGAGAATCTGAAACATACAAAAAAGACGGAACAGACAAGGACTATACAACAAATACACAAAGATTTAACATATCATAATTTTGCTGAACTAGACAGTTTCTCCATCATGTGAAGGCACCTCTTCGACATCCGGAAGGTTCAACAGGGAAACATTGTGTTTCACAGGCATGGCAAGATTCTGAGATGACGATAGTACGGTAGGAAAACCAGAGTTGGTAACCACAACGGTGTTGTAGGCTTCTAAAACAGAGGACGACGAGTACGTTACCGACTGAGAGTTAAGCTCTTCTTTGGTTGAACGCATCGATATTTTCCTCTCTAGAGTTCTGGACGTCTGTTCAAAACGATCGCTCTTTTTCTTAACACTTCCAGGGCTCGAAGAGCCTTCGGAGCATCGCAAACCGTCTATGTTTACTCTTCATAGGTGAAGGGGTGGGTGATCGAGAGTTGGAGCCCACGGAACTCGTTTTCATGGCACCATTGACTTTCTTACCCAATACTATAGGTGAACAATAATCGGAAACACTCTCTTTTATAATACCTTGTTGTAACCAATCATCAATTTGATCGTCTACCTGTAATTTCTCAGAACAAGATAAACGTCTGGCTCTCTGACACACAGGAATATCATTTTTTAATATAATATTCATTTTTAACTTAGTACTCTTAATTTTATTAGTTTTATAATTCTTAATTAGAGAACTCAAATCATTTCTAATATTAAAGTTTTTAACATGTGACAAATCATAACTAGAGTTTTCTATCACATTTGCAACATAAAAAATAGAATTAGAATAAGCACCAGAATAAGCACCCAAAGAGGATCCACTTTCATTCAATAAAACATCGCTCTTTGCGTGGCTTAGTTTTTTTATTTCAGTATATACACTGGGATGTATAATAAATTCTTCGGTCAAGGTCGGTGATATTGCCGTTCGAACACTTAAACTGGGAGAGTGCTGATTAAGAGAAATATTTATCGGCTTAACTTCTACCATACGCTGTTCGCCAAACCTTGAGCTTAATGTTATTATTTCTTCGGAAGGTTTGTTCACCCTAATTAGTGAGGAATTTAGAACTGGGATCTGGCAACCTGAATCAATCAAGGCTGTTACGGGCTGATTTTCCACAAAAATGTGTACATATTGAAGATTTGAGAATTCATCTCTATTTTGTTTTTCGCTCTCGACTTTCAAAGTATTCACGTTTATTTTATTATGGATGTGGGATTCTTTAGGCTTAAAACGCTTCTCACAGTCCCTTGCGCAATGAGATGAATCACCGCACATAAAGCAATTTTTATTTTCTCTTTCAAGATATTGGGGATAGTTCTCTTTAATCTTTGGTTTCAAGTTTTGTGATCTATTTTTAAAGGGGTCTTGGGTATATCCATAAGTAATAGGAATTTCTTTATGTGATCCGCTTCTAGATGAAATATAAATATCACACTCTTTAGCTAAATCAATAGGCCTGAACCAATCTTCTGCTTCTCGAATGACAATATGAGTTGCAGTTTCCTTATTTAAAGTTTCAAATAATTTATCAGAAATTATATAAGATCACATAGAGATTCAAAGGAATTAACTTTTCTTAACGAACAATAATATTGGAAGTTTGCCGTCAATCTTGCAGCAAATTGGATGTATGTCTCGCCTGATGATTTTACAGCATTTTTAAATGAGTTTAAACACTCGCGAGGGGTTAATTGGAATTCTCTGAGTACTATAGATTTTAGTTTTCATAGTCATTTAATTCCTCCTTTTTAATATACAATAAGACATTATGAGCTCTTTCGACCAGAAGATTTATTAAAATTTCAGATTTATATTCGTCATTTATTTTCTTGGTTAAAAATGCGCGTTCTAATGATTGGAAGAACAGATTAAAATTTTCAGATCTGGTGGGAACAGGAAGAGATAAAGTTTTAATGCTTTTGATCATATTTTCTATGTTTGTTTCGAACTGTTTCTCTTCGACTTTAGCTGCAGGATTTAAACTTAATGCTTCATTTTTAGCCGTTTGAAGTTCGATTTCTTTTTCTAATTGTGCTAACTGAAGTTTCGCGAGCTTAATTTTCTGTTTTTCTAAATCCCTTTCGTTTCGCGATACCCTCTCATCTATACAGTTTTTAATTAAAGTTTTAACGAAATCTGGATCACTTTCAAATGTACTACTCTTCTCAATTTTAGTCTTTAGTTTAGCCATGGTGTCCGTACTCTCCACAGTACCTTCTAGATCCTCAACAACTCTTATGAGATCCTCTTTAAGAGCGTTTTTATACATTTTAGAAAAAATATGGAAAGATCCTACTTCTTTTTTTTTCTAGCTCCTTTGTTGCTCGCACGTACGATGTATCCATTAATTGAAGAAAAACGTTGATTCCACAGATCTCACCACTTCGCAGGTTATATTGTTAGATGAAATATAGTTCTTGAAATTGTTCGAATTGATACCTCTTCGCAGGTGTTTATGCAATAGTTCCAACCTCTACACAGGCGGAATATTCAGAGTTCGAATGAAAAATTCAACCTCTACACAGGTTATATTGTTAGACGAAAAATAATTCTTGCAATAGTTCCGGCCTCTACACAGGCGGAATATTCACGCTGGGTTCAAACGAAAAATTCAACCTCTACACAGGTTGAACGAAGTTTCCAAAAAAATTCCCTTTTCTTACTTTAATCTGATTCTGTCTTAAAAATCATGACAGAATTAAAGCCGGCAGGATCTTTGTCTGCGATCTTAATGTAAAAAACTAATCTTTTTTTATAAAATATTTTAATATAAAAACGAAAGCCAACTGCAGTAATAACTGATATGAAGAATTTTATGGAAGACTGACGGCACTCTACATTTGTTAGCTGAGGACGTTGGGTTACCAGAATTAATCTATGGTACGGAAAAAGAAACGCGCAAGTAATCCCCGAAATAACATCGCTCTTACCGCCAAAGAAATAGAATCATCCTCTTCTCCTAACAAGATTTCAGAAAGTCATACTTCAAAAATGGAAACAATGAATGAAATTAAAATTAATCAAGAAGAGAATTTAGATGCTGATGAAGAAAAGTTAAAGCAACCTATAATCATTATTAAAAATGATATTTGATTTGAAGATCTACAGACTTTTTTCCAAAAATATAACCTGGAAATACCCATCCAAACATTCATTAGAAATTTTGAAAGTACGTGCGATTCCTTCAATATACCAGAGAAACAGAAAATCCTATTTATAATCAAGTTAGTAGATGGAGCTGTGAAGACTTACATCCAATCACAATCTATCCCTAAAAGTTTTTACGAACTGAAAAATAATTTAATACGTGGATTCGGAACACAAGTCAATGCAGCGGAGATTTATCTTCAATTATCTAAAACAGAAAATACCTCAAAAGAGACCCAAATAGAATATTTCTACAGAGTAAAAGAAATCGAATCCCGGATAAACATGGAAGAAGAAGCTGAAAAATATTACATCATAAGAGGATTAAAAGAAAATAGAGCCATAGAAATACAGTTACAAAGCTGCAGCAACATAGAGGAACTGAAGGAAAAAATGAAACTCTTAGATATCCAAGAAAAATCAAAATCAAGTAAGAATGAAGTTATATACCCAAAGTATCCAATGACAAGAATACCTTATCATACAAATCAATTTGCCCATAGACAACAATATGGAGGATGGAATTGGAGAAATGACCAATCTCAACATCCGGATACCATAACCAATACAAGATATAAGGTATACTCTCCTCAGTTTCCATCACCTTATCATCACCCTTCCTTTTCACTTCAGCGGCCGACCCTATATCCGAGAAACCAACGATTTCCACAAAGAACGACAGTTTTGCGACCCAATGCTCCAACTTTCTACCCCCGTCAAAGAACACAAAACAATAATACGGTATTCCAACCTCATCAAACATGAGAACTTATGATCATCCAGGGAAGAATCAACTTCAAACAAGTTGATGTCCTCTTGGATACAGGATCAAGTGTCAATATTATTCCAAAAAATATAATATCAGAAATCAAAGGATACCACAATGTAGAGTATATCAAAACAAAAATTGCCACCATCAATGGAGAAATTGAGGTGAGTGAGGCAATTACTTTACAATTGAAAATAGGAGAAATTATTGCAAATATTAAATTCCTCATAGTAAATGTAGAACTGAAATATTTAATAATTTCTAATAAAGCTATGAGTATTTTTGAATTAAATATTAATTTTAGTGATTATAAAATTTTTCAAAGAGGAAAACAAATTTTAAAAAATTATGAATCTAAGAAAAATATTAAAGAAAATGAAACTCTTAAATTTAGTAATAATAAAATTATCACTAAGAAAACTGATAATGTGTTTATTATAGAAATAATTCCTAATAGTAATTATGATATTATTAATATGATTATTGATAAATATAAACATGTCTTTGCTAAAAATAAGTTTGATGTGGGCGAGTTAAAATGTAATTCTCCTAAAATAATACTTACCTCAGAATTACCCATTGCAAATCGACCATATAGGACATCTTTTAAAGATGATACGGAAATAAAAAAGCAATTAGATGCATTATTGAAAGCAGGAATAATAAAACCATCTTATAGTTCTTACGCTGCCCCTATAACATTGGCTTTTAAAAAAGAGAATAATGCTCGTACACGATTATGTATCGATTACAGAAAGCTAAATGCTATCACAAAATTAGATGCAGAGCCAATTCCCCGAATAGATGCAGTTTTAGACAAATTAACACATGCAAAATTTTTCTCAACCATCGACCTATGTAGTGGTTATTGGCACATTAAATTAGATGATAATGAATCTGAAAAACTTGCCTTTACATAAAATTAGGGTCTTTTTCAATTTAATCGTTTGCCTTTTGGATATAAAAATTCTCCAGCTATATTTCAAACAGCTATTTGACAGATTTTAAATAAATACCAAATAAAATTTGCATTAAATTATTTTGACGATATAATAGTATTTTCGGAATCAATTGAAGAACATGCAAAACATTTAGAGGAAATTTTTAAAATTTGTGGAATAGAAAATATTAAATTAAAATTCTCAAAGTGTAAATTTGGCAAAGATACAATTAATTTCTTAGGGTATGAAATAAAACAAGGGTCATACACTCCAAATAATCCAAATGTCGAAATAATTAAAAAAACTTTTATCCCCTAGAAATGTAAATGATTTACAAAGATTTCTTGATAGTATTAATGTCTATTATAAATTCATTCCTCAATATGCTAAATTAAGAATGCTCTTAAATAATCTTCTTAAAAAGAATCAAAATTGGACCCCAGAATGTCAACAATCTTTTCAAAAACTTAAAAGACAGCTTAATTTCAAAGCCCATTTTAGCTATATTCAATCAAATTATCCCTGTCATCTTTATGTAGATGCATCGAAAACTACAATCTCAGGTATCCTCAAACAACAAAAACTCAATGGAAATCAACATCCGATTGCATTCCACTCGAGACGACTGAGAAATTATGAAATTAATTATACAATAACTGAATTAGAATGCTTAGCTATAATTGATAGTTTAGATAAATTCCATTGCTATCTTCATGGATCTCATTTCACAGTTCATACCGATCATAATGCATTAGTTTGGCTTATATAAATTTTAAAAATCCCACGGGTAGACTTTTTAGATGGTCTTTAAAAGTTTCTATGTATGATTTTGATATAAAATATAAGAAAGGTAGCACTAATGTTGAAGCTGATATGTTAACAAGAAATCCTATTGCTTATCATATAATTAATACACCCCAGAACCTTTATTAGATATCAATGAAATAAGTCATTTTCAAAATATAGAAAATACATCAGCTCCTAAATGTTTTAAGAGAGATGGTATTTTTGTAGTTAAAAGACAAGGTTTAACTAAAATAATTGTACCCAAAGCTCTAAGAGTGAAATTAATGGAAACAACTCATAAAAAATTTGGCCACCCTGGTGTAGCTACCATGTTAAAATTAATATCACCACAATATTATTAGATAAACATTATTACTGATATACGAAATTATGTGAAACACTGTGAAACTTATCAAATAAATAAGAAGTCACATCAGAGAAAATACGGACTGATGCAATCACTCCCCTTTGTGAAAAACCCTTTGAACTTTTATCGATAGATAGTGTAGGTGGTTTAAATTATTACAACTCTGTTAAAAAATATTTACACATTATTATTGATCATGCAACTAGGTACATTTGGACTTTCCCATCAAAAAATGCAACAACAGATACTTATATAAATTGTTTAAGACAAATCTTTCAGAATCACATACCGGAAAAAATTTTAAGTGATAGAAATACTGCGTTCACCTCTTCAAAATTTAAGCATTTTTTAAAACATAATAATGTCACTCAATTATTAACTACTTCTCACAGACCACAAACCAATGGAAAGGTTGAACGTGTAAATCAAACCATCATTACCCGCTTAAAATGTGAAATTAGTAATAGTTCAAATAAAGTCTCATGGACAAAAATTCTAGAAAAAGTAACCCATCAGTATAATCAAACTCCATATACAATAACAGGTTTCCCTCCAACCTACCTAATGTATGGTAATTTACCTTTCGAAATTTCGCTAAAAAAAAGATAATGAGATATATCCTCCCTTAGAAGAAGCAAGAAAATTAGCCAAAGAAAGAACATAACAATATTATAAAATAAATAAGATTAGATATGATAAAAAAATTTCAGGAAGCTGATTTCAAGGTTGGGGACTTAGTAATGTATGAGGAATTTCAATACCCCAAAACAAGGAAATTAAGTCTCCCTTATTCAGGCCCTTATACCGTTTTAAGAAAATGTTCTGATGTATTATTTGAAATTGATAGGCCCAATGCCCTTAATAAAACTGATACTGAATTGGTTCATTCAGTTCGTTTAAGACATTTTCATCCATCTGAAAATTTTCAGATAAATTACATTCAACAAAATACCCATAATAATGAGAAGAAGATAATAACTAAAAGAAACATCTTACGTAATACAGAAATAACTGAGTTCTGCTTAACAAGACTTTTCGGCGAAAAAGAATAATATATGATATGATATGGTATTTAATTTTTATAATATAGTTGTGTTATAAATGAGATATTTTCTTTATATTTTGATTGTGAAAACAAAGTATATAGGTTTAGTCATACAAAATTTTGAGGAATTTTAATATACTTCTCATAATTTTATCTTAAGATGTCGAATGAGTTAAGAGTTATGATAGAAATTGGTGTTTTAAAGTGAAAGATATAAATTAAGTTTTTAGAAAAATGACTATTGAGAGAACTAATACTAGAGATATTGATTTTTATAAGAAACAAAAGTAAAGTCAAGTTGTATTTTTTTTTCTCCTTTGAATTCAATTGTTTTGTTAATTATTTTATTCAGCAGTAATATCTTATTGCATGTCATTTAATTTTTTTTTATTTTGAAATTGTGTGTTTTGATATACCGGCCATATATCAGGATTCACTATTTCTCGAAATTTTCCTTATCTAAAATTAAAATTAATTTAATAACTTGAAGCTTATTTTTGGATATTACACAATGGATAAGCGAGAATACAATCATTATAATTTTGTATATGTCTCGAAACATTAAGAGGACAAACTTGTTTAGTTTGATATGTACACTTCTCATTGTTTCTTATCAGCATCCCTGAACATCTGTGAGTTGATGACGCAGATTTCTCAGAGAGAGATGTGTTCAAAATTAAGTAAGGTGATTCAGTTTTATTAGTGAATGTGTGATGCAAGAGAAACTCAAGAATTTTTGTCTATGAAACGTATTTTTAGAAGGTTACGGAAAGATTCAAAATATTGCATGCGATATTAAGTTACAATGAATATTGTGAAAAATTTTCAGAAATACTAAAAGTTATTATTGAAGTGAGTCCACTTTTCCGACTCAAAATAATAAAAAAGAGCTCTTATATTCTTATAATTTTTATATTTTATAACGCATATGAAATAAAACATTGTTTATTGTGTTGGATAGTGCATAGAAGTTGTGTGTTATACACCTTTTTATATTATTAATAATTTCATTTTATTAGTGTCTATATTTTTTATTTTTTTAAAAATGTATTTCATATATGCAAAATGTGTGTAGCAATATAAGGTATTACTACGATGGCGCGAAAGTAGATTTTTATACAAAATTATTATTTTAACATTTGTATGATTTCATGTATTTTTATATTTACTATCTTATTGTTTGATATATTATTTTCCAACATAATTTTTTTTGAAAATATCTACCAGCTATAATACGAATCTATTATTATGAAGGAAGAGGAGGAAACGCGAGCTCTTATTCTAGATGTCGAATATATTTGAACAAGCTAATCTTCATTTATATGTATGGAAATTCATTTTTATCAATTAATATGTTGGAAGTGTCCTTACTGTGTTTGTTGTTATAGTTTCGTTTATTGTATTGCTTTTTGATTTTAGTATTACTATTGCTTAAATATTTCTACTGTGTTTAATATGTCTTTCTAAATAATGTTATGTATTGTTTTGTGTTTATTGAAAATTGATTAAGTTTGTAAAGAGAGAGAAAAACCACGCCATGACTCCCTTTTAAAATTGGGGGGGCAAATGTAAGGATAATTAAATTAGATTAAAAATTAAATTCCCATCTTCAAGTATCAAACTAATCACCCATTTATTTCTTCCGAACATATGGCCTAGCCAATAAACATGTCTAATTCCAGATCGTTAGATTTAATAGTCAACATATGTCAGCATTAACTTGCAAGCACCCTCTTCAAAGCAGCGATACTTACCATATGTTTTTCAAGTGTTATCCCCTTGAAACCACCACCATGGCGTGCTTTTTCCTCCCTGCTCTCGGTGTCAGAACAGATGTACAAATGAAAGAATAAAGGTCGCCTTTTGACTTTTCTAACTTTAATCTGATTCTGTCTTAAAAATCATGACATATATATATATACATATATATATATATATATATATATATATATATATATATATATATATATATATATATATATATATATATATATAGCAGTAAATAAACTAAAAGAAAGACTAATAAACCCTAAAACATCTTAAGATCAAACCGAAAGGACCAAGAACATGGAACCATTACAAACCAAAAAAGAGAAATTTAGCTAGAGTGGAAAAAACTATTATGATTTCCCGAACTGTCACTAGCTAATGCGAGTGAAACAGGGTTAAACAGTGTTTTGTGAGATCGCAACTTTCGCCTACAGCGGAAACTTTCGAGTTCATAGCATAGGAGATAAACCAAGGCAAAGCTCCAAAAACCCACGTGGGTGAATATAACATCAATAGAATAGAATTGGAATATTAAATTACAATATGAATCTGGGCGAAATATATATATATATATATATATATATATATATATATATATATATATATATATATATATATATATATATATACTTAATTGCCACTGAATTTGACAATTTGGGATAGACAATGTCATGCAAATTGTGTAGCAGTGTGCTTCATTTATGCGTAACTAAGGGCTTTGTGGTGACTCAATGTATGACTAGTAATGGGATACTGTTGTTAATCAGTCGTTCCAACTGCCAGCATGTGTAAAATTACTGAGTTAGGTGCGTTTGATTGTAGACGAATAGTACGTAATTATTTACCCTTGAATTTCTGAAAAAATCAGAGTGCTAGGAGTTTCAAGGTCGATAGTGTCTCGAGTTTTCCGAGTATATACGGATGAAGGGAAATAACTAAAAATAATGTAAATTGTAAAGGACAGTTAGCCTTGAACGAACTTGGAGTTAAACGCCTCAGCCGTATTCTTCATTTCCAACAACGCCAAACATTAGCTCAGTATTAACACCTAGCTGAACCATTGCACCAGTTGTACAGTCAACACAGGAATTGAGTAGCGCTCCTTTCCCCGTATGAGCCTCGTGAGCCATAGTCCCAAAATAGTACCATTGCTCAATGCACTCTATCGAGCTGCAAGTCTTACCAAGGCAAAGGAACACAGAGAATGAATTCTAGAAGGCTATAAACGAGTTGTATGGTGTGATAAGTCTCGATTTCTACAACTTCACCCCGATGAGAGATGCCAGGTTCACATGAAGCCATGAAAACTTCATGACAAGTTTAAACAGTACAGGTTGATAGTGGCTCAAGCATGGTTTGAGGTGTTTCTTTAGACAATTTTTGGAATCTTTTGTACTTGTACCAATCTCACTCAGTGCAATGCGGCGCGTAAAGATGCAGATGATTATCTCCATCAATTTATGTTGCACGTGAACCACATAGAAATGAAGCATTCCAGAAAGACGATAGCACCTCTCAGAGATCCCAGTTGTCGACTGTTTGCTTTGATGAGCATTCATCTGACTTCTATGGTATGAATTGGCCACCTAGAAGCTAAGAGTTAAATACTGTTGATGGCTTTTGGCATGTTTTGGAGAAAGGTGCAAAAACGTATCACATAACACCTACGAAATTATGGCCAGCTCTATCTAATTTTTGGTTAACCATTTCTGTGAAACATTTTCACAAACATACTGAATCTGTCCCTAGACGTGTGACAAGACAAGGGTGGAGAAGGCTCAACTTGATTTTCACTTGTTATCCCTAATTCAGTGGAACCTCTATTTGTTTGTATATATATAAATTATATGTATATCATAAACATAGATATATACATATATATATTAAATTATTTTATATATTAGCTGTGTCCTAAGTCATCAATGTTTATAATACTGCAGCATCCATTTTTTAATTTTGATTTAGATTTGCTCATGTGTCCTTCATAGTATGATTCCTACTGACTATGTGTTTTTCGAATGTGATTGATGGATATTTATCTCTCGTCTGTGTGTAGAGAATTAGACTATATATATACTTCAATTAAATTATACATATACCAAAATATTACGAAGCATAGAGTGAAGTTTAAATACAAAAAATAAATAATAAAATAAGTTGTAAATTGAGAGACCCACGTTATATATCGAATAAAAAATAGGATAAATTAAAAAGTAGGGAAAACATTAGCATAAAGTGTAGATTTTTACATATACCTATGTGTAGTTAATTTAAAATAAATGACATATCTTACTCAGTTTTTTCTCGTAAATGTAAATTTTTTCATGATTTTTCCTAAATTGATTAAACAGAGAGTTCTTTCATTTGCATGATTTTTTCCCACTTTAAGGCAAATAAACTTACACTGTTTATTGTTACAATGAATACATTCTAGTTTTATTCTACTAGGGCCCATTTCCGGAGACTTTCTTTCAGGACAGGCAATAACGTTATTTCATTACACAAATTTTATCAATTATTTAGCATATTCTTTGTAATTTCGTTTTATTCTTCCAATTACGAATGAAGCTTTCAACACCATATATACTTGCTGCAACACAAGTTTCATTTTCTTTCGTATTTTAAATGACTCTACTTTTGATACCACCATGGTGCTTGTTGTGTTTTGCAGAACCAGCATTTACTACTAAAATGAACATTAGATCAATTGTATTTCAACCGAAGCAAATAGGATTTTCTAAAGCATTCAAAGTTCAATTCAAAATGACGACTTCAAATTCCTGAATAAAGAGAAAACATTTTATTTCTATTTCCTTGAATTCATTCGGGTCAGAAGCTTATTTTTAATCAACATTGTGTTCTTTCTGCTTTTCCTTAAAAATCTAGAATAAAATTATTCTGCATATTGCATCAAATACAACTTAGACCAGTAATTCCCAAAGTGGTCCATATAGACCCCCAGGGGTCTATGATGACCTGCAAGGGGTCCACGTCAGCTAAAAAATTATTTGGTAGGACCATGAGGTGTAAATGAGGGTCTATGACAATGTTTTCATTAAACCAGATCATGATTTTAATTATTTTTTAAAAAAATAATCGAGTGGAGAGAAACCAGATTTTATGCTTTCTTTATAAATTTATATACTAAATTTAATTATGTTAATTTGCAGCTACAAGGTGACAGTTTAAATTTTACAAAAACAAGAATCATTTCAGCATTTCTCTTCAGAATTAAGCTAAAAAAATATAATACTGGATGTCGTGAATTTTCTCAATTTCTCAATTTGTCACAAACAATCTGTCAGCACATTTTAACCTACATTCAACAGTGAAATGCTCTTTGTTCAGATTTTTAAACTAAATTTGAGAATGCTTTGACTATGATAATAGTAGGCAATGAATTCATATAATAACATTTAAAAAAATGTCATATTACAATAGAAACTAATTGGAATACGCCCTAATGAAAATGTTAAAGTTTAGAAACGGATATCAGCAATTGTAGCTTTAAAAAACATACCTGTTATTTTTTCACGAACTAAAGAACTTCGTGAGAAGGTTTTTAATTACTTTTAATTGTGAGAACATGTTTCAGCGTGAACGAGTGATTTTTTATCTCCAAAAGAAAAGAAAAGGAAAAGGAAAGAAAGAAAAAGAAGAACAATACACTACTAACAGAGAAGATTTAAGGTTAAACCTGACTACAGATTAATATTTAATGTTTAAAATTCGTTATGAAAGCACCAGATTTATCTCTCTCATTATGAAATCATTTGTTTATAATGCTTTATAAGTTTCAAACACTATACTTGACCACAGTTAGAAATTGAATTCTATTAAAGTAAGTAGTAGTACCAGCTGTCAAAAAGACATTTAAGATGATAAATTTGTAAGAATTCATTATTAGATAAGCAGGGGTCTTTCCAAAATCGAAATTCAGGGCAAAGGGTATATGAGAGAAAAGGTTTGGGGACCTGTGACCTAGACTGTCCTCAGAATTATTTACTACTTCCTAAAGCATTTTCTCTACAACCATATTGCTTCCCTTATCACAGGTCAATCCAGTATAGCGCCTTGCTTCAAAGTCTAAAAAAATCTTCGAATGAAAAACTTAAAAAGCTAAAAACATTGCAGATGTATATTCTAAGTTTCTTCGCAAAGAAAAGCGGCATGTTATAAGGAGAATGTACCTATGAATTTAATATATGTGGTTATATACGCCATAATATATGGTACATATATTTTTTTAAAAAAAATAGTAAATAGATCATTTGACTCAGTTGCAATTGATAATTGGATATTAATGAAAGATGTTTGAATAGACTCAGAAAAAAGGAAAGTTCTCTCTATGTTAAAATATGTGAAGTAAAAGTTCAGAAACATTTATACGTTAAGGTTTATTTCAGCACATTTTTACAATATATCAGTAATTTACATGGATATTTCAGATACGGTATTGCCTTTCTGTAAAAGCAATTAGAAAGGATTTCTTGAATGAATGAAAAATTATAGATTCTAATATGTCTCAATATATGTTAATTTACATCACAAAAATTCTAGACTTGAAAAGAAGCAATGAAAGATAAGCTGATATAAAAGAACATAACTCACTATATTATACAGGATAATGAAGAATACCAAAAAAAAAAACAAAAGCAGGGAATTAAAAACTGACAAGACAATTTACACTGATGTAGTAATAAGGTATGTTACAGAAACACTAGAAATAAATACATTATTAAACACTCAAGTGCTACATAATGTCTAAAAATTAAGCTTAAACATTTCTATCCAAACTTATCGCTCAACACTTTCTACATTTCAAATAATATGTTTGTTTATACATCTGAACAAATGTTTCAGTAAAAAGTATTTTGTAGCCATTGTGTTTCAGGTAGTACAAAAATAAAAACTTATATTAATAAGCTTTTACTATAATCAGGTAAAGTAGGAAAAGCTATTGAATTAAAATTGTTAGAACTTGAGGCATTTAAAATATTTTTTGTAAGTCATATTTACATGCGTAGAGATATTAAGAAAAGTGCATTGATCTTAAAACTCATATATTAAAGATATTCCACACGAATAAAAACAAAACTTAGATATAATTTTGCACATTTTATTTTTTTGAGATAAGCTCGATTTTACCTTTATAACAGAGCTGGTTAAAAAATTTATGAGTATGAAAAAAGTTACTGTTATTATGAAGCTTTAATTATATATCACTATAATTTCCTATTTAATTATTTTTATTTAACTATTACGTAACATATTTTGCTACAATTTAATCGATTTTTTCACAAACAATATGAAATTCACGATAAGTCTTTTAAGAAAAAGAAAACGATGTCATAATGTAAACTGCGAAAATTACTCTTAGAGCAAATTAGACAGCAAATATACGTAAAAAGTTTTTTTAGAAAACCCCTAAGTAATTGTTTTGAAACAAATGTTGTGTGTGTTGTTAATTATGAACACAGATTTCTTTAAATAGTACCATTTTCGGCAATTTCAATACTGGACTTTCAGTTCTTTGCTTACTTTCTTGGGGGATGGAATATTGAAGGGAATAATGATTAATAAATAGAATTTAATTTCTCAGAACAAAGGGGGAACTTTAATTTTGTTTTGTAATTCAATTAAAATAAAGCAGATAAAAATAATATTTAATATTATGCCATATGATGCAATATTTCTAAATGTATAAAAAATAAAATTGCATATCCATATTGCAAAATTTATTTTCTAACAATTTAAAAGAAATACATTTGTCAAAGTACCTAATTTTTCAATCATTTGATTAATATAATAAACACAAAATGATTTTCCTTAGATTTTTTATGATAACTCAAATATTTTAATAACTTATGTTTTTATTTTGGAATTTACGTTACATTTTCTTATATCTGAGTTGATGAATTTGTTAGTTAGAAAATTTTAGAAGATTACTTAAAATTTCTGAGAAAAAAATAAGTTTTGATATTATGAACTTAGAGATTTCAAGTATTTTCAGCAATATAAATCATCGTTTCAAGAATATCTAACCCCTTAATCACCGATCACAAGTTACACGATTCGCTTTCCTGTTTCACCGTTTTTGATATAAGCGCGCGTATGCAGGCGGGGGGGAGGGGAAGAAAAGACACATATAAACAAATTTTTCTCTGAAAAAAGTAAATCCTTTGAAAAAGTTTTCAATGTCCTTTTATTGCATTCCAAAGTCTCCGAAACAGTTTAACTGACAGCAGCGCAAAGAAAAGAATTGTATTTCAGAAAAACGTATGTATGTTTTCTGTATACTTCACACACTGGTTGAGCGAGGCGGATGTATATGCCGGCGACAGTTAAAGAAAAAAAAGTTTTTAATATTTTTCAACTGTTGATTTCAAAAGTCAATTATTCCTAATGCTAAAAAATAATTTCAAATCTTCAAAAATTGCATGAATAAAAGAACCTAATCAGCATAATATTTTCTTAGTCCATTGAGTTACTATAAAAAATTAGGCTAATTATTTTTGGAAATAAAATTACTGTATTTTAGTGCCAAAGCTCCCAATTAAATATGTAATGTATCTTGAAATATTCACATGTAATCTACTGTAGATAAGATCAACTTATTTTCCATTTTTTATTTGTTTGTTTGTTTCTTCCAAATAGAACAATTAAAATAAAATAAAATTTCTAAAACATAAATTTTTCTACTTTGTTTTTAGTGCGTAATAAAAATTATTTTTAAAAATCATACAAGATAATTTTATTTAAAACCTTTTTTGTGGCCCATAAAAATGCGAAATAAGTTAAAATTTGAAGGGTTTTTTTTGTACACCTATCTTAAGAGAGATTTCATTTCTTCAATAAAATAAGTTTTATAAACTTTTTTTTTTATAATTATTCAAAAATATACCAAATCTTTACTTAAAGTAAATCTTGAAAAAATTATTATTTTACTTCATTTTAAAGCATTTAAAAGTACGAATGATGTGTATAAAAATGGAGTGAACAATGAAAATGGAAATTGTAATACATAAAATGTGATTAGAGAGAGTCATTCGAGAAGAGAAAAGTTAAAAGAAAATATATGTATTGTGTTCTTGCGAATAGTTTATTACAAAACCTATCCCTATAATGGAAGTTATTCCTCATGGAAGGTAAAAATAGTAAGAGGAAAATATTTATTAGTTGCCGTCTATGCATTCAAGCCAAACTAGAAGTATCGAAAAGCTTAAAATTATAGAAAAGAGCGTCTAAGGGCTTTTGAATAAAGTTTATGAAGCTTCTTAAAATAAATTATAAATCATATATAAATATATCCCATGCAATCTGAAGGGTTTTTTTAATTCAATGAAGCTTTATTTTATATCCAACAAATGTTCCGATACATAAAATATTAATTTTTTTAAAGAACTTTAATAAGTCCTGTAGACTGAACAAATTTTCATTATAGAAAAATCAAATAGGTATAACAATCTAAGCTTTCGTACTCTCTCCTGTAATATTCTAATTTTCTAAATATATTTAAAACAGTAAAACTTATTGTAAGCTAAAATAGATTTCGTAATAAAGGTTAGAAGTATCAAGCTTGTTTGTATTATCAAAAAATAAAGAAAATAGTAAGTGAAAATAAAACTAATTTGTACATACGTTCTAGTCTGACAATTTTACGGATAAATGTATAATACTTATTTCATTGAAGAAAATTATTCTAAAATATTAAATTATTATTAAAATGACCTTAAAATTTACTCAAAACAGAAATATTTAGAAATTAACTTTTGTGGAAATGTATTAAAATATTGCATAAGACGTTCTTCGCATGTTGCATGTTAAAAATAAAAAATTAGACATGTAAATACATAACGGAGTTAATTCCCAGAATATAATTACAAGCTTATAAAACTTTTTTCTTCTTTTTATTATTTAACTTCTCAAATAATAATAAAGTTATTTATTTAAATATCCATTTGAATGTATTTCAATATTTTTACCGCAACTTCTGTGGGAATAGTTTTCAATTAAATTACCATGTACAAGTTTTTCGGCATTCAAATAAATTATGATTAATGACGAAAAAGCACCGAATTCATCAAATATGAGAATTCAAAATTAGTCTTTTAAAATAAATAAGTACAATAACAATAATTAATAATAATTCTACTTTTCCGCACCTTTCTTAAGACCTTTTTAACGATATCAAACAAAAGTTTATCACGAAAAAAAAATTGTCTCAGTAGAGCTTCAAAGACTTCTGTAGAATAAAATCCAGGACACATCAAAGAGTTTTAAAAGTGATTATTACATCACTTTTGGACTGTATATTTATTGTTACAATATTCTGATATTGTTGTTCGATGAACGCACAACTCTTCAGACCGCTGTATCGCAGGTCATCGCGGGACTTTCGTCATCGTATGAAGTTGGCCCATCAGCTGTCGTGTCAGTGGTGTGGTCTCCAGTGGTCACTTGTGAGGTGGATTGGGATCCATTGGATGGCGGGTACTCCAGGACTCTACGAAGAATGAGTTGTTGATCAGGATGTTGGATTTTAGTGAAACTGTTCTTTATGGGGTGGGGAGAGCCTCGATGAACGGCAGGACTCCCTTAAGAAAAAAATTATCATAGAAGGATTTTTAAGTGAAGTAGTCAATGTCAAATTTACCAAAAATACGTAAAATTGATGGAATACAAAGAAAAATTTAATTTCAAATTATTTTTTTTTGTTGAATTAAAGATTGTTTATTAATCTGCTTTACTACACATTAAGTAAATTTGAAAAACAACTCATAGTTATCTAAAGGGTGTTTTTTTGAGAGGTATAGAACTTTAAATTGCAATAAAGCAACGATGTATAATTCGATTGACATGAATTTTTTTTATTCGAAAGATAATCTTGTCGCATTACATTTTAAATATGATTTCTGGCATAGGACTGTCACGGTTGGCTCGGATGTAGTCCAATCTGGGCGTCCAATTTTCGATGACTTTTTCCAACATTTGTGGCAACAACACGGCGAACGTCGTCTTCCAAATGGTCAAGCGTTTGTGGCTTATCCGCATAGACCAATGACTTTACATAGCCCCACAGAAAATAGTCTAGCGGTGTTAAATCACAAGATCTTGGAGGCCAATTCACAGGTCCAAAACGTGAAATTAGGCGGTCACCAAACGTTTCTTTCAATAAATAGATTGTGGCACGAGCTGTGTGACACGTTGCGCCGTCTTGTTGGAACCACAGCTCCTGGACATCATGATTGTTCAATTCAGGAATGAAAACGTTAGTAATCATGGCTCTATACCGATCACCATTGACTGTAACGTTGTGGCCTTCATCGTTTTTGAAGAAGGATTCCACCAGCCCATAAAGCGCACCAAACAGTCAGTTTTTCTGGATGTAACGGTGTTTCGACATATACTTGTGGATTAGCTTCACTCCAAATGCGGCAGTTTTGTTTGTTGACGTAGCCATTCAACCAGAAGTGCGCTTCATCGCTAAACAAAATTCGCTTATGAAAATCGGGAACAACGGCAATCTCGTTTTGGGCCCATTCGACGAATCTACGCCTTGCTTGATCATATTCAAAATGTAATGGCACAAGATTATCTTTCGAAAAAAAAAATCATGTCAATTGAATAATACATCTTTGTTTTATTGCAGTTTTTAAAGTTCTATACCTCTAAAAAAACACCCTATATAACATTATACATTTTAAGTAACAAATACTTTCTTAATAAACCCTTTTTTTAAACTCTTCTGTAATATATATAAGTTTTTAAATATCACCTACAGTAATTTTATTTTATTATAAAATTTTAAAATTACCTTCCCTTGATATGTTTCCTGAATAGTGGGCAGGTGACCTCTGCCCGTGAATGTAAAAGTCATTTGTCATAGTGTCATATTGAGTCATTCCGGGTAATCGTCGAGCTGATGAGGGCAAAACTACCTAGAGAAATATTTTAAAAAATTAGGGATCTCATTCTGAATAAATCAAGTCAAATACTACAATTATAGTATTCTGAGTAAAAGAAATAAGAACAATTTAGTACATTAGTAATATTAAGTCAAAAATAAAAGTACATAAACCTTGTTCCCCATGGTAGCAATTGTTGTCTCTAATTAAGTCTGGTATTAATAATGCATAGCATTTATCTTTTATGCAATTATTTTAATGAAGATCAATTTATTTTATTAATCATGATACATAGAGAGAAATCAGGAATTATTTCCAGTATGCGACGGTTACATGTTTGTTCGCATTTTCTTTGCATACGTTTAATCTGTTAAATTGATTTGACTTCTTCCACAGATTTCGAGTTTATTTTCGAAAATTAGCTCACGCAGGTAAGTCATTACCATGTCCTTTAGATTTACAATGTAATACCATTCTCAGAAGTAGTGGAGTGATAGAATAAATGAGACAGTAGAAACAAGTGTGTGGAAATTATGCCGTGAGGGAATAGAATCGGTGCACTTTCTTTTTCTATGGTAAATGCTGAACTAAATTGATACACGTAGAATTTGGATTTAGATTTAGTCATTATATATTTTGCAACTTATGCTTAGTTCTTCACTTTTGTTTTACTGACTATTTGGTATTTTTAATGTGCAGTGAAAAAGGAGAAGAATGTAGAAAATTCAGTTTGAAACAATTTTTTAAATTTACCAGAGTCTAATAATTTCAATTCAAAGACATGTAATGAATCCAAAAAGGGGGCACTATTGAAAGTCACTGGTAATTTTTTCTTTCTACAATGAGGAAAAGAAATATAATTATTATTACCGTTCTCAAGAATATATGTTTGCATCATCTAATAACAGCCAGGCTCAACAGTAATCAGAATTTGCTTGTCAACAACACTGGCATTTAAACAGACAACAAAAGGTCAATACTAGGTTTGTTCAAAATGTATCCGACCTTGAATTTTTCCGCGTACGGTAGAGATTCTAAAATGGCTCCACTGTGTGTGGGAAGTGATAGCTTAATGAAAATGCTTGAATTTTTTTACCTTCGTTCCAGCAGTGTACTAGTCGTTTCCTGAAGGCAAAACAAAAAGATGCTGTTATACATGTTCGTCGGATTTTTATTTCTCTAAAGGTGACTGCTCGATTTGAGCAGAGGTACTGCATCCATTTTTTTCTCAAAAGCAAAGGGATTTTCTAATTAAAACAATTTTTAACATCCAGCAATTATTTGGAGACGATGATATGGGACTCACACAAATTAAGAAAAGGTTTAATCGATTCAAAATTGGCCGCACGTTGGTTGAGAGTGGCCAGCGTTCTGGAAGGCCGTAAACCATTCGAAATGTGTTTGTTGTTAAAAAGGTGGAGAATATGAAAATGAAAGATTGTCGTTTAACCATATGACAGTTTGCGGAACAACTTGAGATCATTGCAGATTCCCCAAGTGCAATTTTATGTGATGATACACAGAATAGCTGCAAAATTGGTTCCCAAGCTTCTGTTGGTGGAACAGAAAAATTCCTTCTTGAAGTTGCACAGGACCCACTGGACATAATCAATGGTGAACCTGTCTCCTTGAGACTGTTATTTGTTCCCGAAAATGGAACTACCGAAGATAGTATCCCGTTTTCAGAGTAGAGATAAGACAAAATGCGACGGATGAATTGAACACCATTAAAAAGCCTTCCAGAAGTATTTGCGGAAAGGGAAGGAATGATGGACTAAGTTTCTGAATGCATAAGGGGTGTTCTTTGAATTTAATTAAGATCCTAATCCCGCAAAGTAACTTTCTTTTTTGGTTAAAGGTTGAATACTGGCAGACCTTGTAATCCTCAGGAATTGGAATTTTTAAAAAATAAAGCACTCCACAGTTGTCCAAGAGTATCTGCCCAACTGTTGTATATTTGAAAACAACAGTAAGCAAACTTATATGGCAAATCTACACTGTTTAAAATTTACAAAATGCTCAGAATAAATTTTATCTAGCGAACATGGTTAAGTTCCTCACGTTTTCTTTAAAGTTTGCTATCCATATCGAAACTATTGTTTTATGATTTAAAAAAAAATCATTTAAAAGAAGTGACAATTTTAATAACAATAGCTTTGCAGATTAATTTGAAGACTTCCTACAGTACAGCTTAAACCTTATGGGAAACTAAAATTACTTTTAAGCTTCGAAAAAATATCTGAAAAAGCTCATGGTTTTCAAAATATTCTGTCAACATTTCAAAAAAAATATTTTTAGTGAAAGGAGACATATATATATATATATATATATATATATATATATATATATATATATATATATATATATATATATATATATTCTATATTTTGAAGAGGAAAAAAACTTTTTGAGAGCAGGATGATTATTTTTTTAAAATTAAGAATATTTTAATCCATTTTATTTATCCATTAATTTCCAAAGTTGCCAAGACCCGTATCTTTAATTTTCGTCTTATTTGTTCTTATTTGTAGAGTGCCACATGAATTGTTAATGAAAAACTGTTCATGTATCCTATATGAGTTATGAACAATATGATTCTCATCAGTCATTCTTGTTCTCATAAAAAAATCATCTTACTTGTCTTTGATTTCCAGGCATGCCAAGAGAGTTCCTGTAAAGGGCTTTTACAGATGATATTTGTCTTTGTTGCTGATGCGTATTGGTTGAAAGAGTTCTACCATGGACGCAAGAGCTTCTTCTACGACACATTCCTATTCTGGCCAACAAGGCCATGACATCCCTACGATATTGCTTGGTGAGGATGGCGTACAAAAATGGGTTCGAGCATGAATTCAGAGGATAGAAAAACACAAGCAGAATTTTGGAATTGGTGACATCGATTAGAGGTGCTCCAGCAACGGCCGTCAATCCGAAAAATGCAATGGGGGCCCAGCAAGCGAAGTCCGTGAAAACCAACATGGCCATTCGTTTTGCTACAGATAAATCAGAACGTACAGCTCTAGAATGAAAAAAAGCAGAAGGAATTTGTTAATTTTTGATATAATTCATTTGGTTTGTAACATTTTTAAGAATAAAAGAAAAAATGTGGTATTGTTTTTTTAAAATTAAATATATGATAATTTATCCATTTTTTCCCCCAGATATTTGTATATGATCTTCAAAAAAATCAATTTTGGATGAATAAGGCAAGTGATAAACGTAGAATAGACTTAAAGTTAAAAATGTTGCAAAGAGATTTATGCGTGTGTACATACACAATAGAATAATAGAATAACTGAAATCGAAAAAAACACAGTATAGTTTACTACGATGGTGAGTCGGAAAATAAGTTTTCCCTGTTGCCTGTGGTCAGAGTTGTGTATTAAGTCAAAACATAGAACGAGACATTAAAGATAAAATTTAACTTTACTTTTCTGCATTCGTACCAAGTACATTGAAACATTTGCCAAACCGCTTGATGAGCTTCAAAGAGCCCTCTAGGAAAACTCATGGCTTTGCATTCGAAAGAAGCATTTAACGGTTTGTTTGACTTCAGCAGTTTCCAAAGTGCATTCAGGCGAGATTCTTGTCCAAAGCCGGAAACAGATGAAAGTCACTTGGTGAAAGATAAGGACTGTATGAAGGATGGTGTAGGTGCTTCTATCAATAGTTTCAATGTGGTTTTGCGTTACCGTCACCGAGTGTGGTCTCACATTTTCATCCAACAACAGAACGCCAGATTTGAGAAGCCCATGTCGCTTTTTCCGAATCGCCTCTTTCAATTTCTACGGGGTGTCACTGTACCGCGTAGCATTGATGGGTCCTGTCTCCAAAAAGTCAACGTAAAATTAAACGCTTCTTCCATACAAAGCCCTGAGTTTTTCTGCAGGGTTTTTTGAAGCTTATCAAGTGGAATGACAAATGTTTAAATGTACTTGGTGCTTTTGTGGAAAAATAAAGTTACGTGTTATGTTTAATGTCTCATTCTAAGCTTTGACTTTCATACTGAATTCAGACCACAGTCAAAAGGGGAAACTAATTTTCCGACTACTCCTCGTATATGATTTCAATTCCTTCCGTCATTTATATTTGGTATTCATGTATATTTTCCGATATTAAAACTTTAGGTATTAAATTCAATTAAAAAATTATACAGTAAGCTCACTGGTATCTAAATATTAAAATAAGGAAATAAGAAAAAAATTTTGGCAAAATTTATAATAAATATTTAAATGAGAAATAAATTAAAAACTTCCTTTGCTATATGGCAGGGATGGCGAACCATTGACACGCGTGCCATAGATGGCACGCGGCACAATATTTTGGGTACGCCACCGATCAAAACGGTTCGCATTTTAGTTCAGAAACTATATTATTACAAGGAACCCTAAACTTGAAAAACAATTTCAAAGATTAAATGTACATGAGAAATTAGATAAAAATATAGTTATTGAAGAATTTGTTTCCATAACTAATTCTTCAATCAAGGAATTTTCAGTGAGATTTTCTCAGTTCAAAGAATTATCAGAAACGTTCAAGTTTATTATGTACCCTGATGTAACATTGAAGAATAAGAAATGCAATTTATTCTAGTGTAGTTCAAAATGGATTCAAAAATGTATCGAAACAAGGAAAAAGTTGGAATTGATTGATACAGAAAGATCAACAAGAGCAATATAAATAATACATCTGAAACGAAATTTAGGAAACATGGAATTCGATTCCAGACACATTTAACTGTTTGAAGAAGCTTGCTCGTGCTATTTTAACCATATTTTCATCTACCTTTGCCTGCGAGTGATTGTTTTCAGAGATGAATACATAAGTTATTTGTCATATAATCTGCAACAACAGAAGTCATACTAATGTTACTTAAAATTAATTACACACATAACTGAAACATTTACTACTATACTGTGTGCAAAATGTATTTTTTCGTAGTATATAAAGAATTTTATGATGTTAGTATTTAGTTCTTTATTATTTTTCCAAAAATCACAAGTAAAAATTATTTGATGGACGTCTATACCTTAGTAAACATTTTCTTTAGGAAAAAATGGAACGTTGATTCATAAAGGTTCGCCACCCCTGCTACATGGAGTTAAAAACTGTTTACAAATTCAGCTCTCAGTTTATACGAAAAAGAAATTTATTTTTATTATTTATTATTCCCATCCTTTTTTTATTACGTTTAAGCATGTAATATATACACATATTAAAAAAATCTATTTACAAAAGAATTAAATCACATTGATTGCAGTTTAATCCTTACCTAAAAACATAATGATTAAATTTATAATCGATATAATTTTTATTCCATTTGTAACAACATCTTAATTTTATTTAGAAAGAGAAGAAAGATTGTTTATACATATTCTTTTCACTGCAAAATGAACTTAGTTTTTTTTCCTGCTAAATTTTAATTATATATGATAAACATCGAAAAAAATCTTTTTTTTTTCTTATTAAATTATTTCTTCTATTTAAAGGAAATAACTTGTGTGTGTGAAATATAATAACTTGTGTAACCAACAAAGAAGAAAAACGGAATTACATTTAGTACTAAAAATGTATGAAAATAAACAAGTTAACACCAAACGAAAAATAACTCATGGAAAAGAACTACTTATGTACATGTCTCAACGACTCCATCTAAATTAAAAAATAAATCAAGAAATATTTCTTCGCACTTTTTTTCTATAGCATTCTGAGGGGAAATAATTATCTTGTTTAGACTATCAATATGCCCTCATTAGACGGTTAAGAAAAATATTATTTTTCTTTTTCCTTTTTGTGAAGCTCGTAACATGCAACAATTTCTCCTAAAATTGTTATTTTTTTGTGAAACTTGACTAAAAATATTCACTTACTTAAAAAGTCTCCTTAGAAGGAAAAAGGTTGAAAAATGCATTTGAATATGTTTGAGCTTAATGAGACAATTTAGAACACAAAATTGGGGCCGTGGGTAGCCTAGTGGTTAGAGCATCGGACTCCAGACCGGAAGGCCTGGGTTCGATGCCCGATGCCACCAAACACCCTCCGAGTACACACGGAGTACGTGCTCGTTAAATCAGTGGGTTCGTAGTCTTGTGGGCTTAATCACGAGCGCAGGGACTGGAGAATATTTCCCTCCCCTTCAGTCTACATGCAGAAATTGTGGAGGTGGAGATAGAGGTCGTGTCGCCATCTATCGTCCCTTCGGGGAACTTCGCCGAGCTAAAATCGTACTGTCACCTGTAAGGTGCTCAAGGCCAACGACAGGCGTACCTCTTGCCCATGCCACGATGAATTTCGTGGGCCTCGATCTGACTGCGTCAGACAGGTGGCATCAGACAACAACAACAACAGAACACAAAATTTAATGCATACAGTGAAAATCGTTTAACACGAAACTAAAACGGACTGGATATTGCGAAAAAAATATATATTTAACAAAATTAAGTTTATTATTAGGGTACATTTTAATTTTCATAGATATGAGTATTATCTTGTATTTAATAAAAATCAATGAATTAAAAATGTTCACAAGAACTTACTGAAATTAAAACGAAAATTTTCAAGTTTTTTTTTGAAAAACAAAACATTTATTGAATTTTTGAGTAATCTGATATTTTTCTTTGTATTGCCTTTTTCTTAGCATCAAATTGTTTGGTGATGTTCATTTTGTTACTTATTTCAATGTAGAGTTAGCAATATAAAAACCTTTACAAATTTCTCGTTTCCGTCTTCTGTTTTTAATCAACAGCCTTGAGAAGCTCCATCGTCATTTTAAACGAAGCAGTTTGAATCCCCTTGAGCTCTTAACCATTGTATTCGTAAGAAATTCTTTTAAAATATTTTTTTAAAAAAGCGTGAACCACACACAAACTCCCCGATTTGTACTCACATTGCGATGCTCACGTCACCCTTGGCTAAAAGTTGCTTAGATAGACAAAATTGATTATGTCACAAGCTATTCCGAGGTTATTTCAATGCCGAGTTAGCCGCCCTTCTATGAAACATATGAAATCATATCTCTTTCATTTTACACCCCTTTTAAATCTCCCCCACCCGGCTGGTGTTTCCGTAATTTGTCCATCACCAAAAGGGAAATATTTTCGCGTTAAGCAATTTTTGTTTTGTGTTAAGAGAAAAAATGCAAAGAAATGCATAATGGTTCGTCAGGATTGTTGTATTACTTCGTGTAAACCGATTTTTCGTCTTATGTGTTTTCGCGTTAAACGTATTTCACTGTATATTGCTGCAAAAGTGTTCATTTTGCTTATATACAATACTGTAATGAAGTACGACTGTAATCCCTTGACCTTGATTCTTTTAGAGCTATTTTTTATTTGTGTGATGTTAAATATTTATATCTCCCTTTAATTATTATTTATAACTGCAATCTAAAGTCTGAAAATTGCTGACAGCTACTCTTCCATATTTTAAGAGCTGTATTTTAACATATTTCATGTAATATAAAACTGTATAATATATATTTATCCACAAAGGGACACTTTCTTTAAACTACTAATAAATTGGTGTACATATAAATATTGCCATGTTTCGTAAACATTTCAACGAATTAGTGGTCCAGTGGTGAAGCCGCCGCTAGTGGAACTGCTGGTCTCAGGTTCAAAGCCTACCGATTGCTACTCGCCTTTTTTTTATTTGATTTAAATTGACTCTCTGGAAGTTTAAAAAGTGTTGCAGCGTATGCAAATTTATGTTAGTTTAAGTACTTCTAGAATATTCTGGATGCCACCACTGTATCGTATATAAGCTGCTTCCCTCGAGCTGGAGTTCAGCTTGCCTTGTGTATGATCAAGTAGATCACACTTGCATTCAATAAATTCTCATTGCTTTATTCAACCGTTGCATTGCTACCTGCTCCACTCCAGGAATCTTCGTGACAATATAACAATAAAGAGTACAATAAAGTAATAAACATTTGCATTTCGGTTCTATTTTTCTATACATTATAATACTGTACAGTATTATGTTATACTGTACATTATTATATTATATTAAGTAATATGGCATCATTCTACAATAAATTATATCGCTCTATGCATTAATAACATGTATTGCATTCTGAATGTCTGTAACTCTTTATTTTCAGACATTTTTATTATAATACATTTCTCTTTGTTTTAAATTATCTTGGGAAAAATTATTTTATGCAAGCGCACTTGCCATTTCACTTAACAACAATTGAAACACAATTGAGAAAATCGTAATAATTAGCTGGAGCACCCGTTCTGCGTATAGGTTTGTGGGGAATAATCCACACGTACTAAGCTTAAGTACGCAACCATGTTGGGCAAGCTAAGCTAAGCTATTTTATTTGAACTTGAATCAACATATATACAATGACTAGAAATAAAAATAGCGGTAACTATTTACATGTCCAGGTCACCAAATGTGTGGATTATTCCACTTGTCCACAGGCTAAATTCTTAAAAACGAAATTTATCTCGCAACATAACATGTCTATGAGGTTCAAATCTGGTGTCTTCTACACTGTAGGTAAAAGTTATGTATTGTAAAGGTTTCAGTACAGATCATAAATGAAGACATTAAACTCCCCTTTTTAGCCACTAATGAAAGTGTATTAAAGAATTAAGTATTTAAGTGTTTATAAAAATATAAAATGCAAAAAATTAAATTAACCCTTATAAATATTTAATGAATATTTCTTAACATATTGAATTTTGTTAAAATGAATGAAATAATGAAAAACAGAAACAAACAAACACTAAAAGAACTGGAGAAATTTTTATTTAAAAAATATTGAAGCTTGTTTTCAGTTTATTGTCATACTTCTAAATATAAATCCCAATCGTTTTTGTCCTGTTTACTTACATAATTCTCAAATCCTAAAAGAAAACTATTTTTTTACATATGTCGACGTTTCATTGAAGCTAGAATACGAGGTATTAATGTGCTTCTTGAAAAAAAGCTATGATCAAATAGTGAGAACAATTGAAGAGGATTTTTTCACTCACGACCCAAAATATTACTGTTAATTGCATCCTTTTATATGATCAGACTTAAGTAAATTTCATAAATTTTCATGTTGATTAGCATTAAAATATTTTAGACGCTACCGAAATACTTACACTTAAATACTTAAATTTGCATTTCTTCAAATCCCATGATTTATTCAAGTTATTCTTGAAATAAAGTTCCATAGCAAATAAACTAACAGTTAAGCCATTTTGTATTTAAGTTTGTCTTATATGGTACTCTATGTAGTTTATGTTTAATATTTAAACTTTTATTTTAACAATGTCTCAATCCTTTATATGCATTCGCATGGTACAAAGTTCAAATTGCTTCTAGTGTCATAAAATCATAAATTACAACTTCTGTTTGCTGTACATAAAAGTGTTTGGGAATTTATGATAAAGAGAAATCTCCAGTTTCATATTTCAGTGAGACGCTCATTTTCTCAGCGTGTTATGGTATACAATTTGGATACACTATTTTAGAGGAGGAATATTGCAGTGTCCTTCTCTTTGAGAAAGGAGATTTGCTTCTTGAATAATGGAATAAAATATAAATTCAACTCTGTAATATTTTCTTATGGTGCTCAAAATTCTATATAAATTACTTCTCTATCCTAGAAGCTTTTTACATAATGGACATTAAGCTAGTGACCAACATTTCTGAAATAGATTTTGGCTCAAAGGAATTAAACTGTATATCAAGTTAACGGCGAAGTCGCTTTTAGTAAAAGAAATATTTATTTGGAATTTCAACATGAGCTCAATAGTTAGTATAGGAGAATGTTATACAACTTTCCATGAAAAGATTATAGTTTCTACTAGTAAAGATGAAAAAAATCAATCATGATATATATTTCAATTATACGCATCTTTAAAAGATGTCATTTTTTCCGGTGGAGTTGCAGTGTAGCAACTTAGCCTTCTCAGACACGACAAGTCCCCAAATATGAGAGCCATTTCTTGGTAGCCTCGCTACCAAATTTGGATGTTTGAAGTAATTTTAATTCAAGTCCTCATCGGATGCTAAATATTTCCACGATTTAATTTTGCCGAGAGTATCAGAGTCTAATTGATACTCAAGTGATCTTTTACACGCTACATAATCATATGAAATGCGTTCCTACGATTTTCGACTAGCCAGAGTGAGTGAATACTAACACCACACTGTTCATCTACTCGACGTCTTTTGGCAACGGACCTCGTAATTTTGAACCATTGTCAAGTGAAGAGGAAGACACCTGAGCTGGCAGCCTTTCTATTAAATTCCACACCGCACCAAAGGAAGGACGTTTGAGCTCTCTACATATTTAATGTGCATAGCTCCCATGCACGGCGGGTTTTCAGCGGTACCAGGCTCGAACTCATTACACGCCGACCACGAGTCCGTTAGCTTGACCACTAGACTACCACGGACACCTAACCGGTGTCCAACCTGCAACCTCCAGCTTACGAAGCAGGCATGCTACCTCTAAGCCACCGGAGCCAATTTAAAAGATGTAATAAGAAATCTAAAAAAACACAGCGTGAAATAAATCGTAGGAGGGAAAAAATGTTAGCAATGTTGTTTTTTAATGATATCATCTACTTATATATATATATATATATATATATATATATATATATATATATATATATATATATAAAGATTTTTTTTTTATATATATATATATATATATATATATATATATATAATATATATAAAGATTTTTCAACATATACTGATTTTCAGTGCTTGAATAAATCATTTTAAAATGTTACGTTAACTCTAAGTTCTTTAATGGTACCAGTTTGTACAAGCACCTCCACACAAAAAACTCTACATTTCAGACTTGATTATGATATATCCCTTCCTTTTTTAAAAAGCTTTTGTATTTAGAATTATATATAAACTTATTCATTAATTGGAGTTAAAGATATAAAAATTGTTAAGGAAATCATTAAGACATTTTATTGATTTCAACCGATTTTCAAAATAGTTAAATATAGCTTGGTTTATCGTCATTAAAGTAATATATCGGCTCCTACCTTTACATTTTAACTTAAATATTATTTTCAAAAAAGCTCTTCTTATAAACTCAAAACAATTAAACACATTTATCTGTAATCAGAGTTCTTACTTTCAATTTTTTTAAACTTTCTTGAATTTTATTTCAAGTACAAAAATTTCAAATTCAATAATGAAAATTAAAATTACGAATATTAACAGAAACTCCATTGTAAAATTTATTTCTACAACTACTTCACAATTGTCTAAAAAACTCTACTATGAAGAATTTTACGGATAATTATACTTGATTAATAAGTGAAAACGCTCATAAAGGTTTTGTAGTTATATATTAATTAATTCAATTCCACGCAAAGTACAATTTTTTTGTAATAAAATTGTTTTTTATAATTAGAATTAAACTATTTATATAATTAAGATCATTCAATTTTTCTCAAATCTTTGTTAATTTAATGAATGGTATATAATTATGAGAGACAATAAAGCTATTCTTCAAGAGTATAATTTGTTTGATCCAGTGTTTTAGTTTGCTTCTTGAATGAAGCTAATTAAGAATTAATATACTAAATATTTAAACAGAACTGTGCAAACTTAGGAAACCATCGCATTTATTGCACAAATACAAGTTTGTTCATTTGAGATTTTCTAATCAAATCTCGTCTTGTATTTCAAGGTTCATGCTTTTATACAAATCATTCTACCAATATTACCAATATTTGTATACTTTTATACTAATTGTTGCTTTTTATACCATTAATTTATTCATGAGTCACACTCAAAGAATTATCTTACTATTATAGTTTTATAAATTTTTAAATACAAATAATTTTCTATTTTAGGTTTACTATACCGACTCTGCTCTAGGAACTGGAATACATTTTAAAATTTATTTCAAAAGCTTTGTTTAATATACCGTCTAATTAAACTTTCTTTTATCTTGTATCTTTACAAAATTCCACTTGAAAACGGGTTACTTAAGTTTCGATAAATGGAAATAATTCTTTTAGATTTGCCTCCTAAAATCTTGGGCATTGCTAAAAGAATTCTGAAAATATATATTACCACAAGTGTAGAATTTAGCACAAAAATTATTACTTAAATATACATTCGTAGTATTATTCGTAGTTATATTACTTGCGTGAATGTTGGAAGAAATTTTTTTAGGAAATGTATTTAGATTTATTTTGCATAAATCAGGTCCTTAAAACAGAAAATTGATAATAGGAAACATTTTAAATTAATGATGAAAGCATTTCACTACTTTTCGATTTTTATGATCGAGTTAGAGAATTTCGATATTTTTGATGCTGTCATTATTTAAGAAACAACGATTAGGAGAAATTATGAAGATGTAAAAAGAAATTTACAATACATCTTCATACTCATTTAAAAACTTGTAAAAGGTAAACTTTAGCACATTAGCATATCGCTTTTCATATTGTAAAAGGAAAAAAAAAGATGCTTTTAAGACAATATGAAATCTAAATATTAGATATATATAACTCCTTGAAAGATGAAGGAAGATTTAAAGTATACGACTACATATATATTCGGAACCATGACTTCGCAAAAGCGAATAAATGGATAATATTTATGATATTTAGTGTCACTTAGATTAGAACACATGTATAAAATTGTTTTAAGAATATTATTACAATAAAAAATTATTTAAGTAAAATATTTTGACAAAAAATTAGTATAGAATGACCAATTTTGTAAACATTCTCCTTTGATGAAAAATGTTTCTAATATAATAATATTTTTCCCGCATATAGATCAGAACTCTGTACAGAGACTCAACTAGAATTTTTGAAACATGTAACTTAGAAGTGGATTTATGCATATTTTACTACAACAGAGGGGAGAAATTTCTAGAAGAAAACGCCGATAATTATCTCAATTGGTGATAACTCTGAAAATAATGTGAATTTTGCAAAAATTCTAGTTGAGACTCTCTGGGGAAGTCTTTACTTTATCTAAGCAAAATATTATTCTCATTGAAGCTTTTTTTATGAAAGCAAAACGTTTTGAAAAAAGATTATTCGAAGTTCATTTTTTTGCCAAAAATTGTATTTAACTAATATTTTTGTCATAATGTCATTGAAACAATTTTATACATGTATTCTAATCTAGGTGGCACTAAATATCATGAAAATTATCCCTTTATGCGCTTTTTTAAAATCACGGCTCCGAACGTAGTCGGATACCTTAAAGGGAAAACATAACATAGTTACTACTCAGTTTAATCATCAACTCTTCCAAAACATTAATAAAATAAATTAATAGAACAATAATACAGTGCCGATTTAAGCTCATTTCAGGCCCTGCGCGTAGTATATCTACAGGTCCTTCGCACATTTATAACCAGAAAATCTGGTTAAGTCTAACTTATACAGGCCCTTCAGAGCCTCGGGCCTCTGGGCGCCCTCCCCAATCGCCCAATGGATAATCCGGCACTGCAATAACACATTTAAATTGAAGCATATTTAACAAAGCTCTAAAATTTCTTTATTTCGAAGTGATACAAAAACAATAATACTTTAATATTACAGTTTCTGGTTCAATATACAAAAAAATATATTTCAATGGTTAGAAATGAATAAGCAACACACGATTTACTTCACAAAACACATTCGTCAAGTTCAAAAGAACACACGATTTAACCTAATTATTTATACTTCAACATTGCTGATCCTGAACGATGCTTATCACTAAATTTAAAAATAGTAATAATATATTATAAGTTATTCAAGAAATGTTACGTTTTATTAAATTACGAAGGATTGGTTAGAATGCAAGCAATTGTTACTTATACATACCTATTAGCATGAAGATCTGGTGTATCACGATTGCCACTGTTACTGGATACTCTAATTGACAAATACATTTTTGCATAGCAGACGCAGATAAGCAGGAAGGCAGCACCTTTAGCACTCAGGAGGCAGATAATGTAGGCTAGATCTGGCAAGTCAGTGTTATCCATAGGCAAGCAGATGGATGTCCTGTTGTAGCTACTGATTCCAAAAATTGGCAAAGCTGCCATTACCAGAGCATATAACCAGCCAAGGATCATAACCTTAGCAGCAGTACCCAAATGCAGTCTACGATTGAGATGGATGGCATACGTGATGGCATACCATCTTTCCAATGTGATGACAGTGAGGGTGAAGATGGAAAGTTCGCTCGAGAAGACAGTTAAGAAACCAGCCATTTGGCATCCAGCACCTGAAAAAAGAAAATTTTCAAAGTAAAATCTTTTTGAAGAATAACCACTTTTTTTCATCGTCACGGATCATAAGTATTATGGATATGGTTAACTATTTTAGTGGGTTAGAAATGAAGTTATAAGGATATATATGGTAGGACAGTTTCAATATCGATGCTAAATAGTATTGGTAGAAAATTTTGTATTGGAACACATTTCTTCAATTTAATGGGTTCATGTAACTATATTTTAATATTATCTCTTTTCTTCTTACAAAACGTTAAAGGACTTTTTTTGTTTTACAATTTTTGTTCTTCAATTCGCTCATAAAAATATTACTGCAAAAATTATGAAAAGATATACTTGTTATTGAATTTATGATTATGTAGTAAAAAAATTTGCACAAAATATTATAATTATGAGACCCGCATTAATTTAAAAATAAATGAATTATACTGGAAATAATTTATTTCAATTAAATCTTTTATGTAACAAATTTTTATACCTTTTATAATAAGTTTTCCTACCAATAATAATTAACAAATAATATGAATCATATTACTTATATGTGTCTCATAAGTACTACTTATTTCACTTTCATCTCCAAGTAGTATTAAGTAATATAAATTTAGTTTACTTTGAAATCTCCCTCAAGAACGAAATAATCATACCATTTTCGAAGCTTATCTAATTACTTTAATTACAGTAACTGATAACCTAAACTATAAGAAATGGTACAGTATGAGTTAGTTTTTTTCCCGTATGGGGAATAATTTCATTAAAAGCAGTATAGATTTTGAAAAAAAATTGAGTATAAGGTAAACATGGAATCTTGCATGTACGTTAAGCTGAATGTATCACTCTTTTACTTTGAAAAGTACGTTTAAATTCATACTTTTCATTTACGTATTCAATTCAGTTTTTTTACTTACTACTATCGTCATGAACTTTTATTTATTTCTTAAGAATTTATATATTTTCTGGGAAATTTGTGAACAGTTTTCAAAAATATATTTTATTTGCGTTTAAATTATACATCCTGTCCTGAATTAGAAGAATTCCCAGTTGTGTAGAAAGTTGAAAACTTTTACTGAAATATTACAATATTCATATAATAATATTCATTTGAATCATAAAGTCAAGAAAGATAATCATATGAAAATAATTTAAATATTCATATTTTGCTCAAGATTCTAAGAAAATACTACATGAAAGTAACAATAATAAATAATTCCATCAGTTCATGTTTTGAAAAGAAAGAATTCATTTAGCACTTTGATATACAATATTTCAAAGAAAATGCAGAATAAAATATAAACAGTTTTATAAACTATCAATTCTGAACCCCTGCAGGTTTTTAAATTAAAGTGAAGAAAAAGTTTTTAAAGGAAATAAAAGAATATAATTTACAAACTCAATGAAACCATTTAAAAACATATTGATTCTCACTTTTCTTTCTTAAATCAGCACCATAACACACCATTTTCACTGCGTTGTAAAATCTTCATCAAATGCAAGTATATCTCGAAAGAATGGTTTCCCTCAGGAACTGAACAAATGAGAACATCATTATTGAAATACTCGTTTCCTTATGCAGTTCTTCGAATGTAATGCAAACTTTAACAGTCACTTCAGCTTTTATTAAAGAGGATATTTCCTATCCTCAAGAAAAAGGAAGATTTTTAAGCACAGATGTTTGCATATAAATCGTACAGAAGACTCTGATAAACCTAGAGTAAATTACTTTCCTGTGTATGCTGCGGTATTGAATGACAATATTTAGGAATAATAAAATATAATATAGTATGTAGCAAATCTATTTAATTTTGATACAAAGAGAAAAAAAATTCTTTTAGAGCTGATATAATGAAAGAAAAGTACTGGAAGTATTTGGGTATTTTTAGAAAAGGATAAGTGAAACTGAAATTGAGAGATGCATATTAATAAAGGGTGTTTTTTTAGAAGTATAGAACTTTAAATTGCAATAAAACCACGATGTATTATTCGATTGACATGAATTTTTTTATTCGAAAGATAATCTTGTGGCATTACATTTTAAATATGATTTCTGGCATAGAACTGCCACGGCTGGCTCGGATGTAGTCCAATCTGGACGTCCAATTTTCGATGACTTTTTCAACATTTGTGGCCGTATATCGGCAATAACACGGCGAATGTTGTCTTCCAAATAGTCAAGCGTTTGTGGATTATCCGCATAGACCAATGACTTTACATAGCCCCACAGAAAATAGTCTAGCGGTGTTAAATCACAAGATCTTGGAGGTCAATTCACAGGTCCAAAACGTGACATTAGGCGGTCACCAAACGTGTCTTTCAATAAATCGATTGTGGCACGAGCTGTGTGACACGTTGCGCCGTCTTGTCGGAACCACAGCTCCTGGACATCATGATTGTTCAATTCAGGAATGATAAAGTTAGTAATCGTGGCTCTATACCGATCACTATTGACTGTAACGTTGTGGCCTGCATCGTTTTTGAAGAAGGATTCCACCAGCCCATAAAGCGCAACTAACAGTCAGTTTTTCTGGATGTAACGGTGTTTCGACATACACTTGTGGATTAGCTTCACTCCAAATGCGGCAATTTTGTTTGTTGACGTAGCCATTCAACCAGAAGTGCGCTTCATAGCTAAACAAAATTCGCTGATGAAAATCGGGAACAACGGCAATCTCGTTTTGGGCCCATTCGATGAATCTACGCTTTGCTTGATCATATTTAAAATGTAATGCCACAAGATTATCTTTCGAATAAAAAAATGTCATGTCAATCGAATAATACATCGTTGTTTTATTGCAATTTAAAGTTCTATACCTCTAAAAAAAACACCCTTTACAAAATGAGTTTGTTGTTTCATAAGTCGAAAATTCTCGTATTTAGAAAGAAATTACTTATTTGTCAAAAATTACACCAGAGCATATTGCTGAATAAGGGAAGAAGAAATTTTTGGCAAGTAATTAGATTTTCCATCAGGTGAATTAAAATAATTGTATGTATTACTTTTTAATAAATACTTTTAAAATACGCTTTATGTGCTGATATCAATTATACCGTAAAATCCGGCGTAAAACGTGCACTTTTAACACAAAAATTATCATCTAACTTTACGGATGCGCGTTATACGGCGGGTAAAAAAATGATAACTTATATGCCACTTTTTCAAAAATCAGGGATAATACCTTGAATAAATGACTTCAAAAATTATTAGATTATACATTGTAGGCTTCTTTGTAAAAAAGGGGTGCGCGTTATACGGCGAATCTACCTAAAAAATAAGAAATGAAGCTTGAAAGTATAGGTGCGCGTTATACGCCAGATTTTTTGGCAAATTATATATTTATGATACTTCTTCTCTGCTCCTTCTTGATCATCTTTATTTCATAATTCGATACATCATGGATTAGCACATTTTCCCCCCTTCTTACTTTAAATTATTAACTAAAGTAAAACCTGGCGCATAGCTCGTATTTTGAGGTATATTCGCCGTATAACTCACACCCTCTTTTTTACTACGAAACCTGAAACAGGATAATGTACTGTTCTTTTGTTTTTAGGTCATTTATTCAATTATTATCCGAGGCTTATGAATAAATAGTATATATCTAGAATTACAACTCTAATTCCCATATGCCATTCCTTTAAAATAAACAGTATTTCGATATATGTAGAAGTATTTCTTTATCATCATCGGTTTTTTGTTTCCTCATTTTTGAAGCTATCATTTGTATACCCGGCTTTTAACGCTCAACCGTAAATTTCGATATTATTTTTGTGTTAAAAGTGCACGTTATATGCCGGATTTTAAGGTACACACGTTAAGTAGTGATTTTTATTCGTATCTCTCTTCCTGTTTTTTTCTTATTTTGTCGAAAATTCCCATTTTTCTGACAGTAATATAATGCAAAAAGATGAAAGATTGATATCTAGCTCTCTCTCCTCCTTCCCTTAGTTCCCAATATGATAATTGAAGGGATGAATATTGTTGGTATTGCTGAGTATCGATTTGTTTTACTTTTAATCTATTATTTATTTTATTTATTTAGGCTAAGATTCTCTATTAGCAACGTAATAATTATTTAATAATGGTGACAACAAAATAAATATAATTAAAAATTTATGAAATATTGCTTAGACCGCGACTACAAATTTGATTTCTAAAGACGTACAATTGTTTTAAGTTTAATTTTAGGTGGATTTAATTTGTAAATTTTAATATTTTTCATAATAATTCGTACAATTAACAAATATTTCCATTGCTTCGATAATTATTCAAATACTTGATTTTATGTATCAAATGTTTAAAAATTTAGGTTTACACTGTATAAATTAAAACAATTTTAAAATTAATGAATTTTTCCCTTGTTTTATATGTGTACTATGTTGCATACTTTATACAGTTTTAAAAAAGCACTTATATTTAGCATGAGCTGTACTGTGAATTCTATTCACAGTAACTAAACAGTAGGATAAGCATAATATTATTTTGATAATCTTTTTGTTAAAGATTTTGTTTTAACATAACTTATGTCTACTGTACTTTTTATATATTTTAATTTATACTTCTGCCCAGTAATTTATCAAATTTAAGGAAAATGTAGTTGCGATATGGCATGATAAAACTTGTTAGATCAGTCCTAAGTCTGCAGTGTTGCTTAATTATTCTAAAGATCCTATCGTCATTTTTTTCACTATATTTTTCGCTTAAAATCTTACGTTAGGTAATTTTGATCAATGCATGCATTATAGTTGCTTGTTATTTTTGTTACTGTTATTTACTTACATTTATCATAAGTCAATTAATTATAAGCTAAATATACTTTTTAAAAAAGGATATGAATGTCTACGGGAAGTATTTTTTTTATTTGTATAAGCTCATACTTATTCTTCTTTTTTCAAAACTCCGCTTGTTCTCTACTTCTAAATTTAAAATAACATTCTTTTTTTTAATTTTTTTCAGTCCTGTAAAACACAACATTCTTCTCTTATTATTTAAATTCCTTTAAAAACTTTGCTTTTTATTCTATTTTTATTTCCTTTAAAGATTAAGTTTCTCTATTTAATATTTTTGTGCAAAAACATTATTAAAATCATATCCCACACATTCTTTTCATATCACTCTACAAAGAGAATAAAAAAACAGCTCCGATCCTTAAATCAGTGTTTCTCAAACTGTGGGACGCACCTCTGCGGGGGGCGGGGACGAGAGCATATAAAAAATCGAAAATAAACGATTATTTAAAATAAAATTGTTCATTTACTGAAAGAAAGCAGAACAAAATAAAATCTAAGAGGATAAAAAGTATACATTTTCAAAGAAAAATAAAACGGTACCGACGTATTGGCAAAATTAAATGTAATGCAGCACATTGTTACCGATTCAATGCATGCGACATATGTGAAATCGGAGATGCCAACTTGGCGAGTTATTTTGAACGTTACAATTGGTGCGTTGGTACAGAAATACTTAATATACTTATAAAAGTATCAGTACTGCACCGCAATGTATTGGACTATTAATTCATCAATACTAAGTTAAGAAGAGCTAAGTTAATAATTACTGGTGACCCCATGGGCTTGTCATACATAAAATTATATATGAAATTTAATACTTATCTTGATAATGTGTACGATTTTCAATTAAAGTCGTATTGTAGCTTTACGTCAAAATACATTATCATCGAATTCAATACATTGCTATTGGAGGGAAGGGTGGCGCAATGGAAATTATGATTGAAAAATTGGATCACAAATATATAAAGTTTGAGAAGCGCTGCCTTAAATGCTTTAAATGTTTCCAGAATTAACTAAGTTCAAAATGAAGACGTGCTTCTAAATCATGTACCAGTACTTAAATTATATTAATTAAGAGATACGTTGAAAGTTTAATTTAATCATTTTATTTCCTTACAAAATAAATATCATGACATCTTTACTGACAAAATTTAACTGATAAACATAACTTTAAAATCTAAAAGTCAACACATAGAGAAATCGCATGTTGTCTTAAAAAATTAGCGTCAGGGAGGTTCGGAGCTCTTGAATAGTTATCTCTAATCATTTTAATGTAACTATTATTTTTTTTCTTTTATTTCTTTTTGATAAGACCTAATTTAAAAAATAACTATATCAGATGACGTAACAATATATATTAATTATATATTGTTACTACTAAAAAAAATACCTGGTGTCCGATAAGTAGGGCTACACGCTTTCAAATTTTAACTACAAATAAACAAATATACTAACTTGCGGTTTTGCAAAGTCCCTAAAGAAAATACCAAAGCTTTCATACAATGTTTTATTGCACAATTTAATGAACGCAACCGTTAGTCGCGCGCATCACATCGAGTCTATACAAGTATCGTCGTCTCATCATCTGCTAGGTTGGCCAGATTTGTCTTTGACAGTACTCTACCTATTGCCATAATTCTTTCATGCCGCTTTTAAGCTATGGATTTTGAAGTTGGGCTTCGTGTATATGTAGTCCGAAATTTACGCAGTACAAGTATTGCAGATATGAATTAAATACATCATGCTAAAAGTTGCGCGGTGAAACCCTTCTGAAAAGAGAATATTGCAGAACCTGGAGGTTACACCATTTTGTTTGCATTTCATGAAACAGAAACTTTAACTTTTTCTCTATGGAACACAAAAATCCGTAAGCGAAATTATTTGTTTATTTTTAATTCCTTTTTGAAAGGGTAGCCATTCTTTTAAGACACACTATAGTTCAAATTAAATATGCATTTACGTAAAATTCCACTATCTATCAATAACACTTACTACAGCGTTTCTTAAACTGTGGGGCGCACCCCCTTGGGGGCGCGAGCATATTGAAAGTCGAAAACAAAAGATTATTCTTAAAAAAATGATTAGTTTACTGAAAGTAAACAAACAGCACACATTCTGACATAATCAGAAATAAAATACACATTTACGCTGATATATTGCATTTATACATGTATCAGTGCCAACACAATATATTTTATAATTTAACAATACTAAGTGAAGAACAAGTTTAATAATAACCAGTGACCCCATTGGATTTTCATATATAAAATTATAAACAAAAATTCGTTCTTATCTTATTCATTTGTACGGTTTATAATAGATCCCTTAACTGCCGATTAAAAGTTACTTGATTCTCTTTCCAATGCCAACCATTTTCTACGTAAGTGCTCATATGTGATACATTGGGGGAGGAATGGAGAAGCAGAAATAATCTGAAATAAGTAAATTCTTCGCAAAAATTGTAAAGGTCTTTTTTTGTTGTTGCATTCCAAAGCCTTCGGAATAATTTTTTGAAGAGCAGTGCATAGAAAAGATCATAAGGCCTCGGAAAGATGTATATATACGTGCGGGGAAATTAATGCTTTGTGAGTGAGTCGTATATATACGCCGGTGGCAAGAGGTTTAAGTCGTATCGAATAGTGTTAGCATCGAAGTATAGTATTATTGAATTTAATACATTGCTATTATATAAGGGGGACGATAAAAATTATGATTAAATATTGGGTCGCGAATATTGAGACTTTGAGAAGCACTGACTTACCATGTTGCCATTCAATGGCATGGTTGAAATATGTCCCCATTGTTCGAATATCAACACAGGCGATTATTAGCAGATAGACGCCCATGCAAAAGTCAGCGAAAGCCAAATGGCACATAAGAAATTTGGATACAGTCATCGTCGAGCGCGCTGTAAGGATGACCACGAGGACGGCTAAGTTGCCCAACATTGCCGCAATGAGCACGAACCAAACAGCTACTCTCAACGACCACTGACCCATTACATCCTCGCATGGATTGAAAGCGTCTGGCTCTGGATAGCAAGTCACTTTTCTGAAGTCTCTGGCAAAGTTGCCACACACTGCTCTCACAGGATCATCTGGACGAATGGTCACTGGCTTGGGATGGAAATAACCTGTGAAAAAGAACAATTACTCATTTCAACTTTGATGGAAATAACAATAATAATAGTTTTGGGGGCATTTTAATTTATTTATGGGAATTTAGTATAGTTATTCGTACTTGAAGAAGGGAATTAACTATCACAAATTTAGAACTTGTTTAACAGCGTAAGAATTAAGCCACAAACCCAAGAAAATTCGAATTTTCATTTAAAAAAATCCAAACTTAATTTTTGTTACTAACATAAAAATTTATATAAAAGAGAATTTTGCAGTCATTTAAACTCTTAAGCAACAAAATGCAAGGAATTATTATTAAACTCTTAGTAAAAAAATTGTGATTTTTTATTACACATTCTAAATTTATATAATTAGTATTTTTTTAGCCACATAATGCCTTGATTTAATGTAATGTATTAAGGGTAAATTTTATAATTGAATAAAGTATTTAATCACTTATTTCTGTCTATATGAACTCATACTACATTTAGTACTTAGTGTTGCAATTATATAACACTAAAAACGAATTACATCAATGAATTTTCATGAGCACTAAAACGCCTAAGATTGAAAAAATTATGAATCATTAAAAGTTCTTAAATTTTTTTATTGCAGGAGCTTTGATTTCCCTTCATTTTGAAATGATATGACGAGTATAAAACCTTATAAAAATACATAACAGATATAATTTTGTTAACTTTTCCATCTTTCTTTTCTCTCAAAATGTGTTAACGTAAACATACCAAAATTAAATACAACCAAATTTGTAAAATATTTATAAGATCTACCGTAAATTTTACTCATTTGTCGATATTAATTCAAGAACATCACTTAATTCAATTGAAATAAATCAGATTTTCGGTTACAAGAGAATAAAAAATTATTACAATGAGTACAAATGATACAAAGCAAGTAAAATTACATTTATAACGAAAATTTGATGAATAAATATGCATATGCTTTTTTAATTTACTTCTAATAATTCTCCGAGGTAGAATCATTTATCATCAAGTTTATTTTTGATCAATTAAAAGGCATTCCTCGGACAGCTAATTTCTTCAAAATATGACCTTAAGAGAATAGCAACTCTTACGAAAGTGTACTTCTCTACATGACTTTCGATTAAACTACCCAAATTTTATGTCATTATGTCATTGGTCATTCAAATGGAAAGAAACCCATTGGTTGAATTTTGAACCAAGCATGTCATTTAAGAGATTATTCCACTCGGTTGAAATATCACAAATGGCATCACACTCGGATGGTGAGGCTGCTCTTCAGTTATCATTTTTTTTTTTTGAAGCAAATGAAATATTTTTTTTACCGATTATTTACCAATTTTACATACTTTTTTCAACCAATATTATTGCACATATCAAGGCCTGATGAAATTAATATCCGAAAGAATAGAACTAATATAATAAATAGCAAAATAGAGTTATATGGATTCTGATATAGTACTTGTTAAATACAATTGAAGAACAAACTAGGTATTATGAAAAACAAAATTGTTTAAAAATTAATCCATAAATTTAGATTTTTCATAGCACTCTAAGGATGCTTGAAGCAAAATCTGATCTTTGTTTTAAGTCATAATTCGAGCCACCCATCCATTATAGTGGTTCGTGACGCTGACTGCTATGCCTTAGGGCCTGGGTTTGAATCCCAGAGAAGGCATGGACGTTTGTAAATGTATAGTGCCTTTGCTGCATGGAGGTAATCTAAATGCGCGCCAAGTCGCATATCTTCTCTTGAGGTTGGTGGGAGGCCGCTGACCACCCTAGGGGTTTCTCCCTCAAAATTGGGATCGAACGGAGCATAAACGTGCAGTCACATGTGTGGTGCTCGAAGTTACGGCTAACGATAGGTGTTCATCTAACCATTTGTCTCGATGAATTTCGTGTGAATCGGTCTGACTCCGTCAGACAGATTGCATTGGCAACAACAAGAATTCATAATTTATCATAATCTATGGGGTCGATATACACGCTTATTATACGCTGGTTTAAAAAACAGAATTCAATTAAGAATATGTTTAAATATTTTGAAATTAGAATATTAAAGAATTTCTGAATTAAACAGTTGTAGTTTTATCAGTTATTGAAAATAAGATGAATCAGAACTCATTATGTCCCTATAGATACATTTTTGTAAACTATTTAAAATTACTCACGAAATTTCACAAAAGTAAGTGAGTGTTATTAATTTTTCAAAATTTAACCTAGAAAACTTTTGGTCATCAAAACGAAGTTTGAATCTCAGACAGTTTTGAAGTCAAATTTAAATTAATAATAGTAAGAATGCAAAATATTTAATAATGTGAAATGGAGAAGAAAATGCTACATAAAATATTTAAGGAACTTTTATCTACTTATCAAAGCAGTTTTTACATCAATTATAATAATGCTGTGGGTAAAAACGCTTATTTTTAACTTATTTCTGTATTAACAACTTTTTTTTTGTAAATTTCTTTTACGCATTTTTTAAAGTTTATTCAAATAATAATAATAAAAAAAGTTTTAAAAAATATTCTAAATTATATTATTATTTTATTAACTATAGCATTCGAGCTACAAATATTTGTACTTTGAAGCATATTACTTTTAAAACATTGATAACATAAAATTGTTAAAACATTGATTCTTCGAACCACTGACAAAATTTTTTTAAAAAGTATTAAATAGATTACTTTTAAATATGTAGTGCATTTCCAGTAATTGATTTGAAAAATAATTATTTTTAAAAATATTAATGACTATAGATGAATAGCTTCACGTACATTCTTTTTTAATTTGAGTTACGACGAATTATTCCATACTTATGCAAAAATTCTTCATACATTTGAGTTCATAATTTCCAAAATGTTGGTCAATTTGTCGTATTTGTTCAGATGGTTCAGTATTCAAAATATGTTGTAAATAATCAATTCGAAGTAGAATAAATTATTTAATTAAAACTAGAAAGTCATAAAGTACACATATTTACACTTAAAAACATCGAAAAAAATCTTTGCAATGTGAAATCAAAATTAGTCAGTAAACGCAACATTTTTTTTTTTTATCTCGTATCAAATAAACATATCAATGCGAATTCTAACAGTGAACTAAAGAATTTTCACTTCGAGATTCAATATAAAAAGAATGCCAACTTTAGCAACAAAGCTTATAATACCAAACAACTAAATATCAGTAAATAAAGTAAAAACTAAGAAAAACTACAGTCACACATAAATATTCTTAAATCAAATGACATGATAGTAGTATGAAAAAGGGAATAATTTTTACCGTAAATTTATATATTAAAAATAATTTTGAAACACATATTTCACTTTTACAAATCACATATTTTGATTCATATTCGAATCTAAATCAAACGCGTAGTATTTTTTTATGTATAGCGATCTCTAGCCATAGAAGGTGTCAAATAAAGCGAGTTATTGATGTTTTCAATTAATTTTTCCACAATGTCAGAGTATTTACAGGCAAAAGTAGTTTTGACCGATATATACACTATTTATTATCCTAAAAGTTAATTATTTAAATTATTTCTCGTAAATGATTCCCATAGTAGAAAAGACGAGTACCTGAATTTTTATTTATAAGAATTAAAAGTATGCTGCAAATGCTGTCATTTTCTGCGTAATTAAATAAATTGTACTAAATATTTTTTTACTTTACTTTTTTATTAGAACATCATAAGTAGATGATATATTGTTAAGTTTTTAAAGCAATCCATTTTTTTGTAATTTGTTTTCAGATACCCCGTATTTTAATTAAAATTCGTAAAAAATAAATTCATCATTAACTTTTAGGCTCCATAAAAAATGTTCCCAATTCTAAAGAAAAAATGAAACTGATAGTATTGAAATATCTCAAAATGCAAATCCGATGGTATCGAATCATATATATATATATATATATATATATATATATATATATATATATATATATATATATATATATATATCGAACAAAGTTGAATTTTTTAAGTAGATTTAAAAAATTTGTGATATAATTGACAACAAATTATATAGCAATATCTATGATAAAAGGGGAGCATTTAACTTCAATGCTATAAAGATACCGAACTTCAATAGTTGTTTACATCTATCAATATTTAGAAATATAATTTTAAATTTTGTTGCGAAATAATAATTTAATTACACACAATATTGATAAATTCAAGAACATCCAGAAATTTATATTATGTTGCGTACAGAATGATTATCCCATACCCTTCTTGAGAAAATAAATAGATCAAAAATATATCTTAAAAATCTTTTTTAAACTCATAAAATTCGCAAATTTGGGAAGGGTTACGATGGACTTTAGGAAATGCACAAAGCCACCACACAACATTAGGTCCACAAAGTTAGCTTGTTTCTGGTCCAGCTGTGAAGAATATGTACATTCCACACACAGGATACATTTTAATAGACACATAGACCAATATATACACGACTGCACTTTAAAGTTATTTATGACTAATCAAACAACTTTTTTCATGCAATCTGGTTTGCATCTAATAAAAAATAGTTAAACTCTAATGTGAGAATATGAATAATTTGGATTGGTATGACATTTAGTGGGAGTTAAGAGCAATATAGGAGTGATGATTGTTGTAGGAAATATGAGAAATCGTTCAGAAATTACGAATTGAAGTATTGATAGGATGCTCTTGGGTGAGGTTTTGATGATTCACACTATTCATTTGTGAATAGACTAGATTTTTAATTTGAATTCTCGGATTTTAGATATTTTTCATTTTAACTTTCGGTTTTTAGATATTTTTTCTACCTATACAACTATTTTAAAGATAGATGCATCATCTTTGATGTTCCTTGGTTCACTTATATTATGCACTAAATTGTTTTATAATTTTAATATTTTAATGTTATAATATCTTTTAGAATGCGATGGTGAATAGTTTAATTTTTCAAGTTTAATGGTTTAATTTTAACTTTTTAATTTTTAAATTTTTGAGAATTGGATATTTTCCGATTAACTTACCATATTGCAATAGGGGGAAGGTTGGCGCCATCACACTAGTTTAACCAAACTTATTGGTCTTAAGTCCGAGGTTGGACATAGATATTTTATAAATTTTTATTTTATAAAATTTTTAATTTTGTTTGAAATCGTTGGTATTTTATTTTCTGTATTCGCCATTGGTATTTTGAAATGAGATTTAGTATTATAAAATTCATATAATATAAATTTTTTAACTGATGGGGAAATTGTGATTTATTTATACATATTTTAATATATATATATGCATATAAATTCAATTATACTCTAAAGATATTGTTGTCAGTATATTTAAATATATCTTATTATATATACGCTTCCCGGAATGGTAGCTTTCTCCTAACTGCATTATGTACAAATCCATGTCAAAGATTTTATTTCAGAATGTTATGAAAATATTGAATTCAATATTTCCTTTCATGGTAATTTGAAGATTTAGCTAATTTAAATAATATTAAGTTGCAAATTGTATGATTTGTATTGTGTGTTCACCAATACATCAGTGCTGTTGATGTAAACGAACATAACTAAAGAAATTTTAATATGTTCTTTAACATTCAGATATTAAACAGTCTATAATGCTCAGCATAAATGAAATTAAAGAAAGGTAAAGATATTTTAACGTTAATGGAATGCAAATTGGTTTTCAATTCATTTGAATTCTCTTTTCCCAAAACTGCAATAAATATTAATAGAGAAAGAATATAGATGTAAATACAGTTGTAAATGGAAAAACAATTTTAAATAGTTTTTACTTTAACAGTTGTTTCTATAAAATTTCTTTAATTTATAGCGTTTCTGAAAATGCTTCTGGAAACTAGATTTATGACTTTTTTTCTTTTTTTGAGCCGAATTTAATGTCACAAAAACTTTATACTGCAGAAAAATATAATTATTTCAGTTTATTTACAAATAAAATGTATGCTCAACACAAAACACGTAACACTTTAACAGTACTATTGTTACATCAACTGACATAGAAACACGTTTTCTAAGAAAATTTAACCAATCTTGATAAAATGACATTCAACGATTTAAAATATTAATCAATAGTCAATATAATGTTTGCTTTTATTTCTTTTTAATTTTAACTATTTTTCTTACACTGGAGCTATATAATTTCAGCGACTCCAAAAAAAAATATTTAGTGATACAATAAAAAACAAAGTCTGAAATAAAGCTAGATTCATTTTTAACGACTAAAATTAGATTTCTATATTTACAACAGGTTAACTATTTATTTAAATTGCAATGATGAGGTGTTTCTATTCTAATCCTTATTGGAAACTTGCCTTTTTTCCTAATCTATTATTTAATTATTCCTTTTAAAGAGCAGAAGACTTTTAAAAGACTTAAAAATACCATTCCTTAGAAATTATAAATAATGAAATGTTATCATACACACTGAATTTGAACCCAAATATGTACTTCACATCTTCTGGTGATTGATTTTCCAAAACATGTAAATGCAGTAGACTTTTTTTTTACTGAGTGCACTAATGCGTTGTAGTGTTGAAACATGACAATGTGTTTTAAAGAATTAATCACACTCTAATGAATTTAAATTGAGTTGTCATTTTCCTGTGAAAATTATGTTCATAGTAAATAAAATAATTTAATAATCCAATAAAATAAACTTCAACCACAGAAACAATTTAATAATTTTAGCGTGAGTGAGTAAATAATAACGTTGCATTGTACAGCTACTCGAAGGCTTTTGGCGACGGGCCTCTTAAATTTGAACCATGGTCAAGTGACGAAGACTATACCTGTGAGCTGGCACTTCCTTCTCCTAACTTCTACACCACTATAATGGGAGTCCATTTGAGCCTTAACTAATTTGACGTGCATCGATATTCTCTACGAAGCGGGTCTTCAGTGGTACTAGACTGTCGAACTCATGACAAACCGGCCACACTGTGATACTGACCACTAGGCTACCGCGACCGCTTAATGATTTTGGAATCCGGGACGTGGGTTGCCTAGTGGTTAGAGCATCGGACTCCAGACCTGAAGGCCTGGGTTCGATGCCCGATGTAGCCAAATATCCTCCGAGTACACACGGAGTACGTGCTCGTTAAATCAGTGGGTCCGAAGTCTTGTGGACTGAATCTCGAGCGCAGGGGACTGGAGAATATTTCCCTCCCTATCAGTTCCATGCAGAAATTGTGGAGATGGCGATAGGTGGTGTCACCATCTATCGTCCCTTCGAGGAATTTCGCCGAGTTAAATCGTACTGTCACATGTATGGTGCTCAAAGTCAACTACAGGCCCTTGCCATGATGAATTTCGTGGCCTCGATCTGACTACGTCATGGTGGCATTAGAAACAACAACAAGAATATTCCAAAATAATTTTTCATGAGGACTCCTAATGGAATTTAATTTATATATTTATGTATATAATTTTATAATGGTTAGAACATCATATACGTCACATTTATCTTTATTTCTTTTTCTGTTTCAGTCACAATTATTTATATATAAGTGTTACTTACATAATTTGCAATTTCGAAATAGATATTTTTCCCTTTTAAAGCAATATATTACAATATGACATTATTAGGTACAACGCTGTCACGCAACCGAAATTTTAAAATTTGTCTAAATATAAAAAATGAATAATATGTAAATGATTTGAGAAACAACATGGAATCAAAAATTTCGAATTTAACATGAAATATTACTTATTTAATGCATTTTTAGTTAATTGTAGAAATAAAAGTGATTTTTTTACGATTTCCTCGCTGATTTTTGTTTATGTTTTAATACAAATAGTAATTTTACATAAATACTTAGCTCCAGAATGTAAAGCAGTGATCCCCAAACCCTGGGTCATGGACTGTTACCTATTCGCCCCATCCCCATTTCAGTGGTCGCGGTAAAATTATCAAATTTCAACCGATCCGTAATGATATAAAATTTAGAGAGCCCTAATATAAAAGATATCATAATGTTAATTTTAGTGGCTGTCTTGTTATTTTTCTTACTACAAGCTTCACAGTGCAATTGAAAATAAATTAGGTACATAATTAGTGAATTAAAAAAGTATTCACGAACAACAAAAAATTTTCATTGCAGTTATCCCTATTATTGTATTCAGTAACAGAAACACAAGAATCCTTAAGTGTCCCTTTATTAATTTTTCAGAAAGCACTTCTGAAATATCTAACTCTATAAACTTGGTTTCAAATCTTTTCTTTAGAAAGTTTTAGTTTGGGTGAAAATGCGGAATGCAACACACAATATTGATTACCGATATATTTTTCAATTCCTACTATTAGCCTCACACTCTCTATATATTTATTTATTCATTTATGTTGGTGAAATTTTTAATCGTTAATAAAATACATTTTAAAGCGCTCGTTTGAGATGAAATTTTATATATGTGATTATTTTGGATGACAATACAGTAGTTTAATTATAATTAATAAAAAATTAATTGATTAAAACTAATTATTCAAATAATTATAACTACAGCCACGTAGGCATCATTTTTGGCAATTTAGCGACCATTTTGGTGACTTGAGTCAAAACTTTAAAAGATTTTTTTTTTCTAACGTTTTAAAGCATTCAAATGAACAGAAATTTTATGTACACAATTGTTTTGGATGACAATACGATACTTAAATGATAAATAATAAAAATTAATTTCCACTTAATGTTGTGATTCCGTCATATGTAAATACATATTTATATCAATTGTAACTATTTAATAAAAAGTAGCTAAAATAAATTTTTTCTTTGTTGATCTTAGCAGGAATTGACTTTAAAAAAATTATTTTTATAATACTTGTTTCGTTCGTATAAGAACTTTGTACGATATATTTTATTATTTAAATCCCCTCTGGTACTCTCGGCAAAATTGAATCATTGCAATATTTAGCATCCGACGAGAGCTTAAATTAAATAAATTCAAGCGCCAAAAATTTGGTAGTGGGAGACGCCACTAGATGGTGCTCTCAATGAAATGGCGCTCACAATTGAGGACTTGACTTGTCTGTAAAGGATAAATTTGCAAAATTCATTCCTTTAAAATTAAAACAAATATATTTAAGTCAAATTTAAAGATAAAATTTTATTACGGAATTATTTTTTAACATTATATATTTCACTGACTGCAATGAATATAAGCGAATGATTTTTTTGAAAAATATCAATTTTACTAAATATTTAATAAACATATTCAACCGTTTCCAGTTAGCATTACTAACATTAAAAAAGTACCCAAGAAAAATATAAATATATAGATTTATTTATAATTACAATATAACTAATAATTTACAAAATAATAACGTTTATATATAACTATCATAATTATTTTGAATTTAAAACTGAAAATTTTAAACATGATTAAGTATTGAAAAAGGCAGAGTTCTTAGAGAAATTATGTATCAAGTTTCTAGCAGTAAATTACTAATTTATAATTATAATTTTCCTATTAAAACACAAATGTTTAAATTCGAGAATTGAATGGCAAAAATTCCTATTAAATAGAAATAACCATTTAAAGTTTTTATTAAACTTAAACTTAATATTCTTAGATTAAATTTTGAAATTGAGTGTACAATACTTTGCAAAATGCATTAAAAACACCTTTGCAAATTGAAAAATGATTTTGTAATAGTATAAGTTGATGGCAATTATGCAAATCATTTTATAATTAAATTCTTAACAAACATAACATTTTCATGAAATAAGGAATTTATAAAACAAGTTAACAGCAAAAGAAAAATTTGTTGGATTGTGACTAATGCTGTTAAAAAAATTACAAAGTTTACTTCAGTATGCTTTAAATGACATTAAAACACTATTATTGTCCAAAATAATAAAAATATAACTATATCCATGCAAAGTAAAAGCATACCTTCTATATGTTGCTGATATTGAAGACATTTAATTCATTGATATAAAAGAAATTAAGATTCTCAAGTTAGTATGTAATAAATATTCATTAAATAAATTATTAAACTATGGAAATATTAACACAATTATACTACTTTCATTGAAAAAGCTTTTTATCTCACAGTTGTTAATATCATCAACAAACTAAAGAGCTACACAAAGGTAGTCAAAATAGAAATAATCCGGCTAAAATATATCTGCTCCACTATGAAATTTATAGTGTAGTTATTAGTTCTTTTCATATACATATATGTCGGCTCCGGAAACTAAGTACTGTTCCGTTGCGCTTGTACGTAAGGGTTGAACTCTGATACTATCTTTAGTTGTTTGCTAGATCAGTGACCCTATAAAAAACGGATTTTATTGTTTTATATGTGTTATTGATCTTTGAGAATGTTGTTTAAGATGATTGGCGATCCCGCCGACAGTAAAGTGCGTTTTGCAATCCATGTTTTCTTCTGCTTTTTTGACGCAAGGAATGTTAAGCCTATTGAAATTAATCATCAACTTGAAGAGATTTATGGTAAAAATGATATGGTAAGAAAGTCTGTTCGACAATTGAATGATGAATGAACCAACGTTCATGACGAAATCTGGAGTGGGCGTCTTCCGTTATTAATGGTGGTTTAGTTGAAAAAGTGAATGATAAAATTCGTGAATGATAAAATTCGTGAAAACAGACAATTTACAATAAGATTTGTATGTAATGAGCTTCCACGAATTTCAATGTAGGCTAATTTCTTTAAAAGAAGTATAGGCAAGTTTGTTACCCAATATGAAAAATGCCTGAACAATGGTGATAACTATACAGAAAAATAGTTTTTGTCGTGCTCTTTCAAGTTAAACTAAATACTGTTTCGAAAAAAAAAATCTTTTATGAGAATTTTTCCAAAACGATAATTTCCTGACACGCCTCGTATACGCATATGATTTTCTATTAAAACTATAGAATGCATACCTAATTTTTATTTCTATCCTGAATATTTGATTTCTATAAGAACCAAATATGAATCAAACAAATCAGATATTTTTAGAGTTACAATATTACAATTAAAGATTCATAATCATATTTTAAAATGTAATATTTACAAAACGGAGACCTTTCATTTTAACATTTTCAGGTGTTTTTATGGAACTGTAGAACATATACATCTCAATTTATGGAAACGATATTTGTCATTATATGAAATTAAGTATGATCACATAACTAAACAAAAAAAACTCAATCATTACAAAAGTTTTATAATCATCGATGAAGAATAACTATCCCTTATTAACTTTACAATACAAATATTATAAAAAAAATATATATGACAGATCCTAATAATTTCCTTTTTAACAATCTCTAATGTATTTTTCCCATAACCATTTATCTTTTTTTCATGAATCTTGAAGCTTTACTTTCCTGTATGGCTTTTAATATAATTTGATTATACATGTAATAGTCATATTAATAATTGTTCATGTAGAATATTTTTTAGTCTTATAAGGATGTTGATTTCAATATATATAACTTACCACAACTGCTTGATTTCATTGCAGTAAGAAAAAATAATTTTGTATTTTGAAGTTGTTCAATTTGTGAATTTGAAGATATAATGTAGAACGTCTTATGTCAATCAAAAATATCTAAAAATAATTTTAATTACACACAGAATCGTGATAAATGTTCAAAATACAGGGTGATTCAAAATTTATCGTTCAAATTTCCCAAGCAGGTAAGGAATACGCCAAGAAACATATTTCCCATTAGAAGGTATGCCTGCGAATGAATGGATACGCATATAGAGGTCGCTGTATGTACCCAACTAGTGTACAGCTCAGCCGTCCACTCCCGGTAGTCATGAGAGGAATCGTTTTAAGCATCAAGAGCTAGCGGATATGCATCTCACATACGGGACAGAGGTAAATTCGGCCGCCAAACTTGCCAAGTTTAAGAAGACCAATATCTCAATCGAAGAAGGCCTTAAAATCAAATGTTTGCCCATGTGTATCGCAATCTGAGTTAACGGGGTTAACTGCACTGTAACAAGTATGACTCGAGGAGAAGACGGCCGGCGTGGACTGTAATCGTCGAAGAACAAGTACTACAGTCCATCGAATATAATCCGAATACCAACTCAAGAGCTATTGTTCAACATCTTTGGGTCTGTCAGTCAGAGGTGTGGCGAATAGTGTACGAGTAGGGTGTGTATCCTTTTCATCTGCAAAAGAGTGCACACAGTTACAGTAGTCTGGAAATTATCTGAAGAGTGTGAAATTTGCCTAATGCTTCATGCAGAAAGATATCGTGGACCCCAGTTTTCCAATTTTTTTTATTTAATCATGAAGATGTGTTCAATACACACAATTAATATATGTGGGCTTACGATAACCCACATGGTACAAGAAATCACACTCAACATTGCATTGGCTGGAATCATTGATAACTGTTTGTTTGGACCTTATTTGCTACCGCCCTACTTGGAAGACCAGAAATGCCAAATCCTTCTCGATACTGAGTAGCGGACTTTTCTGGCTACTGCTCCTGTGCTTATTCACCAAGACATGCTGTTTCAACATGAACCCCGTAGCACAATTTTTGCGTGTGCTCACCGAAAGCGAACATTCGGAGAGAGACGCACCGACAGAGGTGGATCAATCGCCTGGCCTATCAGGTCACCGAATTTATCTCCCTTGAATTTCCTTTCTCGGAGGCCTTGATAGACCGTATGTGCGAGATTCTCGTCGACAGTGAAATGGATCTTTTTGCACAAATAGTGACCACCGCAGTGATATGTCAGGTGATTTTGAAAGCTTTCGTCAGTCAATGAAACGGCCCTGTGAATCCCGAGTCCATGTAAATGGTTGCAATTTTAAACATCTCTACTATGAAACTTTAGATAGTCTTGTTGGAATAAAAGTCAAATTCTTTACCACTTAACTGTGTTGTTTCCTTGCGTTCAGTTTACTTGTCCATTTTGTTCACGTAGATGACATTTTCTCACACATTTTACTATGTGAAATCGGTTTCTTGACGCATCCCCTACCTCACCACGAAATTCAGAAGGTACGTTTTGAATCTCTCTGTAAAATTTCTTCAATTAACTTCATATTTTTAATCACACTAAAGAAAAAGAAAAAATAATAAATTTGAAAATTTTAGAAATAAAATTTAAAAAAAAAAAACACATCGCGAAAATTTTATGTCCCGGTAATGTTTCAGATGAAACTGTGAAGAAAACGTCTGATATGTTACTACATGAACAAAATCATATTTATGAAATAAATTCACAAAAAGAAAAGATTAAACTGAAAATATAATGTGAGTGATTTTTACTCCCTTACTACTAAATTTCTATTTTTTTTTTAAATTGCTTTCCACTTCAGTAACATTATGCCTACTTAAGAAGCTACACGTTATTGGAGGTGGGATAAGGATTCAAAAACACATGAGATATTAAACAAAAACTCTGACTACATGTTTACGACGATTTCTAATCGGCTGACATGGTCATTAATGCGGTTGAAAATGTTTAGTGCATTACCATTCGCTAAAAGGATACCAATTTTTTTCTAAATCAAAAAGCTGCCATCAAATACACTTGAATTCTATTTTCAATGTTATATAACTCTCTCTATATATTTAATTTACTTCTATAAGATAATACTTCAAAACAAAAACCAACCACATGTTAGATTATTAGAAAATAGCAATATATTTTTATGTGAACAAATATCGAAGTCGCACTACTCAGCTACTTGAGGGCGTTTGGCGACGGACCTCATAATTTTGAGCCATGATTAAGTGAACAGGACGACAACTGAAGTGGCAACAACTTTTCTAAATTCCCCACCCTGTGAGGATTCGCTCCCCAACACGTCGGGTCTTCAGCGGGACTAGGCTCGAACTCACTACACTCCGACCACGAGTCTGTTTCCTTGACCACTAGGCTACCGCGGCCACGCAATACTTTTTAAACAATACTTGCTAAATTAAAGAACAATAGGTTGATAAAGTGAAAATATTTTAAGCATAAATACAGATGTTTTAATTTTTAATGCTTTATTTTATCGTTCTTTCGATAGTTTGATTTTTAACATAAAGAATATAAAAGAGTTAAATATATTTTTCTTTTACTTCGAATTTATTCTTTTAAATATTTATACTACAAACACTAAATTACTTTACCTAAAATATTTCTTTTGCAAAATTATTTACACTGGTGTGCAAAAATTAAGGACGAAGTCGAAAAATTAGCATATCAGCTGAACGAAGAGGCAGAGCGGACAGGAAGACCAATCAGGAGATTAAGTAAGGTGATGTACGGTAGCACATGCGCAGATATGCAGGTAGACGTAATGGGGGAGTGTCTGAGTAGTATAAAGCATGTTGTCGGGGTAAGATCAGTATTTCTGGCAAAGAGATTGCACGCCGTATAGCAGTTAAAATCACACCGAGTTGCTGCCTCAGCGAGCAATAGCGAATAATCAATCTGTTAGACGACATCTGGATGCTTTTACCCGAGGTCGAATCATTGGGAAGTTGGAGGAAGGCCGCAGTGTGACAAGTGTGGCTGCAGAGTTCGGAATTGCTCACAGCATCGTTTCACGACTTTGGAGACAATTTCAAACTACAGGAACAGCTATCTGGGGGTTCAGTAGTGGTCGTCCACGAGAAACCACACCCGCAGATGACCGGTACATTGTCTTACAGGCCAGAAGAAACCATCGGCAGACAGTGCGAGAAATCGCAAGACACACGACACAGGCGACTGGACGACCGATATCGCGTTTTACCGTGGCCAGAAGACTGTAAGGTGGTGGTCTGTTTGCACGACGCCTTGTACGGTGTGTACCTTTAACGCCTGCCCATCGGAGAAGGCGTTCTCTGTGGTGCCGGGAACACCGGAATTGGAGAGACAATGAATGGGGACGAGTACTCTTTACAGATGAGAGCAGATTCGGTTTGAGTAGCAATTCTAATCGCATACTCATCTGGAGAGAGCGGGGAAGCCGCAATCATCCCTCGAACATCATTGAAAGGGACAGGTATGGAGGTCGCGGTGTTCTCGTTTGGGGAGGCATCATGCTTGGTACTCGTACAGACCTTCACATCTTCGACGCAAGTTCAGTCAACGGGACCCGTTAATGTAACGAGATTCTTCTTCCATATGTGCGTCTTTTTGGAGGCACTATGGGTCTGCAGTTCCTTTTCATGGATGACAATGCACCATGTCATCGCACAGTAGCTGCCGAACAGCTCTTAGAGAGTGAGGATATTGAACGTATGGATTGGCCGGCACGATCTCCGGATCTCAATCCCATCGAGCATGTATGGGATTTTCTAGGCAGACGCTTGGCAGCTCGTACTTTACCACCAGCAACGATTCGGGAGCTTCGATTGGCGCTGCAAAACGAATGGGCAGCAATGCCTCAACAACTCACTGACACCCTCATTCTCAGCATGGGCAGACGCTGTGAAACCTGCCTAGCAGTCAGGGGAGATCATATCCCCTACTAAAGACCGGATGTTTCTTGCTGGACACCCATCGCAGGGATGTTTCGGCCTTTAGTCGCATTGCGCTCCATGCTACTTTTTCAATGAAGCTTCTTTTTATCCCTCTGATTTCTCTTTTAGTAAGTGTTGCTTACATTACACATGTCCTTACGTATTGGGGATCTTACGGTATTAAATGTGTTGATTTGGAAAGCTTTTGTACAAAGTTATATTGAAAAAACCGTCTCGTCCTTAATTTTTGCACACCAGTGTATTATATTCTTAGCACAAAAAAAACTTTTGAGCATTACATTACATCAATTTGAAGATAAATTAAAACTAAAGTTAAAAAGAAATTCAAAGAATTTTTTTAAAAAAGTATCGGATCTAAAAATACTACATTTTGTATATTTTCACTTAAAAAAGAAAAATTTTAAATGTTTACTGCTTTCAGAAGAAAGTACGAATAAAATGTCTTTTAAAAGGAGTTGTTTGAATTTTAGTTTCAGCTTAAAACTTGTAATATTTTAAAAGCTTTCGTGCAGATGTCTGAGACAAAATGAAATATGCTGACAACAAAATTTCTTCAACTGCTCTACTTTAAGCCACCTGTGCCATCTAGCAAAGATTAAAGTTCTTGCAGCAGAATTTACTTTAAAAACACAGAAATCTTTAATAATAAAAGTTAAAAAAGCTATTTTGAATGAAAGCTGGAAGGAGAAAATTGGGAACAATTTTCGAATAATTCACATTGAATTGAATTTGAATGTTATGCTGTAAAATTATGTTATTGACAACTCTTCCTTTGTTAGAACTATGCAGAACCTAAATAAAAATAATACACCATGATGAAGTTTGCGAATAATTTTTCTCTTAAATCAAAGCATTACCGCAAATTTGAGGATAGAATAAACACTAATTTTATGTAGACTTCCAAATAAAGAAAACAATCTTCCTTAGTACTAAAAATACAATTTTAATACTACAAGGATCTTTGATTCAAAGGCAATGTATTTAAAACGCTAGAAATTTAAAATCTTAGCTTAATATGAAATTTTGGATAAATGAAAATTCTTTCTATATTAGTATAATATATAAAGAGTGTTTTTTTCGGGTATAGAAGTTAAAGTTGGCATTACTTTCCAAGATGGCGACCGATTTAACAGCTGTCAAGTGATTTATTCTCAGTTTGGTTTGGCAATTCATCAAAACGATCATCAAGCAAGGCGTAGATTCGTCGAATGGGCCCAAAGCGAGATTTCCGTTGTTCCCGATTTTCATAAGCGAATTTTGTTTAGCGATGAAGCGCACTTCTGGTTGAATGGCTACGTCAACAAACAAAACTGCCGCATTTGGAGTGAAGCTAATCCACAAGTGTATGTCGAAACATCTTTACATCCAGAAAAACTGATTGTTTGGTGGGCTTTATGGGCTGGTGGAATCATTGGTCCGTACTTCTTCAAAAACGATGAAGGCCACAACGTTACAGTCAATGGTGATCGGTATAGAGCCATGATTACTAACTTTTTCATTCCTGAATTGAACAATCATGATGTCCAGGAGCTGTGGTTCCAGCAAGACGGCGCAACATGTCACACAGCTTGTGCCACAATCGATTTATTGAAAGACACGTTTTGGTGATCGCCTAATTTTCCTTTTTGGAACTGTAAATTGGCCTCCAAGATCTTGTGATTTAACACCGCTAGACTATTTTCTGTGGGGCTATGTTAAGTCATTGGTCTATGCGGATAAGCCACAAACGCTTGACCATTTGGAAGACAACATTCGCCGTGTTATTTCCGATATACGGCCACAAATGTTGGAAAAAGTCATCGAAAATTGGACGTCCATATTGGACTACATCCGAGCCAGCCGTGGCAGTCCTATGCCAGAAATCATATTTAAAATGTAATGCCACAATATTATCTTTCAAATACAAAAAAATTCATGTCCATCGAATAATACATCGTTGTTTTATTGCAATTTAAAGTTTTATACCTCTAAAAAAACACTCTTTACTTCTATAAATGTATTAACTATAAAATACACATTTATTAAAGACGTATGCGCTCATTTAAGGGCAATTTTCTTTCACTACCCTCATCTTAGCCGTAAATGGGAAGATGCATATACAGGGGAGTCCAAAATTCATGGTATTTTTATAAATATCTTTTCTGTTTTTTTTTAATTTAGTAATTTAATTTTCGTTTAGAAAAATAAGCGAAATAACAATGTAAAAAGTTATTTTACTTTGAATTGAAATAAGTTGAATAACTCACTTACCTTCGATTTCTAAATTTTCATTGTCATTCAAGTGGTGTAGCTGGCTAGGATAAGCTCCCTCTGCTTGATGAAAGCAGCCTTCTTTTCTAAGAATCTCCTCAAGATCTGATTCCCATCCTTCACTCTGGTTAAAGTCGGAGGAAGGGGTAAAAACCATATGACCATAAACCACTTCATCCGATTCATCAACTGTGTGGAATTAAAAAATATATAATCGTATAGAGAAGTAATATTTGAATAAAAAGACTATTAATATTTATAAATTCGAGGTTCAATTTTGTTGCAACATTAATTTTAAATTTGGATCAAATACTTTTCCAACTAGCCAAATTTGTCAACCAAAAATAGAATATGTGGTCCTTACATATTATCGCAGCCAATTGGTAACATTATATGAAACGAAGCACATGGTTGCCAATCAGCTTGTACGACACATAGGAAATAGGGATTGATAACTTGGCGAGTTATTGACAGAGTTGAAGATTATTGCGATAATACGTAAGAACCGAATATTTTCAAAAAAATACCAAAGAAAACTGGGGGTTAATTCTTGTTCTTATCGAGCAATTCCAACATAGGATGTCTGGAAAGTAGGGCTACACTTTCAAAAAAAAAATTAATAACAAACAAAGGTTTTCACATGTCCCACGAAGAAAAGATTAAACTTTCTGTTTAAAAAAATGCAAAGTAGATGGCACAATAACCACGTTTTGAAACTATATTGCTTCACAATGGCCTTACCGCAAGAACAAGTTGCTGTAACATGAACATACTTGTTCTTCGAATTGATCTACGCAACACATGTACAGCATAAATTTCGGAAAGCTTATAAATGAAGTCCACCTTCAAGATCCACATTTTGTAAGTGACTTTAAAGACTTATAATGACAGGTAGTGTATCGTCGAAAACAATACCTGGTCAACTTAGCAGAAGCTGCGGTAACATTATATGAATTGAAGAATGCTTTCGTAGTAGTCCTCGTAAAAATCAATTTACCATGCTGGCCAGAAATTACAGATATTAAACTCAGCTGTGTATGATGTAGGGCATAAAAGTTTGAGGCTTCATGCATATAAACTGGAATTATTGTATGAGTTAAAGCATGATGATAAGTCTCGCCGTTGAACATTTGCAGAAGAAATTCAACAAAGAATAGATGGCGAAGCTTTAACGACATGTAATGTTTTTAGATTAGACAGCGTTTCACATATATATCAAGTATTGTTAACTAATACAATACTTGAATATAAGGATTAGAAAATCCGATGTCTTACTGGAGGAAGTAAGAAATAGTCCTAAGGTAAACACGTGTGGGATGGTTAAAGACAAAAAAGAAATAATGGACCTCTTTTTTTCCCCGCAGAAACTGTTTTCTTAGACAGTTACCTTGATATGCCTGAAATTTTCGCATTTCCTCAACTAGAGAACTTGTAACCCAATATCATTTTCTAGCAGGATGGAGCACCTTTTCATGGAGTTTTATAAGTGTGAAAGGTTTTAGAAGAAATGTTTCCGGGGAATGGATTAGGTAGAGGAGTTCCAATACCATTTTAACGTAGATCTCAATACATAACACCTTTGGACTTCTTCTCACGGGGATATATGAAAAACATTGTTTGCCAATCTCTAATTAGTGACACTGACGAAACGAAAAGTTGAATCACTGCGGACATTCAGAATATTGATCCTGCAATGCAACACAGCGTGGTTAGAAACTTGTATAGTCTCGAAGTGTTGCTCGGAAATAATCATACAATAAAACATTGTGAAAAGGAATTTGGTATTTTCTTAATGGAACATAAAAAGCAGAAAGTGAATATCTTCGTTTATTTGTAATTAATATTTGAAAGTGTAGCCCTTTTTTCGGTCACATAGTATAATTTCTTCTGGTAGATCGAATACCTCTATTAGAACAAAAGAGAACTTCATTCATATATATTTTTGATCAATACATCATTGATTTAACATTTCTAACGGTACTTTTAAAAATTTTAGCAGATAAAAGATACTGTAAGATTTTTGCATAAAATATATATTTATTATTAAATATGAAAGTGTTGGTTTATATATAATGATTAAAATATTGAGTTTCCCAAATCAAATGAGACTTGTATCTATGGTTATTTTATAAAAAATTACAATTAACAAAGAAATTAGCTGCATTTTTTTTTTATCAAATCGCATTAAGATTTTTGAAATCATGAAATAATGAATAAGTGTGATTGTTAAAATAAATATACATGAAAAAACCGCATATACATTTATTTTAAATTTAGAATAATTATTCTAAGCAGATAACGATGTTCAGTTGAGTTAAAGTATTACATAATAATTACTTATATACGGACATAACATTTTACTTCATAAAATTAATATCCCATTCGCATGGATTACACAAATCATATATATACCTGCATCATCTTTCAAATAGGGTGACGACGAAGCTGATCGCTTACGAATTGTAGGCATGGTGACATGGACAGTAGAATCCTCAGGGGTCGTAGATGTGCAAAACCTTCTGTGTACGTCCCTCCTAAGAGACTGTAGACGACTAAATTCCCATGGGTCGTGGGTATTAGGGAACTTGAAAGCACAGCAATGATATGGATAAGTAAGGTAGGCTTCCTTGATATCCGGAAAGTGAAGGACTGATGGGAGTTCCCACATGTCAAAGGCGTCTTTCATCTTTAAAACTTCCAAACTGCTCAACCCACGAGTAGGAAGTCGACGAATCCTTGTCTCCGAAAGGTCTCTGTTGGGAACGCGGTTGAAATAGGTTTGAGCATCAGAATGAATTTTAAAGCTCGTCTTGAATGACTATGCAAATTTGAGGTTAAAAATACTCATCTCAAAGTTAGACACACAAAGGATTCTTTATTTTCTATGCAAATTATTTACATTAGAGGCGGATTTAAATGTAGATTTTTACATTAAAAGCAGAAAGCTCCATTTCATCTGGCATTTAATAACTTTTTTCAGTTTTTTTACAACATCTTAAATCCCTTTAACGTTTTATATAGTTCGAGGAATTTACATTATTTTCAGGTGAATCAGTGTCAAGTTTTTCTTATAAAGAACTTCAGAAAAATAAAGTTTACTTACATTAAAGAATAATTAAAAGAATATGAAATAAAGAATAATAAAGAATTTAAAATTGTGATCACTTTCCTTATTCACAGTTATTATTTTGACTTCTATAATGAAGATTTATAACTGTTTTACCTTCTTAGGTTTTAATATTTCTTTATTTTATTTTTTATTATCTTAACGTATAGTAAGTATTTACAAACATTTATTTATTATACGAAACCAAACAGTAATAAAATGATAATTTACAAGATTTAAGTAAACAGAAGCATGTGATAAGTTATGGATCGATGAAATTACATTTCATGCTTCAGGGCAATGTTTTCCTAGAAAATTTTAACAATATTTAATTAGATTAAAGTAAAAATTTCTTAAATATCAATCCAAAAATCGTAGTACTGACATTTTAAATAAATGGAAATAAAGAATATTATTTTACCAAGAAAGGTAGTAATAAATTTTTACTTTGAATAACATTTTCAGATATTTATTTTTATTGTACATTAGACATTTTCTGTCATTTTTAGATGTTGTAAAATGTAATTAAAAAAATTTTAATTTAAAATATAAAAGCAGCAAAATCTTTTTATATTTTATTTATCAAGATTGTGAAACTCTATTTTTAATTCTGGTGTTATACATTTGTTTCAACCACACAACTTTATACAAAAATTTTCAAAATCTAAAATGTATTCATCATTTTGCTTACTTAAATTTTGATGGATTAAAAAAAACAAGATAAAGTAATTTCTTCTGTGTCTCTCTTATTCATTAAAATAAGAAAATTAAAAAAAATATTAAAAAAAATTCTTAAAATAAATTAGTATTTATTAACCATAACAAATTTTAAGACAATTAGCAAAATGCGTAATTAATGAAAAAATTAAATGAATTGAAATTAACATTTGTATATAAAAAACGATATTTGTGAATTTACTTTGCAGAGTTCTCCCATATAATACTAATATTTCATTTGAGTATGAGATTAATGAAATTTCGATTATTAATTCTTTCAAATACAAACAATTTATTCTTTTATTGTGTTTTATGCAAATTATCTATCATCAATTAAAACTAATTTATAGCGTCAACACCAAACTTATAATAAGGAAACTATAATATATTACTGAATTTATGGTAATATCAGGTAATTTTTGTAGACAAAAGAATGCATGTCGATTGTATTTTAAAAAATTCAGATATTTCTTAAAATTTATCAGGTTTTGTAACCAGCAATATTCTAAGCTTTATTTGAACTCTTATTTCCTTCATGGTATTAATTTCTTTAGAAAATTTTCGTATCAAAGCATATATTATATTTATACTTGAATACAATATTTATTTTTTTAAAAAAATTATTGTCTGTTAACCCAATTATTGTTAGTCGACCATACATTTTACACAGAATTTTTTCAGAATTATTTATAAAATATACACTAATAAGCTAAAATTCTAAATAAGCAAAGCACAAATAGAAGTATAAAACAACAACTATGTTTAGAAATAAGTCCCCAATATAGTACAATAGCAAACAGCCTTAGAAACTAAGAATGTCCTTTTATATATATATATAGAGAGAGAGAGAGAGAGCCAGTAAAGCATTCGCGAAACACTAAACTAATTGTCAAAATTCTAAGCTGTTTCACTGAAAATATAAAAAGTTTAGTTTTCTCATTTGAAAAAACAAACATTTAAATGCTTTTTAAATATATACTGATTGTATAGTGAAGCATACAATGCGCTTTGTTGTGTAAACGAAATAGTAAGTCAGTGTAGTTTGTCAAAAAGAAAGCGTAAATGAAAGTGTTCAGAATTTGATACACTTTGACGCAAAGACATCGTGCGGATTCAGAAAAATTAATTAATTATTTTATTGCAGCTGAATAACTTTCTCTTTAGACTCAAAGATTTTTAGCCGTAAGATTAAACAAAAAATTTTTTGTAACATCTAAGACTTAGGACTAATTTCTTGTTTCGAAAAAAGTACAGATTCGTGTTTGAATAGGTATTCCTAACAAATAAAATTGCAATAACTTCTATAAATAAACTAGATATTTGTTATACTTTGATAAAACATCTTGATAAAAGTTCCTTTCTTTATTTTAAGCAGCCTCATATTTGCTACAATGTATTAAACATAAATAATAATATTCCTTTATTCAGGGAAATTAATATTTAATAGAATGCGGCAATTTCTGCATCTTAAGCTTTTTTAATCAGGTACGTATGTGAAAAATTTTTATATGTTAGAAAATGTGCTAAAATAGATGCGTGGAATGTTGACATTAAGTTAGAAAATAATTTTCCTTAAATTACATTAAAAATGATTTTGTATATATTTCATAATTTTACAAGTATAATTTAAGTTTAGAAATACTAACTGATAACAGTCTTAAGAATATTTCAATGATATTTTTTTAAATTTTTTTCGTCTGCTAGAATAAGGGCATATAACAAAGTCAAACAATATATTTTGGGGTTGAGATTTCAGAATATAATTTCGTTTTAAGAAAGCAATTGAGGAGAAAGATTCTGATTTAATTCTATATTTCTTTTATTCTTCTTATTTCAGGTTCTATGAATTTTTAATTATTTATAAACTCCAGCCAAAAAATAATGGTTTCTTTATTCGAAACAATTCTTTTTTTTTTATGTGGTAAGCTTTGCAGTGACAGGGAAAAGATGTAATGGCATACCACATAATAAAGAAATCGCATACTTTACAGTTGCCAAGTGATACATTTTATTCTAATGAGAAATAATGAGACTGTTACCAAGTATCATTAATAACGATGGATATATTTCTAGATTAACACGTAAAATGTTAGCTAGAAAGAAAGCCTCAAGATCATAATTGAAAGTCTTGGAACCAAGTTAAACGGAATAATTTGAACAGACAAAAGATGTACCCTTTCTTATGATAGTTTTTAATAGATTCTCGATTTTGAAAAGTTTTAAAGCAATTTATTTACAATTCAAAGTAAAGAGAATAAAAGATTTCACAAAAACATTAAAATTGTTTTTAAATGGTGCGAAGGGGTAGTATTTTTTATTGCATTCATTTAATCCAAATAATATTCGAAGTAATTTTTTCAGAACACTTTTCTTATTGACATTTCTTAGAATTGTCTGCATAAAAAGATTCTAATCTGTTTCTCATTGTAATGCATTTGTAAAGTATGAATAGTAATTGATGCTTCTGAGCAAACAATAAGAGATAATTATCATAAAATATTACGTTTGATAATTTTTTTCAGATATATTTTAATTTCATTCAAAAGAATTTCCAAAATTTGGGCACAAAAGTAATCTATACCAAACAATAAAGATGAAAAAGTCGATTAAAGTTTGTTAACAATGAGAACAAATTTTATCTTTGAGATTTCTGATAAATAGAAATCTAAGAAAAATCAGTTTTCTTGGAACACTAAATGGAGAGGAACTGTTTTTACTTGAAATTGTTCAATGAAAGACATACGAAGGGAAGAAATAAATTTTAGACATCGATTCATATTTATCTTAATATTTAGTAATGCTTCCTAAAATTCCCCTTTCATTATTGTTCAATTGGTAAGAACATGGACAAAAGAATCATTTTTTTTTGAGAATACACCTCAATTTCATAAAAATAAAGATTTCAATTAGCTTGGTTTTTTACATCATGAAATTCTTAACTTTTATTGTCAGCTTTCGACCATTTAAATAAATAAAGTTTTCACAAAAAAGTACTCTTTTTACAGAAACTCGCTCTCAACCGTCATGTTATACTCGTAATTTTATATATCGCTGATAAACAGTTATATTATAAATAAAAATGTTATTATTTTTTTTTCAAATGTATTATCGATACACACATTTCAAAAATAAAATAAAAATATGGGAATTTTTTTTAATAAAATTGTTTTATTATGCCTTTTTAGTGAAATGTACGTAGCATCACACTTTGGTCGCAGAATAGGTAAAATCATTGTACAGCAATTGTTAATAGACCTCACTGCACACTATTCTACATATAAATACTTATAAATGGGAAACATCACATCCTATGCAGTTCACATACTTCGCATCCATTATTTCTGGAAGGTTATCTTTCAAATCAAAATTACTTTTAGTGTATTTGTAAGCTCGTGTTTTTAAACAATACAACACAGATGTAAACTCTACTAAAATTTATGAAAATCAAGAAAACTATCACAAATAATTCATTGTAAATGCTTACTTCTATCCTGATACTCCTCAATACTGCCAGTAGTAATTTATGGATCGCAGAATGTACGTTTTTGCTGTATAAAATTTTTATGATGCAAACTTAAGCACTTGATTTATTTAATGGCCGTTCTTTAGAGGAGAAAAATTGTTTATTTAATGTACATATATCTATTACATTTTACATCTCCTGTATACACATTTTTATCTTGAATGTGACACTTGTAACTTTTTAATACTTGAAAAAAAAATATTTTTCTAAAGCTTCAAATCTATAAATATCTAAATATTTTTAAAAGAATACGTATGTGAAAAGCTTTTGTATATAAAACATATATTTATGCTATTTAATTTAATACTTTATTAAGCACTAATTTCAAAATTTTTCACATCATTTTTTATCATCAGAAACTGTTTTATGCAAGCCTAATTTAAAAGGTGTTCGCCTTTAACGAATGGAAAAATAACCATGCGCATTTCGTTCTAAAATTAGAAAAGTTTTATTTTTTAATCCTCGTTTTATTTTAATATGTAAACTTACAATGTTCTTAAGTTTTTGAGACCTGTAAAAGCATCTTCAGTGATCAGTCGCAGTCTCCTGTTGCCCTTTAAGCTCCTAGAATGAAATAGAAACGAATTTCAGTACAATTTATTTTTGATGACAAGAAGTTCCGCTTAAAAAACGTGTTTCGAATTTTTTTAATAGCAGAAAAATGAAAGAACACACGCACACAAATACATTTAAAACTCTTTTTACAAAACTATTTTGTGCTTTTCAGTTGCTTCTAATATTCGGTAACCAAGAATGGTTTGTCGTTTTTATAATGTGTCGTTAGAATAATTATTTGTTGTTAAAATAATTCTAAAAATTGAAAAATGGTCCAGAAATTGTTTGACAAATATTCTTCCAGGGCTGATTCTCCAAGGAACTATGTCAGGAAATCAAGACTATCAAATCTAAATATCAAAGATATCATTGAAGTTATTTCTAATTTTGCGTATTTACAAGTGGATTGTTTGACGATTAAAGTCAAAAATTGAAGGTAGGCGAGTGATATTGGAAACGGAGAGCATAGTTTTTACACCTGAATTATCACCCTACTCTCCCAAGTTCTCGACCCTCCACCAAAAGGACTTTGAACCTCAACATATTTAATATTAGCTGTACAAGGAGGATCTTCAGCGACAAAAAGGCTCGAATTCATGACTCTATAAAAGGAACCAGTTATGAATTCACAACCATCATCACTTGGCTACTGTGGTGGCATCATCAACAGCTTGCAGGAAGGTTAAAACAAAGGGAAACGCAATACGGAAGCGTTTGCACAAAATAAGGAAGATGTGCATGTTAAGAAAATAGGTAAGGGGATATTAGCATTTGCTATGTTATATCCGACAAAACCTGTAACTGTAATCGTAAATAGGTAAACAGACCATGCTGTGCCATCCAGACCAAAATAAAAAATTGCGCACGCAAAATGAAAATTCGCCTCCTTCCTTATTCTTCGGACATATATCTCTATTGAATTTTGAGTTTTATTTTTATCTTTAGTCAATTACAAATGTGTTATATAGTTTAATATTAAAGTTGAATTATAAAAACAACATTTTTCTCGAAAATAAAACTGAACTAATCTTAAAAAATGGAATTTATAAATCATTTATTCGCTGAATAAGTGTAGCTCAATTCGAGCTTAGATGTTTTTAATGAATAAAATCTTTTATGTTAAAATACACGTGTTTTTTCCAGCTCAAAATACGACAGAGAATTTGCCGTCTTTTAAGATAGTAATTACCTGTGTTATGTAAAATTTATCATAAGATGTACTAATGTGTGAAACATAAAATGTTATATATAAAAAAAACCATCAAATACATAATAACATTTATTCTGCATTGTAATGTATTTATGTATATGAACATTTTTCATAAGTATGTGATTTGAAAAACGTTTACAAATATTTACGCTTAAAATTAAAAATGCAACAAATGAAATGATACTCACAGATTTGCAATTTGAGAATCGTGAAAAGACCAGTCTTCTATAACTTCAATGTCGTTGTGATCTAAGATTCTGTGATAAAATAATAAAAACAACTAAGAAAGCGATTTATATAAGATTTCATATAGCTTAGGATCTCTTAAATCTGCAAAATGAATAATACAATCATGTAAAAGTATAGAGACAGAAAATTCTAGTATAATCATAGTCACACAACTGATTTATTCCCTTTATACTTAGTTATTCCTTTCAAAAAATTTTTTATATATTTTAGATTCATGAATAATAATACTCTTACTCAAACTCAGTGGCGCAACTACTCATGAGAGCCAAGGCCTACTATGCCTATCCCAGTATACGGGATCATTGGGTGCTGAGGTGCATGAGCAGATGTCCTGATCAGGTGATCAGTCTGAAGCGAGACCCCCAGTGTTTAAGCCCCAAATAAGCTTTTTTTTGGTACTCATTTATCGACCCACTGCAGTAGGAATGAAAGGCTGATTCGACCTTGCCCAGTCCAGGAATAGAACCCGGACCTGTGGTGTGGAAGCGCGATAAGCTACTACTCGACCACTTGGCCTTAAGAACAGCAACTAAATTCCAAATAGAGGCCACCTTCCTTATATTAAATTTCTCAATAATGAAATTTTTATTTTTTTATTTGACTGGTTTTAGTCCTACAGTCAGTTAAACAAGTTCTTTTTTAATGCTTAATATTGTCCAAGTTTGCTCCTGACTTTCATTTTCTTTTACTTTAATTTAGCATCTAATCAATAAAATAATTGCTGTTAAGAAACAAATATATTTGTTATTGAGTAAAATTTTTCAAATAGATACAACACAAAGTTTTTAAAAAACAACAAAAATGCAAGCTGAATGTCCAGCTTTAATCGGGATTAATGATTAATATGTAAATTTTTAAGAATAACTTATTTGAAATTTTAAAATTGCCCTAACTTAAATTTCAAATTGATATTTTTTTTAATTTTTATTGATACACATAAAATGCACAAGCAGACACTTTAAAGTATTAACTTACTTTTTCTTTTAATATTTAGTTAAATGCATATATTTAACAAAATCATATGTATTTCATTCATTTATTTAAACCAATTTCTGCCATCTTACCCTGCAATGAACTAACCTAAAGTTACGCGAAAAAATACGTTATTTTGTATAATTTACCCTACAATCATCCATTTCATTTTAAATTAAGTTAGGTTACTAAAGGTCTTTGAAAAATTTACTAATATTGATTAGTTTTATAAGATTAAATCATTTTGTCTCGTCTAAATGCATTGTAAAAAAAATTCAAAATCAGTGGGAAAAAATAGTTATCAATTTCTGTAAATTTAACAGAGCATTATTTCCTAGTGAAAGAAAATTTTAAAAAATTTTTGAACATTACTTTAAGCAGCTATTTTAAATCTTATGGTACTTTTTTAAATTTTCTTATGTTCCATGATGCCATTATAAATCTTACTGTTATTTCATTTTTTTAATATTTTTAATGGAAGGAATTAATTGCGATGTACGATTACATGCAAAAGTTTGAATTTTCCGTTGTATTCTCTCTCTTTTCAGTCAAGTATCATTTTGTAAAAATGTGTTTAGGATTTCCAAGATCACTAGTTTATCCATTTTACGATGCCTTTTCTTTTAGACCGTGCAAATTTTTATTTTCAGACGTTATTCTAAAAACAATTGATGAGAGTTAAAATAAGTTAGAAACATAAAATTACATTAATTTTATTATTATTATTATTATAGTTTATAAAAAAAATTGCAAATGAAAAAAAAAAGATTTTCAACTTACAGATTTTCGGCTTTGACTTTGACTGAGCTAGATGTGATGTTTCGAATTTTATTGCTGTCAAAATCTCTGAAAATTAAAAAGTAATTATGAAAACTTTGAAACATTCTCCATACAAGTCGTAAAAATGCATTTATTTTTCTAAGTTACTTTTCTATAAGGAAAAAAAATATTTTTTAACATTTTTCTTATGTTTAAAAATGGTTTATTAATGGAAATTAAAAATTAAACTAAATAAAATATTTTAAGTGATATATTGTGATGACAATAAGATATTTAAATAAACTTATATTCATATAAAGGATAAAAATTAACAATTACATTATTTTCATTACAGTTTGCCCCACACTTGCTAATAGTGTATTTTTCTTGTTAAAAAATTGTTTTAAATGACAAAAATCTAGTTTAAAAGTTAGAACTGCGGGTCATAAAGTTATTGTTAGTTACACACACACATTTCATGTTTAAATAATACTACTATGATCACAAAGACAAAACAAGTGAATAAATATCGAAAACAGAATATTGGACTAATTTACTAGAATACGGGTCTCACGAATTGGGAAAATCTTAATTATATGGGTAGATAGATAGATAGATATATAGATAACTAATTAATAATTATTTATAATGAGTTTTGTGGTTAGTTGATTAAAAATAATAGTTGCATTACTAGAGGAAGTGCATCTATACCAAGATCAATGAGACATAGAAATATCTAATTGTTGAAAAGCAAATATATGATACTTAAAATTACTTGATATTTTTAATAGTCATAAGCTTGTATTTTTTTTCCAGAACTAGATAAAAATAATAATTTATGTAGAAAAAATATTAATTCTTCTACAAAAGTTTTCTTTTGAAAAGTTTTAGAAAAACACACATTGATATGTTTTATATGTTTTATTTAAGAATATTTCGCTAAAAGATCTCTGATGATATAGAATTGGGAAACCATATTAATTATTTGAATTATTAATAATTTACCAAATTATAATATGAAATTTAAATTATATGGAACATTTGCAATAAATTGGAGAAGAATATTAAATGTAGAAATTATATTGTCCCAAAATCTCAATAGTGAAAATGAGAAAAGTGTGATGTTGAAAAAATAAATAATTGAGTTTAATATCTATATATATACGGCGGATTTACCTAAGCACACATTCTTAATTTATTCTCTTTTTTTTAATAAAACTGCATTGGGTAACACGCAAAACATTTAGTTGTATTTTTTTCTTAACACTTCACAAAATCATTATAAAACCATTAACAGAAATTTTATTTCGGTGTACAACAATTGAATACGCGATAGACAGTTTTAATTCCGAGCAAATAACTCTTTTTTAAAATAGCTTATTTTATAATTAAATAACATTTTCCTGTTTTATAATTATGTAAGAATATTTCAAAAGTTCACATAAAATGCAAAATATATATATATATTTTATTAAGTATTTCTTAATTTAATATTTCTTCTTTACAACTTATAATTCATACTCTTCCTATATATATTTCCAATTTTCAGTCATTACTAAAAATACTTTTTATTCATCCACTCAAATTAAAATACATTTTTTAAACTTCTAGTGGATGACACTTGATGTTAATAAATTTTTTAATATTAATTCATTAATTAAATTTAATTAATAAATTATAGATTAAGAGATATATGATGCATTTCAGTCGATACTTTTTCTCTGAATTTCAGCACCAACGGATAAAACAGTTTTTTTTTTAGTTTGTGATGAAGATTTTACTTAAGGTATCCGACTACTTTCGGAACCGTGATATTAAAAAAGCGCATAAATGGATAGTTTTCATGATATTTAGTGTCACTCAGATTAGAATACATGCATAAAATAGTTTCAAAGACACATTTTGACAAAAATATTTATTTAAATATAATATTTTGGCAAAAAATTAACTTAGAATAATCTTTTTTCCAAATGTTCTCCTTTTGTCAAAAATTGTTCTATTATAATAATATTTTACCTGTATATATCTCAGACCTTTCGACAGAGGCTCAACTAGAATTTTTGAAAAATTCACATTATTTTCAGAGTTACCACCAATTGAAATAATTATTGGCGTTTATTTCTTAAAATTGCTCCCCTCTGTTGTCGTAAAATATGAATAAACCCACTTCTAAGTAATATATTTCAAAAATTTTAGTTGAGCCATTGTAGAAAAGTCTGAGCTATATACAGGCAAAATATTATTATGATAGAAGCATTTTTCACAAAAGGAGAACATTTGGAAAAAAGATTATTCTAAGTTAATTTTTTTCCAAAATATTATATTTAAATAAATTTTTGTTATCAAAATGTCCTTAAAACAATTTTTATGCATATATTCTAATCTAAGTGACACTAAATATCATGAAAATTATCCATTTATGCGCTTTGCAAAATCACGCGGTTAGGAACGTAGTCGGATACCTTAACCTAAATAATTATCTGCTAGTTAGAGACGTCAGCACTCCTTTCACACTAGTTTTAAGATGTTATTATCTATAAGGTTCAACTTTTATTGAAAATTTGTGTGTAATTACAAATTTAATGTTTTACCATTTAATATTGTGATTCTATCATGTGTATATTCATATTTATATTAATTGTACTTATTTAATAAAAAAGTAACTAAAATAAAATTTTACTTTATTCACCTAAGTTGGAATTGAATTTAAAATAATTTTTTATATTACTTGTTTTTATTAAATACTTCTTCATATAATTAGTATAAAAATATATTTTTAAAATTTATAACGATCAGTTTCGGGTATCATGTAAATAAATATTACAACAAGTAATTAGTTAGAGTTACAAGTTATTATTAGAACAAGAGAAGTTCCCTGTCTTTAGTTTTCCTCCATAGTTAAGAATAAATAAGAGTAAGTATATTTTCGTTTGCTTCCATCGTTTGCATTTTAGTTTGCTTCATATTTTTGAAACGAATTTTTTTATGCTACACAAAAGAATTAAAGTTATAAAACAATATTAATATTCTCTTCCGAAACTTCAAAAGAAGCCACAAAAAGAAATGTGAACAATTATATCTATACATACAAAGAAGAATGCGAAATTTTTTTAAGGTCTCTTGTGGCTTATTAAATCAAATAGATTGTTCCGAAAAACTCTTTCTTTCACCAAGTTAAAACAAACATGTTTTTAAATATTAAATAAAAATTTAAGCCTCCTTTGTACATGTGACTAAGCCATTTCTTCTGATACTCATTTCAAACTATTCGGGCTATGTAATGGAAAAATTACGGAAACCTAATTTAAAATAAATTGTTCAAATGTTAAAGAGGAATATCAAAATACTTAATATAACAAATAATTGCTGCTATGTAGTTGAAACTTCGTTGGAAAATTATGTGAAATTCTTTTCATTAAGTCCCAAATTTAAAAAATATATATATATAAGGAATAATTAGTTGTGGAATAACAAAAACTAATATAATTAAAATCGCGTTTTTTTTAAATTTTTATATTAAAATCAAGAAATCACTCATATTGCAAGACATTACATTCATCCAGATATTACTTAGTTTCTTTTCCATAAGCAAATGAGCCCCAGTTTTGATGAATGATTGTTCGGATCAGAATGAGCAAAAATTATTAAATACTTCTCGAAGTACTATATTTAGTACAGAGTAAAACCTCATCAACGCAAATATAAAGATATTGCTATGGGGTCAAGTTTCATACATAATAAGTGAGTTTAATTTTTTTTCTCTTCTTACTAAATAAAAGGAAATTATTTTCACACTGTCTTAATATCTAATTAATTAAACTCTTATTGTTGTAAATATTAGTTTATTTAACTGTTTATTGTTTTTCTGATATTTAACTCATTTTTGGTACATTTCTGAAACAGTTTACTAATAAATTAGTTCCATACGGATTTTGCTTTTGTTCGAATAAAAGCTTTTTTTGCTGTTTCTTGTTTTTAAAGAACTGTTAAATAATCTCCTTTTTTTCTTTTTTTTTCATAATTGCCTTGTCTCTTCAGGAAATTCTTTAACTTTTATGCATTTACTTATTTTATATCTATAATTATAAAAAAAATAGTAGATTAGATTAGATTGAAAAGTAGAGTTTATAAAAATAATGTAAACATATTAATTTTTTATTTAAACAAAGTAATGTTTATATGGCTCAAAATTATTCCACCAAAAGAAATTAATCATACTTGAAATTAAATCTTTTTTTATACGTAAAGGAACTAGTTCGACAAAAAGGGAATGCGTAACAATTTTAATTGATATTTTAAAATTTATATAATTTTAATTATTAAATCTCGTTCATGAATATTGCTTCTCAATTCATTTATTTGAAAGAAGGGGTAAAGACATCATACTGAGAAACAAGTAATATAAAAAAAATTAAGTCAATTCCTAATTTGGAAGCACGATCTGTTACAGTTAGTTGTAACTTCATCAGAAATAACGCAGATTAAATTTATAATTAAAACAAAACTTATTTAATGAACTAATATTTGAAAAAACTGTTTTTACATCAAATATCATCCACTACAAGAGTTTAAAATATATTTGCACTTGGGTTGATGAATGAAGAGTATTTTACTAACTATTCAAAATTTAAACAAATATATATATACACTCTGTCGCAAAAAAATATATGCACCCAGAAGAAATTGAGCTACATTCACGAAATTTGGTATGCATGTCGTGTATATGAAAATAAACAAATGATTAAAAATTCAGAACAAAATATCATTTTATTAAGCGGTTACAGCTTGCAAAGGTTAAAAATCAGTAAGTAGTAAAGCCACCTCTGGCAGCTATACAAGCCGAAATTCGGCGTGGCATCGATTTAATTAGATCACTTATGACCCCCTGTGGAAGATCCTGCCATAGTCTTTGCATCTGCGCAGTTAATTCTCCTGTATCTCGGGACGGCTGCAGTTGCCTTCCCAGCGCGTCGCAGACATGCTCTATTGGCGAAAGATCTGGTGACCTGGCAGGCCATGGTAGGACGTCATATCCTTGAAGACATTGTTGGGAGAGTCGCGCAGTATGTGGACGAGCATTATCTTGTTGATAAATGGCACCTGGGCGACTTGATAGCATGGGTAGCACAATCAGCGTTAAAATATCGTCCACGTATCTGCGAGCTGTCAAAGTGCCTTGAAGGACCACTAAAGATGATCATGTGTCCCAAGAAATTGCTCCCCACACTGTCACACCTTGTGAAATTGCTGTATGCCGCTCGACAATAAATGCCGGATCGGACCGCTGGCCGCTGCGCCTCCAGACACGTGTGCGGTGGTCATCAGCACTGAGACTGAATCGGGATTCATCACTGAAGACGACACGTCTCCAGTCTGTCACACTCCAAGTTGCCCGAGGTCGGCAAAAATCCAGTCGACACTGCCTATGATGTGGGGTCAGTGGTAAGCGTCTTAGCGGACGTCGGCTCCTCAAGCCAACTTCGGTCAGTCGTCTCCTTATGGTTTCTCTTGATGGCACTGGATGTCTGGAAGGAGGTAAGTGGCGTTGAATCGATGCTAGCGACGTTGTTGGTGCCGAAGTGGCCACTCTTCTGATTGCACGATCCTCGCGATCATTTGTGTTCCTGGGACGTCCTGACCCTCCGCGACGGTACACTCTACCTTCTGTGATCCACTGTTGCCAACACCGAGCAACTAGCATATCGCTCCGACCGAGGTGGCGGCCGATACGTCTATTCGACCAACCTGCTTCTCTGAGGCTTATTATACGGCCCCTATCAAAGTCCATCAGCTGCTCGTACTGCCGCCGGTTACGTCTTAGAGGCATCCTAAGTCTCAATATCGTCTATCAAAGTCATCAGATTCGTTTGGATAGCCGTACGGCGCTCGTACTCATGCTTTTAAACTCTCCCAGTTGCGCAACTAATATGCGCATAGCACACTTAGCCTTGTCTCATTGGCTTCGAAATTTTAATCATTTGCATATCTCTTACCAGACTACATTCTTGCCGAGTTTCGTGATTGTAGCTTGATTTCTTCTGGGTGCATATATTTTTTTGCGACAGAGTGTATATAGGGTGAGTATGACATTTTTGAAAATTGGAGTACTGTTTGGAAGTACTTTTATGAAAGTAGATTGAGTAAAATATGTTTTTGTGGTGAATAAAAGGAATTAGGACATTTTCTGAATGAAGATAAATGAAAGAGATATTTAGGAAAGTGAGAAAAGAACTACTGATCAGGAAGCTAATCGCTGAGTATTAGGGTGCCGGAGGGAAAAGAGAAAATAGCGTAAATTGTTTCAGAGGGTAAAATATTTCTTGTTGTGTGTGATCTGAAGTAACAATGCCACATTATTACTATAGATGTTAGGTTATATTGCTATAATGTTGTCTTAACGCACTAATACCTTTATTAATTCTCTTTTGATTTTACGTTCTTCTTTCGCCAAGGTTAGAAAATCTCAATTTTGATTAATCCATTGCTTCTCAATTTTTCAATATTAGCGACCAATTTTCAAAAACAATTTTCATCTCTATACAATAACAAGGTATTGAGTTCAATAATAATGCACTTAGATGTAAAGCTTCAATACGACTTTAATTATAAACCGTATAAATTATCAAGATCAAGTATTAAATTTGTATACAATTTTATATATGACAAGCCCATGGGATATATGGTTATTGTTACACTTGTTCTGAACTTGTAATTGATAAAATGAAATGTCCAGTATATGTGCAGTATTGATACATTTATAAGTGTATTATATTTGTAAACATGAATATTAATTTTCATTATGCCAGAATATATTTTATTTTTTCGTTTCAGTAAACTAATATTTTAAAATAATCTTTTAACTATACTTTTTGATTTATTCGCACGGTTATTACGCCCCATAAGGAAGGCGCACCCCATAGTTTGAGGAATGCTGCATTACTTACTAAATACAATCATGCACAAAAAAATATCGCACCTAGAAATAATTGCGGGATTGTAACGAAACTTGGTATGAAGGTATACGTCGGGGAGATATGCAAATGATTAGAAATGCAGCGTGACTGCGTATTACTTATAGCCGCGTAGTAGGGCATTTAACGTGGTTCTCCGTGGAGTATAAAACAGGTAACCAAAGCTTGTTTGACTGTGCTGAATCGTTTACAAAGGAGGACCTGAGGTAGACATGCCATTACACCGTTTTCAAAGACAATATGAGCAGCTGTCGCAGTTTGAGAAGGGGAGAATCATTGACATGATGGAAGCTGGGTGGTCAGCTAAGCGAGTAGCTCGTCAATTAGGCTACTCTAATTATGTTGTGAGGAGGTGTTGGGACCAGTGGATCCTAGAGATGTCATTTACACGAAGACCAAGCTCAGGACGCCCTTGACAGACCAGCAGTCAAGAAGACCACCACATCGTAAGAAATGCACGCGTATAGCAAACTGCTTCATCGGCCGCCATCCAGGCCCAGGTATCACTTTGCTAGGGGCCCTGTGTCTTCTCGAACCACACGAAGACACCTGGTTGAAGGCCATTTGGGATCGCGGCGCCCATTACGTGTGCTGCCTTTGACGCCCACCCATCAACGCCACCGTTTAGAGTGGTGCCCCGCACGAGAAAACTGGACTACAGCTGAATGGAACCAGGTCGTCTTTAGAGACGAATCCAGATTCAATCTCAGCAGCGATGATAATCGTGTTCGTGCGTGGAAACCTCGTGGTGGACGCCTCAGTCCTGCCTTTGTTTTACAGCGACACACTGCTCTCACAGCTTGTGTGATGGTATAGGGCGTAATTACCTATTGTACATGGTCACCCCTAGTATTGATCCTTGGCACCATGACAGCCCAGTGGTATGTCCATGACAATCTGTTACCACATGTGTTGCCACTCATGCAAGGGCTCCCAGGGGCCTTTTTTCAACAAGACAATGTTCGGCGTCACACGGCAAAGGTGTCACAAGACTATCTGCCCTGTTACTATCCTTCCTTGTCCTAACCGATCCCAAGATTTGTCTCCAATCGAACATGTTCTTGCCATTCCTTTTTTTTCCTTTTTTTCTCTAAATCTTTTTTGTTCCCCTCACATAATATATTGCAACTTCTTGTTTTAACCCTTAGTCATCATTCTGGGTTTACTTTAAGGTTAATTTCTTGTTTTTTTCTCTCTTTTAGCAAATTCAATAACCTATCTGTTCCCCCCTTTTCTCCCTCTTTCTCCTTTTAGTGTCTTTAAAATATAATTGGAGGAGGAAATCTAGAAAAAAAATCCTCTTTCCAGTGCTTTTTAAAAAAAACTAACGAACCATTAATGGGAAATAATATCAACAGGAAGTGTTGGCGCCAACTGGAATTATGGTTCAAAAAACATTTTTTTGTGTTTCCTGTTTTTCTTTCTCTTTTTCATACCTCGTACCCTATGTCTGTTTCAGGATCTTTTCTTCTCCTTAGAAGATAGCACCTGTGTGTGTTCTTGTCTGTGTTTGTTAAGTGTGTGTTTTTTTTCCTTTTTTTTTTGTACTTGCATTGTAATTATAAAGCGTTTTTTGTGTAATCTTCCCTCAATTCTCAAGAATTTTGGGGAAGGGACCTTTTTGTACATGTTTTTGTTCAATTTTAAAATAAAATAACTCTCGAAGGGTCGGATGCAGCTCTAAACTCTTTGGGTGAGCTCGATTCTCTGGAGTAAGTAAGTAAGTAAGATAATTTATGGAATCTTTTGGGACGATGAGTTGGGCATCCCATGAGTTTGAACGAACTAGAGGCAAGGTAACAGCAAATATGGCACGAAATGTCTCAAGCTATCATACAAAATTTATATGCCTCAATGCCTGATCGTATCACATCGTGCATTTGCGCTATAGGGGGTTCAACAGAATATTAAATCCTCCGTTCTTTTGCCTTTTCCACTGAAATAAATGACCCTTTTTCTTTGATTTTCTAATCATTTACTTATATCAAAGAAGTCATTGCGTATGTAAAATTTCGTTTCATTTTGACAACTCCTTCTTGGTGCGCTAATTTTTTTTGTCTATGAGTGTACTTTAATTCACTCTTCATTCAATCCCTCTGAAATCAAATCTAAGAGTTATTGTATGAAAGCCATGTAATATATCAACTATGCACAAATAATACTTTAAGTATCCGAATACGTTGAAAATGTCCAAATTCAGGCAAGACAAATATTTTTGCTTTTTATTTTATTGAATAGAGCTATTTTTTGGCTTTGCAAAACATACTTTGTTTTTTTCTACGCTACTTAGAGGCCAAGTTACAATCAATTTTATAAAGTTAGAAAAACCGGAAATGAGTCTTTGATCTACCAGAAACGGGCATTAAAATTGTTCTAAATCTATCATGGCGAGTCTGATAACTCAAAATATTATCAATGTATTTCTATAAAACTTTTTAAACCTGATATTTATGCTATTTTCTAGAGAATGTACAAAAATATTTCTTATTCTATGAGTACTTTTTGAGAAAGGGCTTGTTATTTAAATAATTGACTCATAAAGAATGTGACTTTTCTCATAATGTTTACTCAATCAGCTCTAAAATTTTCAAATTTTAATAAAACATTAAAATTTTAGTACATTCTCTAAATGAATACATCTAATTTGTTTTGGTAATACTTTTACTAATACAAGTTTTTACTTTTTTCTTTAATTGCTTTGAAGGTTTACAAAATTATTGCTAAAATTTAACTTATAATTGTGATTTTTGTGAAATTTATGCAATTTTTTTTTAAATATTGTTCATTAAATATTAGTATTTATTGGTATTGACTCCTAAAAAGCATTGATAATGTTTAAATATGTTATTTTGTCAAAAAGTACCCCGAACGTGTTCAGATACCTTAAAGGGAACGGAAACATTATAAATATCTAAATATATATGTGTGTATGCACATATAATTTTAAATATAAAGATATAGATGTGGCGCGTCCATAGAGATAGAGAAAGAGAGATATTAATTTTATTTACTTACAATGCATTTCAAGAATAATATGGCAAATATTCTTGAAATATATACTAAAGAATATATGTGTTATATTATATAGTGTTTGAAATTAAGAAAAAATTATTGTTTGTAAAAACTCAACAGTTATGTAAAGTAATCATCAGGAATAAATGAGCTTAATTCCGGGTATTGCTTGTAGGATTTTAAATAAACGAGGAAATTTACAGAGCTAGGAAACAAAAATATAAATAGAAATCAATTTCTTCCGCAGCCACCACCCACAGCGATGACAGCTGATACAAGTAGTGATATCAAATCATGTACAATTGGAATTTCTTGCTCTATAATTGTTCTAATTCTGCCTAATTTATGACTTCCACAACACATCAATGCTGAACATTTCACCTTCGAGAGATTCACAAAACAAAAATCCACCCTCACGATACTTTGGTGGTTTCACGATTGAAAGGTCCATTCTCACGATGCAGTGATGGTTTCACGATACATAAATTCCACCTCATAGAGTCTAATGTTGCGGCCTCATTCATACTTTTCAGTTGGTCTTAACGAATTCTGCTTTTTTGAGCTTCTAATCAATCATACAGAGCAATTATAAGGTGATATGTACATTTAAACACACATTTGCAGTGCATTCATATAGGCCTTTTTGTAAATTTAGAGAGTCTTTCTTGGTTCACACACATGTGTGATCTCATTTTATGATTCTAAGCACTTACATCAGTGCTTCTCAAACTTTTAATGTTTGCGACCCAATATTTAATCATAATTTTCCTCACCCTCACCTCTCCCCGACTCTTCTTACAATAGCAATTTATTGAATTCAATAATACTAGACTTTGATGTTAAAGCTACAATACGACTTTAACCCCTTAAAATCCACCGGTGTAAGACGTCTCGTTCAGCCAAAGCGTTAACTGCCTCGAACGTATATATACGTCTTTCCGAAATATTATTTTCTCTGCACATAGCTATCCATAAAATTATTCCAATGGCTTTGGAATGCAATGAAATGACTTTGACATTGTTTGCGATAGATTTACTTATTTCAGAGAAGATTTTACTTATTTGTTCTTTTTCATCACACTTTAATACATCCCATGCACGTGCCTACTTGGTAGCATTGGAGCGCGAATCACGTAGCTTTTCATAGGAAGTTAAAGGAATAACCATAAACCATACAAATCATCAAGATAAGTGTTAATTTTTCTAATAATTGTATTTATGACACGCCCATGGGTCACTGGTAATTGTTCTTAACTTATTATTGTTAAATTAATTTTAAAATACATTCTGTAGTGCTGATACATCTATGAGTGTATTGTATCATCCCAAATGTGTATATATTTTATGTTTCTTTGTCAGAATGTCTTTTGTTTGCATAATTTTAGTTCATTAATATTTTTTTAAATAATATTTTGTTTTCGACTTTTTAATTTGCTCGTGACCCTCTCAAAGAGTTATCAAGCCTCTCTATGGAGGTGTGTCCCACAGTTTGAGAAAGTCTGTTCTATGAGATTATTTTCCATTAAAATTTTTGAAGTATACATACTTAGTGCCTTATAGATAATATTATATAACTAGTAATAATATTTTGTTATACTATTTTTGCTTGGTTTGGATTATCTTATTTATCGTCTATGCAGTCTCTAAAACAAGACCTAGTATTATATCTTGCTAGGGATAAGCCAACTTATTAGGATGTAAGACCCACACTCTCGTCTCAAAGAGATAACCATACCTACGGTAAATACATCATTGCGAAAAACAAGAGGTTTCATGGAGAAAAAGTTTGATAAGAATATATACTTTGTTATATTAGCCATAAACTTCGGAAAATGTTATACTAGTTAGTATCTCAGAGGAATATCTGCATAGACGGGAAAGGCAACATTCGAGAAATTAGTGTTGTATAAATTATTTCAACAAAGATTTTGAGAAGTATTAGATGTGATTTTGAAGAAATGCACTTTAATATTTCAAAAGTGTATATGCGTTTTGACTTGCTATTTATTCAATTTCCTTTCACACTTTTTCCAAAAAAATTTTAAGAGTTGACATTAAATTTGTATAATCAAAACAGCTCAAGAAATGTACTATATAAACAGTTTCAGTTAGAATGAAAAAACAGATGGTACAAAAAAGTTAGTTGGAATGTGCGACTTTGAAAGGTAAGTACTGAAGGTCGAATTTCAGAATTTACTAAGCTTTGAATAAAAAGCTACTCATTCACTGCGGTGTACGCTTACCTCCAGAAACAATTGATGTTGATAAATGTGTTACAACCCAATTCTTGATAAATGACCCTTTGGAACTTGACTGATGAAGTTTCAGATTTCACTAATTTTCGATCATGCATTTAAAGGGTAAAATTATCAATAGCGTGCTGTGTGTTACGATAATATTCGAAACTTTTAGAACTAAATACTGAACCAATTGGGGTTGCTTCGTAAAACTCTCACACTATGTCAACAATGTACTTTGGTGCCGCTATAGAGCAGAAATCAGTTAATCTGTGCACATTAACTGGGGCAACCCATTAAAGTGCGGAAAATTGTTTCATTTCTCAAATTATAGGTAATCAGTGAATTATCTAGACAATCTGCACATTACCTATTAGACGCTAGTTAAAGTGAATACAAGATCTTTGGTGGAACAACAGCATCATTTCTGTACGCATAAATTAAATGTTGTATATTTTTTGACATCTAAAGAATCAAGCTAATACAATCAAGCAGACAATAAATTACTTCATAGAATCAATCATCAATCAAATGAAATACTATGAAATAAACATATTATTACACTTAAGGAAATGAATTTGCGGAATGTATGATAAAATTATGATTGCTTATAGTGCAATATAAAGATGTGTGACACTTTGAATTCAGTAGCAGTTTGTTTTTGCAACAAGCACCCCTTTTTGTGTACATTTAGATTTGCAGTCACATTTTCCTATCTAATTGCAGCCTTTTATCGAATATATTTACAGTCTCTGCCTCTCTGTTTCTAAATGTTTAGGATACATTTTTGTGGGATGAGTCAACGTTTTAAATCAAAATTCGTAACCGAATGGAAATGACAAAAACACACTTTTGAGCTATAACGATTGAAAAACCGCTAATGAAAAGTTTACCAAATTAAAATGCGAAAAACTCTTGATTCCGCACTTTTCCGGAATAAACCAGTTAATCTACATATTTGTTAGGTAATCCGCACATAAACGGCTTTCGAGCTTTAACGGTAAAATAGATTTAAATATTAAGTTTAAACTATTTAAATAAAATACAAAATTGAGTATTTTTTTACCTAAAGAAATAAAAAATTTTAAGTAATTGAAATTTTATTATATTTCCATTGATTATATTTATTTTAATATTAAACGGCTTTAAATTAAACAATTCAGCTCATTTACTAAATCTTATTTCAATACCCGTAGAATGAATCATTGAAATTGGATAATTTAATGCCAAAATAAGGGTAAATTATAGATCAGTTAAAGTATTTATAAATTTTAAATAAGAATAAAAAAAGTTCCCAATCGATTCAGTTCAAAGTTTTAAATTGGTACAGTTAAATGTTGCTTTCAGAATCTTACTTATAATTAAAATTGCAAAATAATTGGTTTTGATATAGTTTTTTAGGTACTTACGTACTATCGCAACAATGCTGACGCTCAAGTTCGCTCGTCAAGTTAGCAACCCTGACTTCACATGTATCATATACGCGGAATTGGCGAACACGTACTTTTTTAAATAATGTCGCCAATACAGTTTCGATAATACTTATGTACCGTTCATAAAGCAATGACAAGAATATAAGAGTTTCGAATTAATTTTTATTTAATATTATTTGTTGTCAAATCATTAAAAAATATAATCTAGAAATTATTTTTTGTTTTGTTTTTATATTTAACTTCTCCGTAATATAAATTTCTTAAATAGCATAATTTTGAGTCATTTACTCAAAATCACAATTAAATATAATCAAAACAAGTAATATATAAAAATTTAAGTCAATTCCTACTTATATCAACAAAGAAAATTTTTATTTCAGCTACTTTTTATTAAATAGTTACAATTAATATAAATATGCATATACATACGACAGAATCACAACATTAAGTGGTAATTAATTTTTATTAATTATCATTGAACTATCGTATTTTCATCCAAAACAATCATGTATATAAAATTTCAGTTCAACTGAATGCTTTAAAACGCGAGAAAAAAAAACCTTTTCAAATTTTGACACAGGTCGCCAAAAGAGTCTCTAAGTCGCCAACTTGGCTGTATTTGAAATTCTTTAAATAATTAGTTTTAATCAACTATTTTTTATTAATTATAATTAAATTATTGCATTGTCATCCAAAATAATCATGTATATAAAATTTCAGCTCAATGGAGCGCTTTAAAATGTATTTTATTAACGATTGAAAATTCCACCAAGATAAATAAATAAGTAAATAGAGAGTGCGAGCTAATGGTAAGAATTGAAAAATTAGAAAAAAACTAATAATTTAACAAAATAAAAGCGCATTTACATATAATACGTGCTTTTTAAAAATTAAAATGACTAACTTAAATATACAGATTAAATGTCGACCAATTAAAAAGCAAGACAACTTAGAAACAAAAGCAAATCTACTCTTCATGTAAAATATTACTCCAAATTAGAATTATTTTAGGAAAAATTGACGACATACTTTCTAAAATACCGGAGGAAATAGCCAAGATGATGTATTTTCTTTAAATAGGTTTAAATTTTGTTAATTTAATGAAGCTCAATTTAATCTTGTTTAAATTTTAGAATATATTTCCTTCCTCATCATTTGTGCTCACTTTTCGTAGAGTAAAAACAATCTTAATTAAGAAGAGTTCAACGTGTATACTTTTTTTCTTTTTGACCACCGTCACAAAATAAACACTAGGGCAGCAGAGACTGTAATTACCCATCCATAATTACTGGGGAAATCTGGAAGTGATAGGTAACAGTAGATAAGCAATGATTGCAACCACGTTCCGGGAATACAGTCATTAACGGTACAGGATATTATATAAAATAATGATGCATCGACAGTTTTGCCTCCAGGACAAAAACTTGTTACGTTTGGAACAGCTCGAGCATAACAGAAGGAAATTTGTGTGTTCGGAATTATTTATTATTATTCCACTGAAATGTAATGAAATAGAACATTTTTATGATTCGAAGAACTAATGCACCTCTCATTAATTTTGTATTTAGGTCAAGGCGAGAAATTTTTAAATTTTAAATCATTAAACACAAATTATTCAAATTATTGATTTTTTACAAGATGCTCGTTAAATGTTTTAATGAGATAAGAGAGATAGCTTTGTATTTAACAAGAGGAAAAAATATTTTGCATAGAATGTATATTCCTTTTTTACTGCGATTACCAGAGAAGTGAAACGCTGAATGGCCAATTTGATCTTTTAAAGGCGAAAAAGAATTATATATAATGAATCATATGCAGATGAAGAAAAACACTAAAAGTGGGGTAAGCTGTACTTGCTTCTTCAGAACCCAAATCTCCTTGTTTAGAGAATAAAAGTTACATACTTAAATATAAAATGATAATGCAGTAGATTAAAAGAAAATTGAAGTTACATAAAAAATAAATGGGTTACTAATAAGTATAATATTTTGCATGAAAGCAATTTGAGGAGAGGATTTGCATTCTAAAAAGTGGTCGAAGTGAGTCCTAGCTAATCCGGATGCGGTAACGTAATCCGTTTGTGAGGGATGAGAAATTTTTAGATGGAAAAGTAAATTTAGTGTGATGACGAAATGAGCTTCTTTGATTAGTCGACATGAACAGTCAGTCAACATCAAACTGTTTTAGCTTAAGTTTAATTGAGTGAAGTTCAACCAATCATTGAGTTACCAAAAGTTTACGTTCAAAATGACGTCCGAGGCCGTTGAAGATTTCACATTGGTGAATAAAAGACAAACGTATATCCTCGTAATCCATGGGTGTTGAATTCCTTTGTTTGCTACACCTCAAATTTTTGTTACGATGTCTCTCATAGAATTTTGCATATAAGATTCACTTTAGTGTTTCATTTTACCTCGATAGAATTTTATATGGTGATTTTTCTTTTATTCCCATTTGAATCGTTGAAAATTTAACTTTGTAAGGCGCCCCCTTCGGCTGCCCTTCTCCTTGATTATCAGCGTGAGCGAGAGGTGTAGAAATAAATGAAGAACTAGAAGCTGCCATTGTCTTAATATGACTTTATTAAGATCTTAAACTTAAACCTCTAACAGATTAGGTAATAATATGTATATGAATCTACGGTGGCTAAACACACAATATATATATATATATATATATATATATATATATATATATATATATAATACTGAAATAGCATAACACGGACGACTATCAATAACTAACTCGCCTAAGCTTAATTACAATGCTATCACAGATCCGAATATTAAATAGTCACTCCTACCTTAATGTCGATTGAAGTAGCGATCAATCTAATCCTAGTTGAAGTTGCGGTTTACTGGAGTGCAATGGCATGCACCTTGACTTAAGGCTCTTTGTCACGGATAACTTCTGTTGGTTGTCACTTAACCTTTCAAAAGCTCTTCACACTTGAATCACGGATTATCATAACATTCCCGAAACTACCACACTGCTTACTCTAACTTCTGATATTTAAAAGCTTCCTAATTTTCATCTTTCCTTCACGCTTCACTTCTTGGGTTCGGTTGGAAAAAGTTGCCATTAATTCTGGTCCCAAAGTACATGTTAATGAAAAGACGCATGAATCCGTCACAACTTGTACTTTTAAGTTTTGAAAAATGTATGTTTTCCAAGCTTTCCTACCTTCTTAGAAGTAACAGGAATTTTAAAATATATTGCATTCCTTATAAGAATATATTACAATAAGAGAAATAAAATGAGAACTGATGTATATAATGGAATACATATATTGAACCAAATACCGATTTTTTTAAGAGCACAATTGATGTCTTTTTTTTTCTAAAATTAATAAGAGAAGTTTATGTTGCATACATTCGAGAACTTATTTTGATACTTGCATATTATCGCAACCTATGGGTGACATTATAGGAAACGGCGCAAATAATTGCCAGTTCAGTGCATATGACAAATGTGAAATTAGGGTTGCCAACTTGGCGAGTTATATTGATCGTTGGCATTGTTGCAATAATGCGTAAGTACCCTTATTTTGAAGGGGAAAGTAATATTTAGTTTTAAAAAGGAATGCCTTAGGGCAGTATTCCATAACCCCCGGTCCGTGGATCAAATGGTACTGGGTCGCAACAAGAAGCATTAAATTATTTACTGTGGTATACTTTTCTTGGATTTGAGCTACTTTTTATGAAAATCACTTTATATTCCTTGTTAAATCACTTTATATTCATTTTTTGGTGTAGCTATATTTTATTCCAATGTTCACGATTAAAAACAATTCAGTTAAAATTATTAAATCAAAACAGTCTAAAATATAAACAATCAACGTTTTCACCTCAGCGGGTCACAGTAAAATTAACAAACGTTGACCGGTCCGCGGCGATAAAAAGTTTGCGGAAGCCTTAGAATATCTCGATATAAATAATTTTCTTCTAAAATTAGAGTAAGGAAGGTTACACAAAAACACGAAAAACTGAAAATGTTCTTTAAAAACATTTTATTTGAATCTTAGTTTGTGTTTTCCTTATCAGTTGTCTTTTCTGACGATACGATACACAACAAAGATGACATCATAAAAACAAGATTTTTTCATTCATATACTTTAATACATTCCATATTCAATACAGTTATTTACACCCTTCCCAAATAATAGTGCTAAAAATATGAAATATGATTGATAATGCATGCTCAGCACCAAATGTTGATACAAAATTCGAGATTTTGATCCTTTTTTTCCCTTCAAATTCCAACCGATATTTAGAATTTTTAATTAAGTGAAGAAAATGTCAGAAAAATTAGAAAGTTTTTAATGTTACATTTTAATCCAATGCAAAAATTAGGGAAGAATTCTAGTTTAATTGGTGTTGAAAATGAGTATAATATTCTATATAAAATATTAATTTAGTACTGCTAAATGAATGATAATAAATTATAAATAAATTAAAATGATGTACATTACATGATTTTCAGGATACAATAATAAAATATGTGATCAGTGATTTTTTTTTTTCTGAGCGTCGTACACTTTTTACGAAAGTTTCATTTAAAACCATTTATGCAAGCGCATATTTTTAGAATAAAAAAGAACTATATCATGTATAAAACAAACCTGAGAAGTATTCTACGAAATAAGTAATTTTTCTTCTCTGAATGTGATCATTTTCCAATATTTTCATAGCTTTATTTTTAATACATAGTTTCTTTTGTTCTTAGAGAAACATTCTTTTTTTAAAAAAAGTTAATGCTTTTCCAAGAATAGAATTCAACATTTCAAAAATGAATCTCATGACAATCTCTGGCCAATATCAATGTCTGATTTCCCTTTTCGTGGGATCAATTATGGGTAATTTAACAATCATTGTAAAATGTACACAGTGAACCTTTCCAGATAATTCCATTATAAATCCTTTAGTGTTCGATTAGTCTCAACTCATGTGTTATCAGCAGTCCCCTCTTTCCTGTAATGAATAGTTAAATCGAATGTCTTTCATCATGTTTCTAACTTTATCTGTGATTCCAAATAAGAATTCAATAAATTTCCGCTTAGCTGTTCTGAATAACTGGAATTTAAGTATAGTAGCTCTTGAAATTGAAAACAGTTTTTAAGAAGCTGCAGATACAAGAAATCGTAAACGAAGAATAGGAAAATAGGTTTATTAATGTTAGGGAAAATATATTTATCTGTACTTTAAAGTTGTTTGGGGGCTTATATTATATATATATAAATACATTATATGTATCATTTTATTTATTATTACGGAATTTAACTTAATCTTACTGATTCATAGCACGTATCAAGTCATATTTAGACAGAAATGTTTTCTAAGGAAGCATAAATTTACTTTTCATTACAAACAATCTCTCCTTTAATTTGAAGAGTTTTTTTTTCATTTCCTACTGTTAGCTCACTCTCTCTATATATATTTATTTATTTATCTTGGGGGAATTTTCAATCGATAATAAAATACATTTTAAAGCGCTCAATTGAGCTGAAAAAAAATTTATATACATAATTCTTTTGGATGATAATATAGTAATTTAGTTATAATTAATAAAATTATTTGATTAAAACTAATTATTTAAAGAATTACAAATACAGCCATGTTAGCATTATTTTTGGCGACTTTGCGACCATTTAGGTGACGTGTGTCAAAACTTGAAAAGGTTTTTTCTCACGTTTTAAAAATTCAGTTGAACTGAAATTTTATATACACGATTGTTTTGGATGAGAATACGATAGTTTAATGATAATTAATAAAAATTAATTACCACTTAATCTTGTGATTCTGTCATATGTATATACATACTTATATTACTTGTAACTATTTAATAAAAAATAACTAAAATAAAAATTTTCTTTGCTGATCTAAGTAGGAATTGACTTAAAAAAATTTTTTATGTTACACACTTGTTATTAATGAAATTATGTATAAGGATTAATAAGCATGATTCGGAGAGAATAATTTATTTAGATTTAATTTATCTGGTAATCTGGGAAATTTTTCTAATAAATTAATTACTCAAATGAACAATACTTCTGAATGAAAACAAATTATAAATTAAGAAATATATACAGCATATAGCGTGGCAGAGAAGCACCAATTAATTCTTACTATTTAGCTTGCGTTGTCCGCATATCGCCTGCTCATTCTTAGCTTTTAAAGTAGTAAGAGTAAAATATTGAAAATACATGTTTGTAACCGTTTTTGTCCTATTTAATGACGCCTCCATCCATTTTGCGTTCGGGTCTTCCTGAGAACCAAATAAATGAGCATGATCTACACCTCAATTAACAAGAAAAGGTACCACAACAATTTCGCTTCATGATAATAGAAATCTACTCATTATAATTGCACTACAAGACACTTTGCGTTCTTGCCTAACAGTCTGGATCTATTCCCTTGCAATTGCAATACACTTAATCCTTTGAACGAATGCTTGGAAGCTGAGTTCCATCAATGTGTTCAAGCAGTGCATGGCAATGTGAAAAATAATTGCAACATCAGTCTTTGCCCGTCTTCTCGAAAATAGTTCGTCGTTGGATAGTTACCTGAATAAGGGTAGGGATTATCTATAGCCTGTCACGAAAGCTATATATATAATTACTGTGGTTCTTGATTCTATAATATTTATTTCAAAATAATAGCAATGTTTACGTAAAAATTTCGATAAAAAATGGGATAATTTCTTTTTGTATCAAAATCTATAAATATTTTTGCAATAAAACAGCAAATGAATAATTATATAAAATTGATTTATCTCAGAAATAGTTCACATTTCTATAAGTTAAGAAAACTCATTTTCATTAAAAAATATTTCTCCGCTTAGATAATAGGAAATTTTATCCCAAAATACATCTACAGGAAATATTTTATGTAGCTTAATTTAATTTAATATAAAACTAATTATTTTGTGTTTTTTTACTAAATTTATATATAATACTAAACAATGTTGCATAAATTGAAACTATATACACTCATGTCCATAAATTAAGGATAATTCAGAATCACACAGAAATTGAACTATAAAAAAAAAATTTCACCTGTAGAATTATCACACACATCTTGAAGAAGAATATGCAAATTACAGGAAAAAACCAGATGGCGCGGATAGTACGTAACAATGACGAGAGTGTAAGAGAGGGGTATATAAGCAGAGGCGTAACGGAGAACATTTGGGACCCCGTGCAAAGTCAGGTCTTGGGCCCCAACATAAAATTTTACAAAAGGTAGGCACTTGCGTCAGTCAGGCTTTGGGCCCCTTAGAACCCTGGGTCCCTCCACGATGCGGGGGTGTACGTTACGCCACTGTATGTAAGGAATGGTGGCAAAGAAGTAAAATTGTTCACAAGCGCTTTAAAAGCCTTTCAGTGCAGTTACCCCAAAGTTATGGCACAAAGGAAGCATTTGGATGATTTTTTACGTGGTAGAATAATTGGATGACTGGAATGTGGACGTACCCAGCTGGAAGTATCCGATGAACTTGGAATCACCCAGAGTGTCATTTCCAGGCTTTGGCAACAATTCCAAAATGATGATAATGTGAGTAGATGTTACAGCACAGGTCGCCCCCGAGTTACTACGCCGAATGAGGACCGGTATTTGTCAGTTACTGCCAAAAAAAACAGACGGAGCACAGAATCATACCTGTCTTGTCAGCTCTCTTCAGCTACCGGTACGACAGTTTCAAGGCAGACCGTGTACAGACGCTTAAAACACATTGGTCTATATACTCGTAGACCTGTCAGATGTGTTCCACTTACCGCAACTCACTGTCGCCTGCGATTAACCTGGAGTAGAGAGCATGCATTGTGGACACCACAACAGTGGTCTTGTATTATGTTTTCCGACGAGTCCAGGTTTAGTTTGCAGTCTGATTCTCGCCGGACTTAAATATGGAGAGCACCAGGTACCCGTTACCACCAAGATAACACCATTGAACGACACCGTTACGGTGGTACAGGATGGCTCGTTTGGGGAGGAATTATTCGTGGTTCCAGAACTGACCTGCATGTTCAGAGTGTAACGATGGTAGGCCACATCTATCGGGATGTCATTCTGGAACAACATGTACGTTTATTTCGGGGCGCCATGGGTGCTGAATTTCTGTTTCTGGATGACAATGCCCGTCCTCACCCGTGCAAACATTGTAGACGAATGCCTTCAATCGGATGATATCACCCGTACGGATTGGCCTGCATACTCACCGGACTTGAATACAATAGAGCATGTGTGGAATATGCTTGGCCGACGAATTGCAGCCCGTCAACGCAACTCACCTGTCTACCGGAACTTTGGAGGGCATTGCTTGATGAGTGGTGTAATATTCCCCAAGATCAGATTGATAATTTGAGATACTCAGCATGTCTTGGCGTTGTAAGGCATGTATTGCATCATCCGGGAGACATACTCCGTATTAACCATCATACTAACCATCTTATACTGTTTTTTGTAAATAGGTTCTTTTTTGAAATTTGTTTCAGGGAGTAAAAATCGCAATTTTTATTAATTATGTCAAACATATAGCATCGTTTTTGCTCTTTACCTTTTGTTTAATAAATAGACTTTATAAATAAGTCAAATTTGTTTTGCTTCTGTCTCTTTCTTTGCCTGAACTTCATTATCCTTAATTTATGGACATGAGTGTATGTAACAGTTACTGAATAAAGAATTTTATTATAAATGTTATTAAAAGTATATATTCATACAAATTTTTTATTACTAATAAAATTATATAAAACTTACGCAATTTATATACCTGGAAAAAAGGAAAGCTTCAATGAAAGAAATGAAATATGGCATGCTTTATATATGAGTCACTCAGAAGCCAATATGGTTAAGTCAATTTTTTTATATTTTCTGATTCTTGTACATTTTGATAAAGAAAATAATATTCTTCTTATTTATTAAAAAATTTACTTGTTGCTTCCTTTTTTCTATACAAAATTACTCAACAACTTTTTGAAATTTATTTTAAAGGGAAATCCTTTTCCTTTTTCATACATTGTTTTCAATTAAAATCACGCGTTTATTCAGCTAAGAATGCATAATCATATTGGAATTTTCGACAACAGTTTAAATAACATTCTCAAAAAATATGCTAATATGCATCATAATATTACACAGAATCAAAGCTTAGTATACACTCACATCATTGCTATTATTGTTGGATCAGTGTTTAGGAGATTCATATTGGGAATAACTTCTAGTCCAGAGTGAGCAATTCTCCTATGAAAAAAATTATAATCGTTAAAATAATGACAAAAGAACTAAGTGTAACCTAGAATAGTAGTAACATAAGAGTAATGTAAGAAATTATACTTTAAAAATAATTGCAATGAATTTCAAACTTCTTACACATAATCATACAATAAATAATAATATTGATATAACTCTTGCTTTAATAAATGATATGTTTATTTATTTAATAAGATACATCGCAATAGTTGAAATTTTCAAACTGTAATTTTTATATATTTAAATATTTACATATATATTGCCTTTTTTTCCAAATTGCGAATTCATCAATTCATGAAAGAAATTTACAGGAAATGTAAAAGGATACCCAAGTGAATAGATTTACAAAGCAATTACTCATGTGTCGGTTAGAAATACGCTTTAAATTTCCAACTGAGTTGCATATAAAACGTACAATAAAAGTGCTTTGAAATGTATACATTGTTGTTTGTCTGTTTTGAATAATTGAGTTCAAGTTAATACGTCTAGTCCAAAAAAGTAAAATACTATATGAGCAACTAACGAAGTTTGAACAGGAGGCAATCATCACTCTCCATAGACGTCATCATGTGGGAACAAACATTCCAACTGCATGGCGGTGAAGGATTGAGCAACACTTTAAAATGTGTTGCTACAAAATCGGAACACGTCTACAGGTATGTCATCGTCTGATCCTACTTTTCCTCGTTGTCTTCTACACCATGAGCTACGTACTAAAATTTTTCTAAGTAGGATTTCTCTTGTAACGTCGTGAGAAGGTAGCGTACGAAACATACATCACAGCAAGGTTGTGGGAGTAAAAAAAAAAATTTACTTTTTTTCTCCAACAGGGTAATTAGATTAAATCATATTAAGCATGTAATTGTCTCTGTACCTAGCCAGTATGGTAGCCCCTTTTTGAAGTCGCTCTCTCCACAGCTTGTCTCGGTACTGTCCGCAAGGCGTTTTTTCTTATTCGCGTCCAGGACTCCTGGTCAGCATCACGGTCCAAAACTCCGAGATCCTCCTTGCTCCGCTTTCCGAAAACGACCAGCCCTCGTCTTTTGCGATCTTTTTCTTCTTCTCTTTTTTCTTTCTTCCTCCTCCCTCTTTTCGGTTTCACCAGCCTTGTCAGATGCTCACTTGTCAAAAGCTACAGACGTTTTTGTTTTCTTCCGAAGTGTCTGATTCAGCGTAATACTAGACCAGGGGTATTAAACTCGCGGCCCCCAACGAACATTTTTGTGGCCCCGCGAGTATATCGGCCCTCAATAATATATAATAAAATATCAAAATTTCTCCTGAAATAAGAAAGATAGTAGCAGAAAAGAGATGTCTAGTGACAGGAACGTAAACATTAAATTTGTCTTGTCCTTTTACATTATGTAATCCCTAATTGTAAATCCTTTATTTCAATATATTATTCGAAATAAACTTATGTTTCTATAAGTATTAATTTTTTTGCAGCCCTCCTAAAATTAAACCGTGTTTGTTTGGCCCAATTTAGCCTTTGAGTTTGACACTCCCGTACCAGACGAACGCCTCGTATAATGGTCCGGAACGCTATTGGATATTATGGGCGATCCCATCTACTCTGTTAACTTTTCAGTATCACCCACTGTTCAAGATCAAATTGTGGAGATCTTGAACGGTGGGTGCTACTCAAGATTTTGCTTATTCCCAGTTACTACCCATCTGTGAAAAATCGCAAAAAGATTAAAAAACTGGTTTCGAAGTGTGTATTTTCAACAGGGGATCTCTGTCTAAATTATACATTATCAAGCTTAATAAATATTGCACTGTTTTTAGTCAGAATTTCCCACACTATCGCACTATCATCGTCTCTGATAGTTGAGCACAGTTCATACCATTTACACTAAAAATCTCTCATCTACCTTTCTACAATCCCAACAAATCAATTATAAACGTAAGCTTGATAAATATAGACATTTTTCAACTTAAACTGGACTAAAGCTTAAAAATTTACCCCTTTCATTACTTCACAGACCTTTATGTAGAATAAACTGTTTTCGTGGGTGAAATCTTTGCTGTCCCAGCTCCCTGCTCATTTTTAAATAATTATTTCAAACATTTTTTCCACGACTTTTAGACTTCCTGCTGGAATAGTTGCAAACAAGGTAAAAAGCCAGACCTTATTAATTCCTCCTCATTTTAAGGCAAATAATTTTATTTTTACCAATTAAGGCTATTTTCCTGTTTACTTTCATAGGTCCAAATGGCCAATTTAATTGTCTCACAGGGATGCTGATTACTACGTTTTCCACCTTGCCCTTATTGATAAACACCATTTAATAAAATCTACATAAGAAGCAGTTCCCTCTTGATTGTACGCCATTTTTTCCCAACAATATTATTCACAATTAATTAGTTTCCTCTTTCAATGTTTATCGATCTATCTGCAATAAACTGATTAAGTTTTACATCTACAATTTTGCAAGGTTTATTTTTTTAACTTTATTTTTCCTTTTGTTATCTTTTCTGTACTGCATTTCAGGATTTTTGAACTGTCATTTGGTTGTTAGCGTATTGCGTTTTGTATTGTTTTTTGTCTATCTCGGAGGACTCGCTAATAATTCTAATTCTATGCGAGCTCAATCCACCCGCGCAAATAAATAAATAAGACATATTCCTGAAAATGCATTTTAGCAAAACAGTGCCAATCAAAATGTTTCTCTTGATGTAAGGGCCTTCTTCAATAGACGAGAGATTCCGCTTCTTCCATACCCTGTATCTATCCGAACATGTTTCCCGTTGATCATGTGGAAATAAAATAAGTTGGTGACTTACTGATTTACTCAGACTCTCATTAGAAGGAGACTATAGCTGAACTTTGATATCATTAGAGGACACCTGGAATAATATTCCTCAGCACGACATTCAGAAATCATATAATTTGATGTCACAATTTATGCAGGATCTCACCGTTGTGCGTGTCGATTACACCAGATGATTTTTTATTATAAATTTGAAGAATCTTCCATATTGTTGCAATTTTTTGTTCCAATTTTGTCGGCTCCGGTTGTATAGGGGTAGCGTATCAACTTCGTAAGACTAAGGTTGCGGGTTCGACCCCTGCAGAAGGTGATAGATTTTCTGGATGTGAAAATCGTATCTACGCAAGTCATATGATTATGTGGCATGTAAAAGAACCCTTGAGTATATCAATTTGGCTCTGGAACTCTCGGCAAATTTAAATCCGACGAGTGCTTGAATTAAAATTAATTCAAGTGTCCAAATTTGGTAGTAAGGTTGCAACCATGAAATGGCGCTGACATTTTGAGACTTGCCGTGTCTTCAAAGGCTAAGTTGCTAAAATGCAGCCCCATTGTGGGAAAAAATTCACACACAAAAGCATATTTTGTATACATGCAAATCAAAGTTGTTTATATATATATAAATACATGCAAATGGTATCTTAATTTGAATTTTTAATTACTTAAAATTAATAATGCGCCGCTATTACTAATATGCGTGCTCAAATTTTTTTCTTTTTAGTTAAAGAATTATTAAAACTTCTCGTAAAAACTCTAAGCCACATTTACCTATATTTATATTTAATTCTTTCTTTTAATAAGACTTAATTGAACATTCGTATAAATAAAAATACATCTCATTAATAACTCAAATAATAATGAAACGGAAATTCAAGTAATAATCAGTAATTCTAGTGAAATTGTCCCATCCGAGAAAATATTTAGGTGTTTTAAAAGCAATGACTTCATTTAAAAAATTTAATCCTAAGACTATTGTTGTTATAACCTCAGAAAAAGTACTTAAAAATTATATATTACGAAGTGAGTTTTTTACTAAACACATCAATCAAGACAATTGTAAAAAAGTACAGAAAATGATTATTTATTATAATCATAGACTTTTACTTTATTATGTAAAAGTCTTCATGTGCAACCATGCCTTTACTCGAAATGTATTTTAAAAGAGCAGTACCCTTTTATTCAACACACTGGGGAGAGCATTTCTGCATTATTCATTCAACGTTCTAAGCTTTATTTAAAAGTCGAATCTATTCAATAAAATTTTGAAATACCCACGAGGAATTGATATATAAGATATTAAGAAACGGAAAGGGACAAACAATTTTGCTTAAAAATAAAATGTAAGACAAGTTGCACTTTTACTATGAACTGATTTAAAATCCTTTTCTCGCTACTGATTCCTCTTCGCTTTTTGTTATTCCTTTATACTTTTATTTCTTTAAAATAATATTGACCCCAATGTTCATTGACTTTGGCATCATTCCAACAGTTATTCCTGGAATTTTAGGAGCGCTTCTTTGAAAAGTTGAAACATCGAAATTCATTGAAAGAACAATCCAGATGGAAACCTTTATGCGATATGACGTCAGATTTTTATGTCAGAATAAGGTCAACTGCTTTTCAGACCGATAACAAATCAAATTTTTGTGAAAGTTTCGTTCACGAGAACGTGTCTTGATGACACTGTTATTTTTCGTTTTCTGATAATGTATTTAAATTTGAAAATCCATGTTACACCACATCTATCGGAAATCATATATTTATTGGAAACGATAGAAGATGTGTTAGCAAATATCTGCTTTTTGTTTCCAAACAAACCATAAGAAAAGAGTTTTTATTTTCCATTGAGAGACTAAATGTCTAAAGCCGGAAGCGGTTGCTCGGGATACAGAGTCACCCCAGGATATCGAAATCTTTAATTCTGTGAAAATTGTTTATTTTTTACCAATAACGTTATCAGTATTCTTCTATTTGACAGTCTTTATGGGAACTGAAATGTATTTGTCACGCATGTCCCTCTTTCTTGGGAGAGTGACAAACGTTTTTTTTTTAATTATTGTTTTAATAATAGGCACTTGTGGTGACTGAGTTATCCGCGCAACCACTTTTGTTCCAAAATGTTTTCCATGAACAGGCTATATTTTCCTTGGGGAAGAACTTAATGGTTTTGATTGCTGCGTTATACGACTCATTGTGATTTTAAAATGTATATAAATAGAATATAAAAAAAATATGGACAACCATGATCTCCATTGGAGGAAATTGAAACTGATCATAAGCAAGGAAGAAGCATGAAATGTTTGAGCTGAAAGGAAAATTTTCAAATGTAACATAAGAAACTCCTTCAAGAAAGATATGAAGTCCCAATTGTACCATAAGATGCACTGCACCATGCCAAAAAGACATAAGCAAGAAGAAGTACAACACACTCGATCGTCAAAAAACAACAAAACTACAATAACTTGAACAAAATATGATACTTTTTCCTGCAAATATCATCCTTGCAATGTTAACGAAAGGTGTTTGGGGTTTGTTTCTTTTATTTAAGTCACGCTCGTTTGAAACATTTTAGTTCAGTTTGTTTCGAATTTTTTTCCTCAAATTATCAAAGAAAAATTTAGAATTCCTTAAAAGTGGGCTATTGTACTTTCTCTTAGTTGAGTTATTCACTGTAATTACGATTTTTATCGTGTACACTAAATATAATTACAAAAAAAAGGATAGGGGTGACCACCAACGATAGTATCTAGTACGCGCCTTCTCCCGAGTCAATTATACTGTGAATATATTAACTATATACATTTTTTAATGATTTATTCAGTTTCTTAATTCATTATTTTGAAAATTGCTCTGTTTAGTTATAATTGACTGCAAATTTTACTCAGATCTTAAATATGAATAAAATATGTTTTATATTCAAAAGCAGAGGAATAAATAAATTAAAATTCTAGCAATTCTCTGATTACATTAAATTACATATTTTAAAAAACTTTTGCAGTCAGTTATAAAATGAAAGGTATAATATTTTTGAAAGTTCTAAAAAATTTCGAATACTTACAACATCTTAAAACTGGGAAAGTGAGCAGCAAATACACCATTCGTCACTTGTTTCAATTTCGGAGCTCTAGTGATGTGTCTGAAAACAGAAGTAGATACCAATAAAATAAGTCATCTTAATTACTTTCTATAATTATTACATAAAAAATGGAATGTTTTCTTAACATTTGTATTTCCATTGAATTTAAACTATATCTTATATAGGCAGGGAGTTTTTCATAAATGCTTTTCCTATAAAAATGAAAATTAAAAAAGATATAATTCATACAAAGAATCTATCAAAGATAAGTATTTGTCAGTAAATTTAATAATTAAGTATGAACAACATAGTGAAATAAATACTAAAATTATGAGTAAAAGTTTTGAAACAATTATACAAATAATGAATAAGAATTTTAAAAAGACTATCATGATTTCTGTTTTAATATCTAAAAGCAAATTAGAGGAATAGTTTCGAAAGATATATCACATATTGCTTAGCAATTCATAGTTAAAGATATTTAATTTTGCATTCATAGATTAAAAGCATTTATGTATATGCAATCTGAAACTAATAAAACTTTTCAAAATTAAAACTCTTCTTAAAAGAAGGACTTTGTATTCATAAGAAGGCGTAATTACTTTGAACAACTTACTGTGATACTAAAAAAAAATAATAACGTCACCCATAAAGAATTATTCCAAAATAAAAAAAGGAGTTTAAGCTAAAATAAATCAAATATGAATGCCTGAAAACTTGAGTTCGCGACTGTTCCCCAAACAATCGATTTGCCACAGTTCCCTGTGTTATTGTGGTGTCGAAAAAGCTGTATTTTATGCGGCAGATGCACTACAATGCTCCACAGTCATGTGGTAAATCCAAAGATCTTCACTGTCAGTGATGACTCGTTGAGGGTTGGGGCCCTTTTTTTCCTGAGATAGTGCCTTCTCGGGAGCACTACATATAATAACCATACTCAGTAGATATATTCCTACCAAGTCCATGGCAGAAGGACTTGGTAGGAAACCTCCCTTTCTAAAAAGAAAATCCTTCTTGTCTCTCCTGTCTTTATTTTCTTCTAAATCCTTCTTGTCTCTCCTGTCTTTATTATCTTCTAAATCCTCCTTGTCTCTCCTGTCTTTATTATCTTCTAAATCCTCCTTGTCTTTCCTGTCTTTATTTTCTTCTAAATCATCCTTGTCTCCCCTGTCTTTATTTTCTTTTAAATCTTCCTTGTCTCTCCTGTCTTTATTATCTTCTAAATCCTCCTTGTCTCTCTTGTCTTTATTATCTTCTAAATCCTCCTTGTCTCTCTTGTCTTTATTTTCTTCTAAATCCTCCTTGTCTCTCCTGTCTTTATTTTCTTTTAAATCCTCCTTGTCTCTCCTGTCTTTATTATCTTCTAAATCCTCTTTGTCTCTACTGTCTTTATTATCTTCTAAATCCTCCTTGTCTCTCCTGTCTTTATTATCTTCTGAACCCTCCTTGAATCATGTCCTTAAATCCCCTTTGTTTCAACCCTGTCATACGATCTCTTTTCAACTCTGTGAGCTGTTAGTAGTGGCTTATTTGTTTTCCTAAAGGCCCTCTTGACCAAAATGCACTAGCTATGTCAAATCGTAACGATAAATAACACTCGCGAACTTTACAACGTGTATTTAAATTACACCTAATTCGTATTCTAAAATGACGTTACTAGCACCACGCTTATGCGCCTAACTCAAAATTTGAAAGAAAGTCATCTTTCAGATGTATAATCACGTCTATCAAATTTCGTTTAACTAGTACTACTCATTTTTGTCATTTTTATTTCCATCAGTGTATTTAATATTTGAAGAAAATTCTTTGCGGGTTAAGATATCGGTATATACAAACAAACATTAAATACTAATCTATATATATATATATATATATATATATATATATATATATATATATATAAAAGGAGAACAGCGACTCACTCACTCTTTGACTAACTCACTCACTCACTGACTAACTCACTCACTGATTAATCACGATATCTCCGGAACTATTAAACCTACAGATTTGAAATTTGGTATAGGTAGGTTCCATTCATGGAGTAGACGTCAGCTAAGAACGGATTTTGCAAAGAACAAACCCCGAGGTGCGTTACGGGGTTTAAGAGGCATTATACATAATTATTTCCATTATATAACTATTAGATGTACAGTCTTAAAACTTGGTATACAGATTTCTTTCATTAAGTAGAGATTCCCTAAATAATAATTTTGACGAAACTCGACCTCCAAGGGGCGTTGAGGGCGCTTAAGGGGCGTTATGAATAAGTATTTCTATTTTTAAACTATTAGACGTACAATTTTGAAATTTCGTAGGCGGATTCCTTTCATAGAGTAGAGATCCACTACAAGATGGGTTTTATCAAAATTGACTCCCAAGTGGCGTTGTAGAGAATTAAGGGGCGTTACAGGCAATTAACTTTTTATACTATTAGACTTTATACTATTAATCTCGAAATTGAGTAAGCAGATTCTATTCATTGAGTAGACATCCGCTATAAGATGGGTGTTGTGAAAATCGCTTTCTAAGTGGCGTTGCGGGGGCTTAAGGGGCTTATACATAATTATTTCCATTTTTAAACTATTAGACATGCAGTCTTAAAATTTGATAAGCGGATTCCTTTCTTAGAGTAGAGATCCGCTACAAAATGGGTTTTGTCAAAAATCGACTCCCAAGTGGCGTTGTAGAGAATTAAGGGGCGTTGTAGGCAATTAACTCCTTTTTTAAAGTATTAGACGTAAAATCTTGAAATCGAGTAAACAGGATCCATTCATTGAGTAAGAACTGCTTTAAGATGGGTTTAGAGAAAATCGTTTCCTAAGTGGCGTTGCGGGGGCTTAAGGGGAGTTATAGATAATTATATTTCCATTTTTAAACTATTAGGCGTACAGTCTTAAAATTTGGTAAGCGGATTCTTCTCATGGCGTAGAGATCCGCTACAAAATAGTTTTGGGGAAAATTGAACCCCAATGGTAACTGAGGGAGATTAAGGGGCGAATCGATAAATATTTCCGCTTTTCAACTAACAGACCCACCTGCTTGAAAATTAGAAGGTATGTTCCGTTCATAGAATAGAGTTCCTTTTACAAAGAGTTTTGCGAAAATGGACCCTCAAAGGAGTGGGGTTGCGAGGGATTAAGGCGTGTTATAGAAAAATTTCTGTTTTTGAATTTAACCCATTTACTTGAAATTTGTTGAGAACGTTTCTTTAGTTGAATTGAGTTCCACTAAGTATGGAACCGTTTTCGAACTGCTAAGACTATAATAATAAAATTTGGTTTTCATGCTTCTTTTGTTCAATTGGAATCCGCTAAGAATGCTCTCAACGAGGTATTGATGATAAAAATTCCGTTTTTGCTCTATTAGATTTAGACTTGAAATTTAGCACGCATGTTTATTTTATGGAGTAGAGATCCACTGAAAGTTGCTTTGGTGGAAATCCACTTGATTATTAGATTAAGTGAGCGCAAAAAATCTTTCTACTTCTATTTTAAATATAAATCGAAATTAGATGTTTTAATTTATGTCCTTTTTATATCAAGAGGCGAGAGAGTTACAGCTATAAATATATTTTTCAATACAATCGAATTCTTAATCTTAGATATCAATAATTCATATATATGTAAACAGTATACATTTATACAACATCTTTAAATACCTAGTGAAGCGGGTGGGTAACGGTTAGTATAATGTAGTTAAAAAGATTGCATTAAAAAACAATTGTTCATATTCAATTATTGGTTTATTAAATTGGCTGATTGCTTTGACCTTTTTTATATACCATGGTAGTAGTGAAGATACCTCCTTGACATGGCCTAAGATCGTTGTTTTTCTGATTCATTTCGATGAAATATATTTTTGAAATCTTTTATGCCTCTGAAATAGATGAAAGCTTCCTATTATTTCTAGGATGTATTTTGTTACATACATTTTTCGCGTACACTAATTGGATAAAGAAATAAAAATTGCTCTTTGTCAGATATCCGGGAATGCGGAAAATATACTTTATGGTACTTGAGTGAGAACTGTATTGTTTCAAGGATTCTTGAGATGTACGAGTAAAAAAAATTATATATTGTCTTACTATGGATATAAAGGAAAAGAAGAAAGATCAAAAGATAATTCTAAGCAATGATATTCTTTTTTTCGAAAAATGAATAATTAATCCAATAAAAACCTCCAGGGAAATTTATGGATTATCGTCATTGATATTGATACTTCATATAGAATTTTTTACAGCTAAATGAAATTACTTAATGAGCCTGTTTTTACGCTTTAAATCAAATAAAATTAATAAAAAATTATAATATATGTATATACCAAACACAAAAGATATACGTATAATAAAATCAATGAACCAAAAATATGGATTCGTTGATATTGGGAAAAATTATATATATATATATATATATATATATAGAGAGAGAGAGAGAGAGAGAGAGAGAGAGAGTGACAACGGCCAGATTGAGTTAAATATACATTTATTAAGGGGAATTATTTACAAGGGAGGGCTAAAAGTTAGTAAAAAGTAATCGAAACATCATTAGATCGTTGGATTCCACGAGGCGTTTCGTTCCAGCGCCCTCGTCATCGTCTCATCGCCGTCACTTCTCTCGGTCGTCTCCCGCGCAATCGTTCTATTCCAGTCTGCTTTACTCGTTATCCTCGAACCGCCTTGTCAGATAGGTGGCGCTCTCTTGGCATTACGTCATTAATGAATATAGGAGGGATACGATATGTGCAAATCCATTCCTACATCGGCCATCATGACCAAGCATGCGTCCTCGCATGTAAAATACAGTGTATTTCAAAATTTCATGAAATAAAACTGAAAAGCTAGAGGAAATAAACTTACAAATAAAACAATTATTAAAACAGACAAATATGTATCAGAAAATCAAAACTAATAATAAAAAATAAAAAAAAAAATAGGTATACAGATGGAAAGAAGACAAACAATACAAAGCAATCTTGAGTATGGTGATAATGTCGAAAAAAAATGTTAAAGTAAAAGTTTGCGTTCGTAATGTAACATTCATTTGTTAGGCCATGGTTTCAAGTATTCGGCACAAATACTTGTTTTGGTTGGGCCATCAAAATTTCCACATTTTTCGACGTTGTAGGTATCGTTAGGTTTTACTTGTGTTATTTTATATGGACCGATAAATTTATTGCAGAGTTTTTGTCCAGGTCCTTGTTGCGTTTTTTTTAATAGCAACTAAGTCCTTAACACTGTATAAATAAGGAGATTTTCGTCGAAGATTATAAAACTTTTTGTTTTCATTTTTTGCACTTTAAGTATTTGCGTTTTTGCCGCTTTACGTAGGAGTTCTCTGTTTTCATTAAATTCGAGTTGTAGTTGTTCGTCGATTAATTGTTGAATGCGCAAATCAGTCTTGTTATTGATTTGTGTTCCAAAGAGTAATTCAAAAGGAGTGGTGTTAATGCTTCGTTGTAATGTTGAGTTTAAGACTTCTTGTAGTGAAGGAACATGTTTGAACCATTTCGTGGGATCGTCTTCTGACATCTTAGATAAAGAGAGGAATAATTGTTCGATTAATGCGTTCTACTTGACCATTAGCACGTGGCAAACCTGTAGTAATATGATGAAGTGTAATTTTTTGTTCCGAACAATAAGTGTGGAATTCGTCAGAAGTGAAAGTAGTTCCACGATCAGTGATAAGAAAACGAGGATTTCCAAATGTAGTTTTTTGAATGTCTAATTTTTTATTACCTCAGAAGTAGATGTAGTTTTTGTGGGGTATAACCAAACAAATTTAGTGAAAGAGTCAATGACAGCTAAAATGAATTTGTAGTTTTTACTTGAAGTTGCTAAAGGACCAAGATGATCGATATGGTATGTATTTAGTGGTATATCATCTTTGACAAGAGGATGGAGAAATCCTTCTTGTTTACCAGACTTTTTATTTTTCAATATACATGTTACACAATTAGAAATATATTTTCAATTTTGGATTGAAGTTGCGGTATAAAATATTTATTTTTTATATGTTCTAGAGTTCTTTTAACTGAAAAATGTCCTTTGTCATGAGCATTTTTGATAAAGTGATGCTGCATCTCGTCGAGAATAACAAGGACTTCGGCACCGTCAATAAATTTATATAGTATATTATTTTTAATACAGTAGTTATCATATGGACCCTTTTGAAGAAGAGCTTTTATGGAAAGAATGTGTGGGTCCAGCTCTTGAGATTCTTTTATCCTATGCACAATAGAATCATTACACTGGTTTGTTAAAACCTGTATTCTACTTAAAGCGTCGACATGGGCCATTTGTGAGCCAGAGCGATGTAAAATGGTGTAATCATAATCTTGTAAATTCAGGGCCCAACGCGCGATTCGTGTGTTTAGATCTTTCTTACTCATAGTTTTTGTAAATGCATTACAATCAGTAATTATTTTGAAAGGCATTCCTAAAATGTACACTTTAAATTTTTGAGAGCTTCTATGATTGCTAAAACTTCGAGTTCGTAGCTGGTATATTTTCTCTCCGTTTCGGACGTTTTCTAGACATGTAATATATAGGATGTAAGGAATTATCATCGGGGAATCTTTGTAATAAAACAGCAGCAAGTCCGTCGATTGATGCATCAGTATGTATTTCGGTTTCACAATTTTGTCGATATATACCTAAGACAGGTTTCTGACAGAGCAAACGTTTTAACTCGTCAAAGGAAGCTTTTTGTTTTACATCAAAATTGAAAAGAGTATCTTTACCTAAAAGATCACTAAGTGGCTTAGCAATTACAGAATAAGCAGGGATAAATTTACGAAAATATCCAGTGATACCTAAAAATCGTTGAACTTCTTTAGTTGTTTTTGGTTCGGGGTAATTGACAACTGATTTAGTTTTAGAAGGGGAAGGAAAAAGTTTATTATTTTCAATAATATGGCCTAAAAATTCAATTTTCCTATGCAGAAATTGACATTTATCAAAATTTATTTCCAATCCGTAATCACTGGACACTTGAAAAACTTTTTTGAGTCTCTCAATAGCCTCAGATTCATTTTTAGCAAGGATAACTATATCATCCATGTAAGGGAGAACAATTCCTTGAACAACTAAGTCACGAAAAACTGTATTGATAAAACGTTGAAACGTTGAAGGGCATGTAGAGAGTCCGAAAGGCATTTTAAGGAACTGAAATTGACCATTTTGTGTTACAAAGGAGGTATATGGGCGACTCTGTTTGTTAACAGGCACATGGAAAAAACCATTACGTAAATCAATGGTACTGAAAACTCTAGTATCCTGAAGTTTATCTAAAATATCCTCAATGAGGGGCAGAGGATAGTGATCCATAACTAACACACGATTTAATTTTCGAAAATCAATGCAGACTCGTGGACTGCCGTCTTTTTTGCGGACTACTAGGACTTGGCTAGCATAAGCAGATGAACATGGTTCAATAACACCATTTTGTATCCATTCATCTATTTGTTTATCTACTATATCACGTTCAGTAAAAGGTAACCGTCTTGGAGAATGATAAATTGGTTTATCGTCCGTCATGGTAATGCTTAACTCAATATCCGTCGTTTTAATTTTATTCGGCCTATAACATACGAGTAATGCCTCAACATCATTACGAGTTTGTTTTTTGGAATTTCAGGGCCAATATCAAATTTAGGAATGTCGTCAGTAATTGCGAAAACAAATGGTTGTGGAGAAGCGTCGGATACTTCGATTTGTAGCTTAGAAAACATAACACTATCAGGGGTGATAGTCAAATTAGCTTGTTTAATTAGATTACAACCAATAATAATATCAAAGTTCATTGAGTGGTTGGGGACAACATTAATTTTAACAAGAAAGTCTTGGTTGTCAATTGAAACAGTTGAGTTGAACGAACCAATTACATGAGTTTTTGAAAGGCCAAAACCAGTTAGTATATTACCACTATTTATTAAAGAAGGGGAGCCTAATTGATTCCATACACTTTCTTTCATTAAGGTTACTTGACTTCCGGTATCAACTAAAGATAATATTTTTTTAGATAAAATTTTAACTTCTTTACACATAGTAGTTAATGGGGTAATTTCATCAACATTATTAGAAGAAGGGATATTTTTTTGAGGACAAGCATCAGATTTATGGCCAAAATTTTCGCATAATATACACTTTGGACCACGATGTTTATCTGGGCAAAATTTAGAAATATGACCGGATCCCGAACAATTAAAACAAGTTACGTGATTCCTATCTCTGAAATTTTTATTCTCAAATTTTGAATTAGGCTTTGGTGCATTGAATTTTGGATATCTATCATTTCGATGTTTATGAAGTGTACTTTCAACATCACGGCGTTGGCTACTAAAGTTTGGACTACGCGACGTATCATAAGAGTGATTTTTGCTTTTATTTTGAAATATTTTGTCATAAATTCCTAATTTTTCTTTAAATTCCTGAATTGTTGTACATCCATATAATATTAGCTTATTTGAAGGAGAATCGGGGATTCCATTAATACAATATTCCATAATTGAAGTTTCGTCGAGAAACCCTTGACCTCGATTCGCTAATTCCCGAATAGGGACTAAATATTGGAATACCGTTTCATTAGGCCGCATTTTTCTATATATATGTATATATATGTATATATATATGTAATTCCTTATGCAATTGAGCTTGATTTAATTTTTTTCTGAATTCCTGAATAAGTAATGTTTTTATACAACTGTAAGAGTTTATACCACGCTGAGATTGAATAAATAATTTTGCAGTTCCTGTCAAAAGCCGTTTTACAAAAACAATTTTTTGTTGTTCGGTTATTGGGCAAAACGTTAAATTTTCCTCTACATCAGAAAAAAAATGTTCAATTGAATATGAGTCATCTGCACTGAAAGAACGAAGAGTTAGAAGTAAATCTTTAACAAAAAGCCACGATAAATCGTTTTTCGAAATAGAGGGAACAGCTGACTCATTAATTTGTTTAAGTGCGTCAGCCGATTTCCTGTCTGTAGAAAGTGGGGGAAGCAAAGGAATTTTCTGCATCCCGCGGGGGGCATTCTTCTACATCTCGTGTATTTAATTTATTATGAAAAGCGGATAAATCAGCTAGTGAAAACAAAATATTATTACAAAGTTCTTCGGCAGTTCCATTTGTTTCTAGTTGTAAAAAATTAGCTAAACAGATTAAATCGGGTAGGTTAAATTTTTTAAAAATAACGGCGGAGTAGTCTTCAATATCAAAATCTTGTGCGAAACCCGTAAACTTTCGCAATTGTTCTCTAGAGGTCCTACTGAATGGGTGATCGTTAAAAACAACAGAATACAATAATTTTATATTTTGCGTATTGCCAAATTTCAAAGCTTGCGCGATAACTGGGATATCATTCAATGTTAAGTAAGACATAATAAATCACTTAAATTGAACCAAAATACGTAAAATATACAAATATTTGCAAATCACTTAAAATGATATATGAGTAAAATATTTCAACACAGAAAAAAAAAAATTAATACGCTATGAAAAGATTAAAGTCTAGAATAAAATGTCACTAGTAGCAGTTGTACAAGTTAAAAAAAATATATCGTATCACAGTCACATTAGCAGTTTCAAAATATATTTTCACAATCACTGAGAGTTTGTAAAAAACAATGGAAATAAAAACTCACGGTAAACTTTTGCATACAACGTCCTGATTGTTGAATATTAACTTTCATGAATGTATAATAGTGTTGAAGAAAATCTTGATGTGTCGGCAAAATTATCGAATAAATAAATATCTTCAGAATCGTGAACTTTCACACAACACTTGAAATAAATCGTCAAACACACGTTGAAAAACGCTTTGAAGAATAAATGCACTTGAAGAAAATCGTCTAACACACATTGAATATATTCACTTTTCTTGCATCGTCATCGTCCTTTTGCTTCGGTTTTCTAGGGGATTTTAAGTTAAGGGAAAGGCCGAGCCTCCATATAGAGAGTGACAACGGCCAGATTGAGTTAAATATACATTTATTAAGGGGAATTATTTACAAGGGAGGGCTAAAAGTTAGTAAAAAGTAATCGAAACATCATTAGATCGTTGGATTCCACGAGGCGTTTCGTTCCAGCGCCCTCGTCATCGTCTCATCGCCGTCACTTCTCTCGGTCGTCTCCCGCGCAATCGTTCTATTCCAGTCTGCTTTACTCGTTATCCTCGAACCGCCTTGTCAGATAGGTGGCGCTCTCTTGGCATTACGTCATTAATGAATATAGGAGGGATACGATATGTGCAAATCCATTCCTACATCTATATATATATATATATATATATATATTAATACTTCATTTTCGATTCAGATAAAGAAAAAAGTTCTGTTAAGTAAAACAATTGTAAATCAATAAATGTTCAACATGTCCCTCAAACTGTGAATCCTTTATAAAACAAATACTTCCAAGTTCCAATTACAGCAGACAGCACAAAAATCTAATTTTATCTAAACTAGAATGAACTAAGGTTCTTAGAGATTTTCATTTCAGATTTTGTGATGAAAAAAACGACATATCATTAACTATAATGCGATAACAACTTCTTCCAATTAAGGATTATATTCAGAAAGACCTCTCTTGTATTTCAATAACTCACAAGTCCAATCTTATGTTGAGCAAGAAACCATATTACCTGGACAGATGATTCTACGTTTACTTTAGAGAATGATTTAAGTCATGTTTTGATTTAACGAGTATAAGGCATCAATTATTAATAACTTAAAATTATTGAAACATACAGTTATAAAGGAGATACACAGTTATGAGGAGAAAGGAGGTTTGCGCTGAAATCTCTCTGAATGTTTACAATATTTTCCGCTACCTCACGGCATTAGATTTGTTGTTAGAGGTAAAAGGGATACAAAAACGTCGTTCTTTAACCCTATAATATTGGCTGAATAATTTAGAATGTTATCGTAATAATTAATCTTCGTCTCTCAATTCGTCATTCAATCACCATTATTGTGGAATGGAGATAGTCATCATATGATATTTAGTGATGAATCCCGCTTTAGTCTTCGGTGGAAGCTGTTGACCTAGGTATGAGTGTTCTTATTTGAACTACCAACCTGCCAGTCTGCATCTACGTCATGCTCGCGTTAAGCAACAGGAAAAAAAGGTGTCTCATTCGGGACAGTTCTTAAACGCTTTTATTATTGGAGAAGAGGTCGCTGCAAGTCCTAGAGTAAATGACCATCGTATTTGTATGTAAAGTGGCTGGACACAACAGTTTCAATCAGATAACTGCTTCTCCATTTGTGGCAGATCATCCTTCTGCCCTTTTTCAATAAGATAAGTCCAGACTTCATACAACTCACATGTCTCTGGACTGCTTGTGAGTTGTAGATCTCAGTTCTTCCAATAAGTATCACCTTACGCTTAACCATTTGAACGTATGTGGGGCACACGATTCACACACTCTTAAATGTTGCTGATCTTAAAAAATAATTGATAAATACCTGCCAGAATCTAACACAACTTGAGAACAGAGATCATTCTCACTTTTTACCTTGACGTATATTAGCATAGAATTACATCAGAAAGCAAGTACCCAATAATTGATTTTAACTTTCAATGTTTGATTGTTAACCATGGATATAGGTTCTATTATTTCATAAATTTATATAAATATTATTATCTCTTTATTTTCATTCATTAAGAACCTCATACATGTTTCATTTTATTTTTAAAAAAAGTAAACTTCTTTCTGGTGCTTCCTTTTTTCAATTCAAAAACGACTACATATAGAAATGGGAAGTGATTTCATATTTATGTACATCTCATATTCTCTGTTTTATTTTAGTACAAAGTCAAATAAATATAATGCTTTAACATGCATATAACTTAAGCTTTTTAGGTATTTTATCCAGCATACAACTATATGAGAAATGCAATATCTAAGTCAACATTATTATTTTGTAACAACTACATTTAAGCCCTGCCTTCCCTTGATGATTAGTGGTAGCCAGGGGCACCACCTGTTCTTTAGAGAAGCGGGAACTCGTTCCCCTCGCACTTCTGCCCTGGATCGCTACCGGGAAAAGATGTGTACACGTGGAGTCAGGGAAAGCCTGTTTCCCCCCTTTTAGTCCTTAAGCTATTTTCTGTAACTATAATGGATGTGTGTTGTTTTATTTAAGTGACCCCTTGTGTTGTGGAACGTAAGAACATTAAATAGTATTTGTTCCAGTAATAAAAAGGCTTCTTTATTTCAACACAATGAATACACGACATGGGGGATTGTCATAGTGGCGCCCAACGTTCTAACCGGACCAGGAAACCGAGATGCTGATCAACGCTTCCTTGAGCGTACATGTTGTTTTTCTTCGACCAACTGACCACGTGTATGGAAATTTTAGTGTGTGTAGCCCCGACAGTCAAAGTTAAAGTGCTTGATTGCATGTGGAAATCATCGGTTTTAGTAACATCCTGATACTAACGTGAAAGTTCTCATGTTTTATAGAAAATTATCTGTTTTAGTATCACCTTGATACTAACGTGAAAGTGCTCGTCTTTTAGAAAATTGTCAGTTTTAGTATCATCCCGATACTAAGGTGAAAGTGCTCGTCTTTTAGTTGGAAAATAATCGGTTTAGTATCATCCGGATACTAAGGTGAAAGTGCTCGAAAAGTGAGGAAATAATCCGAAGTGAAATTGTGTTGCTTTATGTGTTATGTTTTGAAGTGCGCGAGTGGTGCTTACAAGATATCTGCTATTTTGAAGAAAAACAATCTCTTCCCGAGATTATGTGTTACTGAAATCTTCACCTGTACTTGAACAAGAAAACGGAAATTAAATCTGTGAGTAGATGTAACAAATCTTTTGTACAATAATATTCAGGAATATGATCATTTATCTTTTTTTTGAGATATTAGTATTTGTATATTTTGCTTCTATAATGCATTTTTTTTTAATTATAATTATTTCAATCTATTGTTGAAAATAATTGTGAAATTCAAATAGTGAAAGATCATTTCTGCTTTCAGGAAGAAGTAACTGATATAACATTGATATTGTTGATAAATATGTATTGGTGCATTTTAAAATAATTGCTATATAATAATTTGCTGTAAATAATTGCTATATTGAGTAAATGGTGAAATTCTTGGTTATTATTATTATAAGGATCTGTTGAATATATATATATATATATATATATATATATATTTTTTCTTTCTTAAAGTTAAATATTGAAATAAAAAAGGTAATTTCTGCTATCAAGCTGAGGGGGAGAAACCTCATATAATTATCAAACTTTGATATATGTAATGGTTTCAGATTTAGATATTTTTACTGTTTATATATATATATATATATTTCACGAATTGATATATTTATAGCTTTCAAAAAGTTATATTTGGTGATTTTAAATTTTATGTTTCTTGAGAATAGATTTGTTTAATGTGCATGAGTCACATCCTGTGATAGCGGAGTAATTGTTTAGTTTGTGTATTTTATTCATTGCATTTCCGGTGTGTTTTTTAGTTTTACGTAAGGAAGGTTTCATAAAATATATAAGTATTTCACAAGAAATATTTCTTTTCTAAAAAAAATGAATATTAAATAATCTTATATTCCTAATTGAGTCACAGTGTGAGACATTTAGCTTTAAATGTTTTGTACTTACTAAGTATATATATATATATATATATATATATATATATATATATATATATATATATATATATATTATATTTCATAACATAACATAACATGTAATCACGTTTTTTTTCAATATGCTATTGTGACTCATGATTAATTTTATATTTCATATACAGTTGAATTTGTGGTATTTTATTTAGATTTTCTGAAGATCTTTGTAAAAAATGTTTTGTTTATTCCCTTTATATTGAATTTTTCTCTTTATATGTTTTCTCTGCAGGGAAGGTAGTTGTTTAATGATTAGTTAATACGTATCCATTGATATTAGGAAAACCAGCTTAATTTATAACTTCCTGTATACTTTAAAACCTGAATCTAGTTTTAGTTTTAAAGACAAATATGGCTTTTCTCTCAAAAGGCAAGAAAATAGACCTCTATAATTTAGCAAGTGAGCTACGAGTCTCTGTGACTTTAGAGGATAAAATAATTGACTTACGCGAAAAAATCACTTCATGTACATTCTTTCAGAATAATGAGCAGGTTGTGAAAGACATGCTCGATAACATTGTTGATGAACGTAAATCTCTTGAAATCGAAGCCTTAAAGAAAATAGAACGGGAGGATGCCTTAAAGAAAATAGAACGGGAGGGTAAGTGCCTTGCTGATTAGAGAGCATTTGAGCTTGAAAAGCTTAAATTACAAGCGCAAAATCCTCCAGCTTCCGTAGGTAATTCTTCTCAAATGGATTCTAACCCCATGAGGCTGGATTTAAAAACAGTCTTGCCTACATTCATCCCTGATAAAGATGACATATCATTGTTTTTAACAATGTTCGAAAGACAAATGAAGCTCCTAAATGTACCTGCCGATTTTTGGGTATCACACTTAATTGGAGTCCTGCCAAGTGATATTGGCAGGTTAATTGCAAGAGAACCGGAAGAGATGTTTAGGAATTACGCTCACATTCACAATATTTTATTGCAAAGGTTCAAACTGACAGCTGACCGTTTCAGAGTCCTTTTTTGCCGACACCAGAAACAGGATCATTCCACGTGGAAAGATTTCTTTTTTGAGCTAAGAACCTTTTTCGAAGGTTGGCTAAAAGAATTAGAAATAGATTCATTTGAAACCTTCAAAAATATTATCATAGCAGATCAAATAAAAAAAAAAGTGTCCACCAGATTACAAGAATCATTTCCTAGACACTTGGGAAATACTGAATGATCCTGTTGTGTTAGCTGAAAAGCTGGACTCATACGAAAATGTTAAACCCTCTTCGCAAAAATTAACAAAACTAAGCAACTCTCGTTTTTCTAGGAACACAGGCAATCCGGAGTTTAGGAAGTCTCACTCATTCAAAGTTGAAAAGAATGTTTCGGGTAACCACAATAGTGCTTTTGCTAACCCTAGCTACATGCCAGCTCGGAATACCAACACCGGTTTTCATCCACCTATTTCTTGCTATGGTTGTGGCAATCCTGGATTTATAAAATCGAAATGTCCAAAATGCTCACAAAAAAAGAGAGTGCCTCTGTCAACGCCATACACATGTTTACTTGTCTTACCTCCCCAGTCGATCTACTTGACATCGAAGTCTATGAGGCTACAGGCACAGTTTGTGCTGATACAGGAGCCAACCAGTACTCGGGGAGAATTAATGTTTAAATTCTTGAGAAATCGTGGACAAAAATTCTCAGAATTTCATCTTGCTATGTGCCTAGCTGATGACAATCATCCCTTGTTCAAAAGCTACATTACCAATCACCGTAGGTGGACGAACTTTCCAAATTGATTTAATTTTTTGCCACATGCAAAAGGTAACCGCACTCTTCTAGGTGTTGACTTTTTAAGGACATCAGGAATCGTAATGGACATGCGTAACAATTTTTGGTATTTTGGTGACAAACCAAGCTTCAGGATACCTTTTTCAAAAGATGTTCCTTTGTCTGTAGACGACAGTCCTGTAGAAATAAATAGTAGTTCTTGTCCCACGAATTCGTTTCCCAGTGAAATTCCATTACATAGCAACACTGTTGATGAAACTGAGACAAATGATCTCCATTTGCGAGAAGAAGGACAGGCCCTAAATGTAGAAGAAAGAAATAATTTGATGGTCCTGCTTAATGAAAGTAAAGATGTTTTCAGACTGGGGGAGAGCCAACTCCATTCGTAAAACACTTTATAAACATAGGTGACCACCCACCAGTTTCAACTGCACCTTATAGACTATCCCCAAACAGGAAAGAACACTTAAGGAAAGTAATTGATAATCTTTTGGCTCATAATATTATAGAAGAATGCGAGTCCCCATACGCAGCCCCAGTAATTTTAGTACCCAAGTCTAATGGAACTGTTAGGTTGTGCATAGATTATCGTAAACTAAATGCGATTACTATACCTGACAAATATCCACTGCCCCTCATGGATGTTCTTTTACATGATGCTAAATCCACTGCTTTTATGTCTACCCTTGACTTAAAAAAATCCGGTTATCATCAGGTAGAGGTCAATCTAGCGGACCAGGACAAGACTGCATGCCCCAGTTTGCCAGTTTCGTTTTGGTAAATATCGATATCGTTGTTGTGTTGTCTGAAACGTTTGAACAACACTTTGAGGACTTAAGAATGGTCTTTGTCAGACTTAAAAATTTAAATTATGTGCTAACAGAGAAAAATGCAAGTTTGTTTGCTCTCGCGTAAAATACCTTGGACTTTGGATAACTCCTAAGGGAATAGAGGTGGATCAAGATAAAACTGCAGCGATACAAAACATTCCTTCCCCGAGAAACCTAAAGCAACTACAGCCATTTTTACAGACCTGCTCATGGTATAGAAAATTCATCCCGAATTTTTCAGATATTGCTAGACCCCTTAGCAACTTGTCAAAGAAAAGTACTGCCTGGAAATGGAGTGAAATTGAGCAACACGCTTTCCAATCCCTCAAACAATGTTTAATAACCCCGCCAATATTGAGACAAGTTGATCCTAAAAAGCCTTTTATCATCCGAACGGATGCAAGCAGTTACGCCCTCGGTGCAGTTCTGTTACAAGGAGAAAGCCCCACCGATGAACAACCAGTAGAATATGCCAGTAGACTCTTGAGTTCTGCTGAAAAAAATTACTCGACAACAGAGCGAGAAGCCTTGGCTGTAGTCTGGGCCTTAAACAAATTTAGAGGATATATTGAAGGGGCAGGAATTACAGTGGCATCTGACCATCAACCGTTAAAGTGGCTGATGAATTTAACATCACCAACCGGAAGATTAGCCCGCGCGATGGGCACTTCAAATACAATCTTATAATCTGAAGATTGACTATTTTCCAGGAAAATGCAATTTTATTGCAGATATGCTTTCCAGGCCAGAGTACGGCCGCGGTAGCCGAGTGGTATAGGTATCGGAACGTGGATTGCTTTGTCACGAGTTCGAGCCCAGTACCACTAAAGACCCGCCGTGTAGGGCAGCGATGCACGTTAAATCTGTCGAGAGCTGAAACGTCCTCCCGTTGGTGTGGTGTGGTAGTTAGGAAAGGGGGGTGCCAGCTCAGGTGTCGTCCATGTCACTTGACCATGGTTCAAAATTACGTGGTCCGTCGCCAAAAGCCCTCGTGTAGCTGAACAGTGCGACGTTAATATTCAATCAATCAATCAATCCAGGCCAGAGTATAGAGATGAAGAAATTTGCGAATTAAAAACTATAATTATTGATTTCCCGACGAGAACTGCTAATGAGCTAAGAACAGAACAATTGAAGGACCTTGAGCTAAAAAAGATAGTTGATTGTTTTGAAAATCCCAACAAGGGAGTTGACTTTGCCAATTGGACTGGGAGAGGGTAAGTGATGAATCAGGGAGTACTGTACCGGTACTCACCTCATGCTGAAGTTGAAGAAGCTCAACTAGTTGTCCCTACTCATGAGAGAGAGAAGATATTAAAATTGCACCTTGATGCTCCCACCGCTGCACATTACGGTGCTGATGGTACCTTTTCCAGAATTTCCTCGAAATATTACTGGACTGGTATGAGGAAATTTATTGCTGATTATGTGAAGAGCTGTTCAGAATGCATTAGATACAAAGCCACTAATCAGAAACCTGCAGGTCTTTTGCAGACCCCTGTTCCAGCTCAACGATTTGAGAGCATAGCCATTGATCTTTTTGGTCCCTTACCAGAAACGACCGAAGGTATGAAGTGGATTTTCATAGTGGAGGATTACACAACAAAATGGGTAGAGTTATTCCCATTAAAGCAAGCTACTGCTAAAGAATGTGCCATGACACTTCTAAATGAAGTCTTCCTAAGAGATACGGAGTGCCCCGTAGACTAATAAGTGACAATGGGGCTCAATTCGTGAGTGCGGTGATGCAACAGTTATGTTTTGTCTTGGATATCAATCAAAGTCTCATTCCCGTATATCACCCACAGGCAAATCCAGTCGAAAGGAAAAAAAGGGATTTGAAACCTCGTTTGACAATGATGGTAGGTAACAACCATACATTATGGATTGAAAAGCTACCAGCTATTAGGTTTGCACTGAATACTTCAAAATGCGAGTCAACAGATCACACGGCAGCATACCTAACCTTCGCCAGAGAACTACGAACTTTGGACCAAGTAAATACTGATCTACGGTCCGTCATCCATAACGATAATTTTGTGCCTGAATTTACACCCTATTTAAAACGTATTGAAGGATACATGTCACAAATTAAAGAAAACATTGAGATGAGTCAAGATCGTCAAAAAACATATGCAGATAAATCACGCAGACCAAGTCCTAACTATAAAGTTAATGATCTGGTATGGGTAAAACTTCACCCATTAAGTAAAGCGAGTCAGAACAGGAGTGCAAAACTCATGCCTAGGAGAGACGGGCCGTACATTGTGCTATCCCAGAGATCTCCCACTACCTTTGTAGTAGCCAGTTGTGACAAACCTGACGAACCTTTAGGTGTCTACCATACATCAGCTTTAACACCCTTTCTGAATGGCACAGAGACCCAGTCTTCTGTAGTACCTCTCAAGAAAAGAGGAAGGCCACGCAAACAGCCATTCGTTCCTAGAGGGACTGCCGGAGAGAATGCCATAATGTCTGCTAGTACACCCCCTCGCCGAGACGGTCTTCGGCGGTGTAGGGGGAGAATGTAACAACTACATTTAAACCCTGCCTTCCCTTGATGATTAGCGGCAGCCAGGGGCACCACCTGTTCTTTAGAGAAGCGGGAACTCGTTCCCCTCGCACTTCTGCCCTGGATCACTACCGGGAAAAGATGTGTACACGTGGAGTCAGGGAAAGCCTGTTTCCCGCCTTTTAGTCCTTAAGCTATTTTCTGTAACTATAATGGATGTGTGTTGTTTTATTTAAGTGACCCCTTGTGTTGTGGAACGTAAGAACATTAAATAGTATTTGTTCGAGTAATAAAAAGGCTTCTTTATTTCAACACAATGAATACACGACATGGGGGATTGTCATAATTTCTAATATAGTAGTGAGTAATTTTACTTATTGTGGTATATTCTATATGCTAGTTTAAACGTCTTCATATAATTAATGTTGACAGAGTCTCTTAATAATAGTCTAAAGGGATACAAGTCTCATTCTAAAGATATATTTCATTACAATATATTGAAATGATAATCTCAAACCATCGTTTACTGTGTGTGTCTCAAACTAATTAATATTGGGGGCTCATGTTAAGATTATTTACACAGCGTTATTTAACAGATCAATTCATATTATGTTAAGCCTAAATGTCAAGTTGTTCAACTCTTAAGGCTTTTTGAGTGTGATATAAGAGTAGAGATGTGTTGCTCAAAAATTAAAATATATGATAATAAATAAAATATAACATATTTATAAAATTTAACTCTTATATTTTTAAAAAATTGCATTTTAGTCACGTACAGCTAAATGTTTTAATCAAGCAAACGATGTATTAAGCCGCCTTAAATAATGTACCTCTAATAAAAGTTCTGCAGAAAATAGAAAAATTATTGAATATTTGTGTCAGATAATACTTTTTTTTCGATTTGTTCCAAGATAATAATTTATTTTCTTTATATGAATGTAGTTAATGAAAGTATTTTATGATATTAAAATAAAATATTTCGAAAAATAATTAAAAATCATTATTTCCTTAATTTGATCGTGTTCCCATTCATTCTTTATCTGAAGTTTGATCATCAAACCAAGACTACCTTTAAATTTCAAGTATGATAAAACAATAGGTTAAGATAAATTGGTTAAGCAAGTTTGGAAAAAAAATTGATATTACAATAGCTATCATCTTAACTAGTTTCAGTATAATTATTCAGTGATTTAACCAGCTCTTCAACAGATGAATTCACACATTACTATTCTATAATGTATTGGTTCTTAAGTCATGAGTTTTTTAATTTTTGGTATGGTTGATCATTGGGTGTTGTTTGTTGGAGCGTCCTTGTTTAATTTCTGTTGCTCAGTCTACTAGCTAAACTAATACAGTATAACGAGTATCAGTACTCAAAGTATCAGTGTACTGAAGTAGGAAATATTCCAAGTGTAACAAGAATAAATATATGTTATAACTGTAATTGATCGTCCAAGCAGCTTTCTCTAGCTTCCTCCTTCCAAGCAATGGCCCTCAAGTGACCACTAAGCTTTAGTACAGGCCAAGATAAACAAAAAAATAAGGTAATCATAAAAATCCATTTGCGTTCTTTGTCCTTTATTTTATTAATGAATAATTAATCAAAAATTGCAGCTCTAAAGGAGACTTTATTAAAGCCAAATCCGAATTTACCGATTTTGATTTCGCCTTTAATTTCCAAAGCTCTACTATTTTTCAATTATTGACTTTAATAAAGGACTATAATTCTACAATATTTTTTTTTTATGAATACTTAAATTTTGTATGGCTTTATTGTTCACGTTATTTGTTTTGTTCATCAAAGAATTCTGCTCTGGGGAAGTGGTAACCTATGATATATCTCTTAAAACTCATGAACAAACTAGTGTACCCATTCCTTCCATATATGAATATTTCAAATCATTTATTCCTAACAAAAAGTCTGCTCCTTTCTTCACGACAACAAGTTTTTTAAAATATTTTAATCGATGCAATTTTTTCTTCTAAAAGATCTAATATATTACGATTTTTACATCGCAGCTTCTTTTGATCTATTTGCCTTTCATTATTGTAAGAATTAAAATAAAAGCAAAACAAGAAAATCAATACATTTTTTTTGTTTGCAGTAAATTTCAGATGTAACACAAACACACATCTACATTGCAAGCTTAAATAAATATATAATTAGCAATCCTTTAGTAATTAGAGATTTATTATTGATATTGAATTTAACACAAATCCCAGAACAATCTACGTGCAATGTTCCAGAAATTTTGACAATGAAACGTATAAAATTAGACAGAAAAATGGATTCATTCAACTGCATCAAAATCTCAAGAGGCCTTTTTGTCAATTCTTATTAATAGCTTTTAGAACCCAAAGCAAAGTTTAAAAAATTCTTGAGGGAATTATTAGCAAAGAAACGAAAGATTCAGAGGAATCATCGAAGTTGAAATTCCCAATTAAAATGCGATGATTTTTCAACCAAGTAAATATAATATCCTCAATGCTAAGATGATTTTTTTATGTGTCTGAGGTCTGAGCTGCGTAGATGTATCATGAATATTTATAAAAGAACTTATAGAAATATATATAATTAAAATAGTTATAATAAGAACATTTTTTGGTTAATTTTTTTTCAATAAATGTTCTTTAAAGAAGACTAATTTCTTGAAAATTCTTATAAAGGAAAAATTTAAATTATGACCTTAAAACAACAAGAAATAAGAACATATGTATATATATCAGCTGCAATAAAAAAACAATAATTAAATAAAATATCGGAAAGTAATTAAAAATATTTTTTAAACTTGTCTTCAAATTGGTCCTTAAATAAATATTTTAAATTTAGAAAATTCACATTATTGATAAAAAATTTCAAATTTTTTTTTTCAATTATTGATAATTAAGAATATGACCATAGAAACTAATATAAAACACACTCCTCCAATAAAATAAATTCTACACTGAATGGAAATGAAAACATTTAGAATTAAAATAATATGAAGACTGAAGCAAAAAAAATTAATAGACAATATTTATACTATTTAGTAAAATTTGCGAGTAAGATTTTTAAAGAAAAAAAAGTAGATTCATTAAAATGCATACTACTATTAAAGTTCAACTAAAATTTGTTCCAATTTCTTGACATATCTCCTCAGTTTTTCTAAAGCAGTAAAAAACATTATAAAATACAAACTACATTTACTAAGAAAGCTAGAATTTATGAAGTACTTGCTGTGAATGAAAACTAAATCTAAAAAAAGCATTATTTAAGGTTTATTTGACGTAAAAATTATATCATGCATTGGATATAGTTATAACTCTTATCTTCGCTTTAATAACTTTTTTTTGCGTTACATGATTCAATACGTAAAAAGAGGAAGAAAAGTGCTGATGGCTATTCTGAAAGAATTTCGTAATATTAAAGATGTTATCTTATTTAATGAAATTTTGATTTTATTTCCATTTTATCAAATGAAAATTAGAAAACTTTTGTTATTACTGCTCCAGATTTAATAATAATATATTTAAGACAGTCATACGTAAAGTTATTTATTTCAATACAGTAGAGTACCGAATAGTTTGTCTAACGTTGACAGAAAAGTGACTGAGTTTGACAAAATGCCGGATAATTGAGAATGGGAATAAAAAAGAGTGAACATGTGAGTGTTTCCTTAGAAAATATTACTTGAGTACAAACTTAAAACTGCTTGAGAATACAACAAAAAAAAATAAACTGCCCAAATACAAGAAAAAATTACGTACTTTATGAAGGCTAGAGCAGCTATATTCAACCTGTGGCCCACCGAGCCTTTTTAAATGGCCCGGTTATGACCCATTGCTCTGAGAAATTATTTTATTTAAGACAATATTAAAAATTTGGTGGGAAATTCTTTTACAAGAAATCAAATATATCAATTTTGCTTTTTTGTTGTCGATGTCGTTGGCGAATAGATATTCTTTTTCTCTTGGCAACGGTTACGGTTAGTGATAGCGGACAGCAGTGGATTAGCAACAATTTTATAGATGGGACTAATTTTGAACAATTTTTTATACCTTGCAAGTGAAAAATATTTCAGTGATTTGGATGTTGACTGTTTTGTAGTGAAAAACAAACATGGAAAAGTACCTGTTTGATTTTTGAAAGTGCTGTATTTAAAAAATACCAATAAACAGGAATTATTTAATGACATTTTTTCCTCTTTCAAGATGTGATAAATAGACTTTATTGAATATTCTTTATAACAGCAACAATGTGTTTCGTCAGTGGTAATATCACAGTATAGTAAAAAAAGACATCCTAAGAAGTTTTTTATATTATTGGTAATCATATGAAATCGTTTACTGATGCAAAAATTGTGAAGGAGTGTTTCTTAAATTCTTTTAATTTAGTGTTAGTAACACAAAAATAAAAAAATATAAAAAAACAATAATTAAAAAAAGCAAAACAACTGTAATAATATTTTGATCAATTTTTCATATTTTAAATTTCCAATGTTAGTTTGGTCTTAAGCATTTCTAACGCTCCCGTCTCCTCACGTTGCGGCCAGCGTGAAATAGCTAACATATGTATGCGGCGCGCGTGAAATGGCACACATATGTGTGCGGTCCAGCAGAAAAAAAGATTGAGTACCCCTGGCATTGAGCCTTTACCGCATAAAAATTAAAATTAATGAATATATAGTATAGGAGCAGGAATTGGTGGACATTTCCAGGGTAAGGGTTATTTCTATTGTTTTTAAGGTGTTGCAGTTCACCCAATGGAGGTGTGGGGCATTCTGCATTAATTTTTCTTATTTTATTTTCTAAGCACTTGTGTCTTCAACTTTGTATCCCTCTTTTAAAATATAATTACTACCAGACCGGGGAGCGTGGACGCATTCAATGCAGTGATCAGAGAACATACGCATACCGATGAATATTCTTATTTTGTTCGCGATCGAGTCCCGTACCATCACGGGACATGAAATAAAAACGAAAACCCAATCCCGTGGAAACTTGGGATAAGGGAGGATGTCTCAATAACCAATCCCATGCTATCACGAAAAGAGCTGATCATACACATTTATTCTCCCCTTCAGTCAGCGATTGGGTAAAAATTTATTTTTAAGGCTGGCACGCGCGGCAGTGATAGCTTTTTTCTTTATAGCGGCAATAAACGCGTTGAGCGTCATCGGGCTCTTCCAATGAAGGTACGTTACTACACACTTATTGAATCATTTTCTTAAATAAACACAGTCGCGTCGATTGTGAAAAGCCAATTCTTTAGTCTAGCTGGTGTCGGTGTTTCAAAAATATGCTTCTATTAGTATGAGTCTGAGATCTTAGTGAAGGCGGTCACTCAGAATATCTTGGTAGTCCACCGACCGATCACGATCGACTTAATGTCCCTCCCTGGTATACAGTAATCTACCTGATCACTTCAGAAAAACTTTATAGAGGCATAAAGCTGTCTTTAATGAAAATTAAACTGTCGATTTTGCAAAAACTGGGGGTTTTTTTCTTTTTAGAAGAAATGCGTATTGTTCTGTTGTATTTAGTATACAACTTTGTTTTTACTGTTTTATCATGAAGACGACGAAGGAACACTAGTCCATTACCAACGCACCTTCTACAAAATACTGAAGGACGGTTTCAACAGCCTTTAGTTTCTTACTATGTGAAATTTCAGGAGCTTGTACGTGTCCCCACATTAACGTCTATATCATTTTTCAGGCGTTTTTCATTAACTGTGACAGTAGAAATACTTTCTGCATCAGACACCTGCATGGATGTAGCCGAGTTATCCGGACTTCCTTGTTATCGAGGACTGAGTTTTCACGACTCCACTGTATAACTTTTTTATACATAAAATTTCATCCCGTTCAGCTTAGAGCAACGTTTCTCAAACTGTGGGACACGCCCCCTTGGGAGAGTGACAACTATTCAAAGGGGGCGCGAGCATATTAAAAAGTCAAAAACAAAAGACTATTATTAAAATTTATTAATTTAATGAAAATAAACAAATAAAATACATTCTGACAAAAAATAAATAAAATACACATTTGCATTGATATACACTCAGGAACATTGAAAATAGCCACCCAAGAAGAAAACATCGGATCGAAATGAAGTTTAATACACATAATGACACAGATGAGAGATTCACTTGATCTCAAAAACAAGACAATTAAACGAATACAGGGTGTGCAACGAGATAAATACTGGGCACATTCAATACGAGTTGGACCACCTCCAGCTGCAATACATGCCGCCCCACGGTCCGGCATTGAGTTGATTAGACACCTTATGTTGTCCTGAGGCACAGATGGGACCACAAATCTTGAACCGACAACTCTAAATAATGTACAGAGTGACACGATGGCACCTGCCGTTTTAGCTGATCCCACGCGTGCTCTACAGGGGACTAATCGGGAGAGCGGACCGGCCATGTAAGAGTCTGAAAATGACGTAGAAAGTCTTGAGCAACTCTTGCTGTATGCGGACGAGCATTATCTTGCTGGAAAATTGCCCCTGGGAGACCATTTAGGAAAGGTCCTGCATGGGGTCAAAGAATATCATCAACGTAACGTTGGCCCGTTAAGGTTCCATGCATCATAATTAAAGTGGACCGGCTATCATAGGCTATGGCCCCCCAGACCATTGCACCAGCTGTGCGTTCAGTGTTACGTAGAACAGTTTAGGGGGAATTGTACCGCTCACCAGTGCGCCTCCACACCTGTACAAGGTTATCATCTGTCCCCTAAACAAACCGGGATTCATCACTAAACACAACCTTTTGCCAATCTGTGACATTCCACATTAATCTGGCTTGGCACCACTGTAGACGCAGTTGCCGATGTTCCGGTGTTAAAGGTGGATGCACGGAAAGGGTGCTTGGATATCAGATTTGTTTCTGAAAGGTGTCTGTAAATTGTTTGTTGAACAATTGCTACGCTTACGTCTGCTCGTATCGTTGAATGAGTCACCGTGGGGTCCACAAGTGCTTGCCGCACGATCCTTCAATCCTCTCTCCTCGTGCTCTTCCTGGTCGCTCCATATCCGGTTTTCCGCGCGTGGGTACCTTCTCGTGTCCACTGCTCCCAACAATTTCTAACGGCACACTCCGAAGGATCCACCTGGCCAGCAACACGGCACGTCGACCAGACTGCAGTTTTCATCCCGATGATCAGGCCTCTCTCAAACTCGCTTAACTGTGAGAAATGTCTTCTAGGACGTTAACTTGGCATGTTTCGCTTACCAAAGTCTTCCTACAATCGGCGGGTAATCGTCACGCTTATGAATCTTCGAATTTGCGCTCGCTTATATATCACCCTCTTCCTGATTGTAGCACCACCTCGGCGTGTATGAGCATGCGTATTGGCACAAAACTTGGATCATTTGCATATCACGTTACGCTGTACTTATTTGCAAAGTTTCACGATTGTACTTAGCTTCCTTCTTGGGTCGCTATTTTCAATGCCCTTGAGTGTATTACACTTAAAAATGTATCAGTGCTACACAATGTATTTTATAAATAATTTAACAATACTAAGAGCAAGTTTAATAATTGCCAGTAACTCCATGGGATTGTCATATACAAAATTATGTAGAAAAATTAACAGTTATCTTGATAATTTGTACGGTTTATAATTAATTCTTAACTGTGCCAATTAAAAGTTACGCGATTCGCTTTCCAGTACCAACGATTTTCAACGTAGGGCCACGTATGTGATATATAAGGGGGAGGAATAAAGAAGTAAATAATCTGAAATAAGTAATTCCTTTGCAAACATTGTCAAGGTTGTTTTCTTGCATTCCAAAGCCATCGGAATACTTTTATGGATAGAAGTGTAGAGAAAAGTTCGCACTGCAGAAAGACGTACATATACGTCCTGCGAAATTAACGCGTTCACTGAGCGAGACGTTTATATACAGCGGTGGTATTTAAGAGGTTAAGGTCATATCGTAATTTTATGGTCAAAGTATGGTATTATTGAATTCAATGCATTGTTATTGTATGAGGGGGACGCGATGACAATTATCATTGAATATTGGGTCGCGGATATTGAAACTTTGAGAAGCACTGGCTTAGAGAAATTACTTAAAACTATAAAAAACAAACTTGATGAGTAAAAATAGGTTGTGATACATTTTTCAATATTTTAATTTTTCTAATTGACCGACTGGGTGCCGTGGTTGATTTGTCGCTGGCCTTCTGCACCAAGTCGGTGGATTTTCATGATGCAGAAAATCCACCGACTAGTGACCATTTCGTATGATTATACGGCATGTAAAATATCCTAAAGTATATGTTTGGCTTAAGTGCTCTCCGTAAATTTAAATCCTAGTACAGGTTCTCATCGTCAGAGCTCAGGTGATTCCCTCTGTGGAGGAAACTGGGCGTTAAAATTAACTACGGTGATTGGTATCCGCCGATATGATGCCACACTAAAAGAGATACCAGCTCCCAGGGAATATTCTAGGTCTGCAATGGTAAAACAACAATCCACCGCCCATTAGAAATAAAAAAAAAAAAAAAATTCCAACTGTATGAATCTTCATTAAAGTGAAATTTTGCAACAATGCAGTTCTATAGATTCATTGGCAGATTTAAATGTTGCTAAATTAATACAATTAATTACTTATTGAAAAATACTTACAGCGTTCGAATTCTCAAACAATCTTTTAGAGCATTGGCTTCTATTTCTCTTAGTTCCAATGCGTCTTGAATGTGCCTGAAATTAAAAATATAAAAATGTTTTGAAATAAATAAAAAATTCCTTAATCATTTAAATCTTTCAATACACATTCTTTGAGGAAAAACCTACTAGGAGTGTAGAACTTTTGCATGCGATATAATCGCTAATTGCTGTACAAATAGAAGTAGTTCCACACACACAACATGGAGGAAAGATAAATAAATACATTGTAGTTTTCGAAATGCTTTGAAAATGACAAATAATACATATTTGAAACTCAATAACACACACTGCTTTTTTCAAAATCAATTTTTATTTTTTACCTTTCTTAAGAGTGCAATAAATTCTTCCAGCGTATTATAGGGTATAGACCGAGACTTACAAAACTAAGTCAAATTTATCCCCAGAGAAATAAATTTAAAAAAAATTTCAAAAAATTAAAATAATGACGTATAAAAAAAGTTTTTAAAAAAGATTTGTAAAAATATATAAATAAAAAAAAAAAGAAATATGAGATAAGCAAAACATTTCCATTGCTTAGATGAGAGTATTCTTTGCCAAAAAAGAGGAGAAATAAAATCATATTTTTTCTTATCATTTTTACAAATTACAAAGTGGTATATATATATATGCAAATTATTTGATTTTATTTTTGAACTCTTTTTAATATTGCTAAGTAGCTATATCAAAGGAATACCTAAACCGAAACCCTCAATTTCAGAATTGCAAAACATGCGAGAATCCTAATGATCTTTCACATTTGAACTTTAAAAGGAAGATTTTTTCGGCATTTAAAATTTTTCTGTTCAAAATGGTGTTAAAAATTGGTGTTGTCTGATTCTAGTATAAAGAATTTTAGATACTTATACGTATTATCGCAACAATCACCTACGTTCAAGATAACTCATCAACTCCAATTTCGCATGTGTTGTATACGCTGAGTTGCCAATCATGGCTTCGTTTCATGTAATGTCGCCAACAGGTTGCAATAATACGTAAGTATCGAGTTTTATTACATTCCTTACAGACTAAGGCCTATGAAATACACAAAATACGAATGTTTACATCAAAATTAGATCCATTGTTGTACTGTTTCACTTTAATAAATATTGTGCATCCCTTTTTTTCTTTTCTCTTGCCTTTTTTTCCATTTACCAAGTTTCAAAGTTAAAACGAGGTTAATTTTGTTTTCAATTCTTTTCTTTTTTTCTATACTTATATATGATATTTGAGGTGGTTTTACTAAAATTAATAGAAATTTACGAAACTCGCTTTTATACTATTATCAATATTCAGGGAATTTTTCTAAAGCTTGTTTTATACCTTAATGAGCCTGATAAAGAAAAATCCTTAGCTTCGTAAAATAATATTTTTGAAAAACATTTTATACACTTAATGAAAATCAAACCTCTTCAAATATGAGAGAGAAAATGTGTTTTTCTAAATATCAAAAGTTATAGTAAATGAATTTGATGCTTATAACAAAGGAGTTTATTATTTGGTTGTACTAGCAATGTTAGCTATGAAATAACTGATGTCTAAGAAGTTTTCAGACTGTATAAACAAGGAAAAGAGAATATTTTTAGAACTAAAAACCAGTTTGCGTTCATTGTTCGAAGTACAAATGGGATTTAAAATATTGTATTATTTCTCAAAAATACCGAAACTTATTTATTTAAGTAAATATAAGTTCCTTAATAAAATGATTTCTTTTTTTAAATAAAAAGAACTAGAATGTAATATTTATTAGTATTACAGTTACATTTATCCAAGTATTCTGAAATGCATTTACCTTGTAGTGGATTACAGTATATGACTGCCATTATTAATTCTATTTAAATAATGTAGATCGCTGTATTATATATTTAAACATATATCACATGTCATTCGAAGTGTACTTAGGCTGTAAAACAATACAGACTGGTGTGTCGGAACAAAGCTATATTTCATTCTCTAGTACAGATAAAATCGAACATCGAATGACCGGAGGCAGTGTAATCGATTCCAAATGACTTTGGAGTTTGACACAATTCAATACTCTGTTAAATATCATGTCCTGAAGTTAATCTAAAAGAATTTAAAAGGCAATGTTTCTCGATTATTTTATATCTTTTTATAACTAAAACATTATATACAATATTTTTTTCGTCGTACTGAACACATTTAAATGTCTTTTAAAGAATTGTAATCATTTCGTGTTTGATTAATAAATATATTTTATTGTCTGAATATTCTTTTCTTTGCCATTTAATCCAAATGTAAAATAACGATTGTTTATTTCGGTAAATGTTTGAGATTTTGTTGTAAAGGGTTATACCATGCATTTGCTTTAAGTAAATTATTGTGTTACTTTTATTGATTAATTGATTATTGATTATTGTCACACTCTAAAGTGAAAAAGAGATGTTGGCGACGAACCATCGTCAAATGACAAAGAAGCTGGAAATCATTTGAACTAGTGCCCTATTCTGTAAACTTTCACACCCCGCTAACACGTGGACTTAAAACCTCAACAAATCGAGCGTGCATCAACTACTCTACACTACGGGTTTTAAGTAATACCAGAACTCGAGCCACGACAAAAACAATGCTGACCAACTACCTCTGTCACCTGGAGCTGCTTTACTTTAATGTTTGATATGAGGATCATGTTATATATTTAAGTATAAGGGTAAATAATAAATAAATTTAACGATTAAGAAGCATAGGAGGGGGTAGAAGAATCAGATAACGTTACAGGAATTTAGAGAAATTTTACCAGAAGAGATTCACAGCGCATCTTCCCGAGGTGTGATTGAACATTAACGTCGCACAATTCAGTTACTCGGAAGCTTTTGGTGACGGACCTCTTACTTTTGAACCCTGGTCAAGTGAAAAGGAAGACACTTGAGCTGGCACCCCATCTCCTAACTTCCACATCTCACTAAAAAGAGGACGTTTGAATTCTCGACATATTTAACGCACATCAATCCCCTCCGCACGACGAATCTTTAGCGGTAACAGGCTCGAACTCATGACACTCAAGTTAAGAGTCCATTACCTCGACAACTAGGCTACTGCGGCTGCACACATCTTCTCGAATAAAAGTCCTTTATCAGAAGTATTATGTATTAAGATCTCAAGATGGTTATTATAACTATCGCGGTCATAATTAGAGATAGCTGATTTGTAATACCTAGATTATATTAAAGAACTTTTTTACTTAAAACGCGGTTATAAGTTCAAGCTTCTCGTTCAATGATTTTGGGGAAATTATCCCACAAATATTTAGTACTAAAATTATATAATGCTACAAGATATATTGAAATTTTGACCCGTTTCATGAAACGTCTATGCAGGGTACAATCAGTACACACAACAAGATTCATGGTTTTCTGTTCACGACAATGCTTGCCTTCACACAGCCGATATCATCAAAAAGTTCCTGACAAAAAATGGGGTGGTACAAATTGAACATCCACAATACATTTTAAATCTCAATCCTCCAGATTTCTTCCTATTCCTACGACTCAAACTCTCTTGAAAGGAAAGAGATTTGGCGGTATTCTTGACACCCAACGAATCGTGACAAGACTTTTGAACTCCATCTCAAAAGAAGAACTTTTGCAAAGTTTCCAGAACATGTATAGCAGATCTCAGCGGTGTATACTTAAGGGGGAGATTATTTTGAAGGACAGTAACGTAACTTTCGTTAATATTTCCTCTGCGTTAATGTTACAAGACTATTCACCGAATTTTATTTTCAAAGGTCGTATACCAGAATAACTCAACGAAATATACGAAACAATAAATACTTACAAATCTTGAAGAGTAGAGGCAATTTTTTTCAGGGAGTCATTCCTCAATACTTCAATGCCAATCGATGTTAAAGTTCTGAAATGAAAAATGAAACAAAATTAAAATTACAGAAAATGAAAAATTTGAAATTTTCTTATAAATTTAATAATTTTCTTATTTTTAGATTGTACTTTCAGTTCCTTTCAAAGAGGGAGGGAAGAAATATTAAATAATATTCTAAGAAATATTATAAGTAGAATGATAATTAAATATATTTTTCTTTCAATACTTTTAGAAGCAAATATGAATATAAATGTCACAATATAAAGTTATCAAATAAGGTCAACACAATACTTATAATTTGTCGTTATTTATACGTTACAAATAACTAAAATTTAAATTAATAAAAAAAAATATATGCATGTATTTCTTTTGCGTAACGTTTTCTATTTTTGCTGAAAGCATCTCTTTATGACATTGTTTCACTCTCCTTCTAAGGACTTTTCCTTTCTACTTAGGTGTACAGCCCAAAATCCAATTTCTCATCAATACTTAATGTTGATGATTTAATATTACAATTGCAAACAAATTATTGATTACAAATGAAGAAACAAATGTGTGTCAAGAGAATTTGAAAATCTCAAATGTTTCTTTAATAACCTTTCGCTGAACAGTAATATATGTTTGTCAAGTGGCGTACACAAGGATGGGGTTAGGGTGCTCAAACTTCTTCCATAGCCCAAAGCAATGGCGTAATATACACCCAGGGACTCTAGGTGGCCTAACCGAAGTCAAGTACGTATATGGGCTTGAGGCCCAAAACCTGACTCTGCAGGGGTTTTAAGAATCTCTGTTACGCCCCAGGCCCAATATATTTTTAATTTATAGCAAAAGATGGCGACACGGCTCTCCCGTCTAGGTTTCTTTAAAATACAACCCCTCCCATAAAAGTAGTGTGTTTGCATCAGTCTTAAGTTTTAAAAAATGCGTAAATCAAAATAATATTTTTGCACCACATAGATTCTGATTTTCTCTCGATTCTTATTTGTAATATTTCTTTTATCTCTCTCTATCTCATTCTAAATTTTTCATTCACTACTTCAAGCCAAATATATTTTTTTTAAGTTTATGTTTTTATAATCTGTATTTTATGTAGAACACATGCATTCGTGATAAGTGGCTTAATGTTATTTTAAGCGATGAATAAAAAAATGAATTTAGATGTCCTTGAAGTATTTTCATTCTATTGGCATTATCTCCGAAAAGAACTAAAGGAGTGGTGGTGGTGCTGAAGTAGTAAGAAGAGGTAAGTTAATTTCTTTCAACACAGATATACCCAGAACTAATTATCAGTCATCAAAATTTTGAAAGCTACGATCAATAATCGATTACTCAGTATTGGTAGAGCTCCAAACTTTTATATGATGTATATTATTTCATGCAATTTTATTGTTAATTATACACGAAAAAATAGTATACGTTACTTGAAAGTGTGTCCCAAAACAGGAGTGAACTATTTGGCTGTTTTAAGGTATCCGACTACGTTCGGAACCATGATTTTAAAAAAGCGCATAAACGGATAATTTTCATGATATTTAGTGTCACTTACAATACATGTATAAAATAGTAAAAAGGACATTTTGACAAAAAAAATTATTTAAATACAATATTTCGGCAAATAAAAATAACTTAGAATAACCTTTTTTCAAAATGTTCACCTTTTATGAAAAATACGTTTATTATAATACTATTTTGTCTGTATATAGCTCAGACTTCTGTACAGAGGCTCAACTATGATTTTTGAAAAATTCACATTCTAAGTTATATATTTCAAAAATTCTAGTTAAGCATTTGTACAGAGGTCTAACCTATATACAGGCAAAATAGTATTATAACAGAAGCATTTTTCACAAAAGGAGAATATTTTGAAAATGGGTCATTCTATGGTCATCTTTTGTCAAAATATTGTACTAAAATAATTTTTTGTAATACTATTCTTAAAACAACTTTATATACATTTTCTAATCTAAGTGAAACTAAATATCATAAATGTTATCCATTTATACGTTCTTGCGAAATCATGGTTCCGAACGTAGTCGGGTACCTTAAAGTTGTTTGTATTTTTAGAATTCTTTTAATCTGTGACCTGCGTGAATCCTAAAATTATTGCCAAGGCTGATTAATTAAATGCAAATTCCTTCTGTGCTCCTGTTTTGAATTCCTCCAGTGGGTTTGAGCGTGTGTTATAATTAATGTCCATTGTTGTGATAGCATTTTGTAAGTGTCACTTATTATCGATTCCGTTTTCGTATAACTCCTCTAACTTTTTTAGTCTTTACGAGTATCATAATACAATAATCCTGCTCCTTTAACCCAATACATGTTTCTGAGTTCTCTAATTATTCGTAAGGGTTACGACGAGATACATTCATATGAAAAATGAGTAGATAAAAAAAATTCTGTTAAATTACATCTCTTTGTATTCTCGATATCCTCCATATTTTTTTATTTTATTTGTATAAAAAATTAAAACTGTAATAAGTATAATTTACTACTAATAGAGTTATGGGATTTAAATGCATCTTTATGAAAAAGCTACATTTTAATGAAAAAGCTACATACGTGCTTTCAAAAATATTTAAATAATTTAGAGAAATTTTAATAATTGATTTCAAATTAAACTAGTTATTAAACTGATCGCTGATTAAATTCAACGATCTCATGAATGATATATTTCAGTCTTAATTATTTTTTATAACTTTCTTTATAAATTTAGCACACATTATTACTGAAAAACCAGAGATGGAAAAAAATTTTACTTAGGAAAAAGATTTATTTATTTACCTAAATTTTGATTGTAGGGAAGGATTTTTTTTCAAAAGAATTTTCAAGTAAAAATCCAAGGTTAACTATATATTTTCATATATTTTGTTCTTTCAAGCATATTTCTAAGAAAATCAATTTTACATTGTAATCATCTAATGTATATACAGTACGTTTGTAAGCTATCGGTGCATATTTTTGTGAGTAATTGTACACAGCTAGATAAACATAAGTCTCCACGCAATCCATAGTCATAGAATTTAATTGATAAAACGCTAAAAGATGAGTTTCAGCGAATGCAATAAAACCGGTTTTCATTGCAGTCATCTTCAAATGTACTGTTGTAGCTCTGCAGTCGTCTACCTATAGAATTTAATGGGCCACTAAATGGATGGCTTTACATTTGAAGGAACACTAATATTCCTGATCAACCTTCAGTCTATACCTAACGCTATTCAACCTTACAGTCATTTATTCTCATTTCTGTCACTGAAAGGAGACTTCTCGAAAAGCAAGAAAAAACTAGCAACGCAAAAGCGATATCAATAAACTGAAGTGTTACCCCACCAATTTACCATCTTTAAAAACTTCCACTTTCAAATGTCACTAGATGCATCGGCAATATTAGCTAATATCAGGAAGAATTTATTTAACAGTAATAGCTATTTTTTTAAAGAAAGTATTATTCCTATTTCATAATATATTTTGTTACTCGCCATTTTTGAATCTGAATATCTGTTAAAGTATAACATATTATCCCTATTTTTCTGAGGATCATCAGATATTATTCACAGACCACCAATGGTCCGTAGATTACTGGTTGGTAACTGTTACTGTTGATCATGAATAATATGTACGAATCAGTAGGCCAAAATGCATTGCATGAAAGTTGTTGCAGCGGGTAATATTAGATAACAAAAGGATTGTACCAAATGTATTTCCTAATAAAAAGTGTTTTCGATGGGAGGACTTTTCAACTATTGCGCCAAAACAGTCTACGAAAAATATTCCTATTTAAATCCCATATAAGATACAGGAATTGGAAGGAAGGCATGAATGACCTCTACATATTTGACGGACAACACTATGGAGTGTATCTACAAGCGCCTTGAATGTAGTGCGTAGTACTCAAAGACGTTAGGATTACTGAAACTGTGCATTAAACCGGTTAGAAGGGAAGCAAATGGTCTTGGAAGACATACTATAGCTAGCTGAGGAATGCCTTTCTCAAAATACAATCTACAGTAAACAAAATAGCTCTTAGCAAGCGCTAAAAGAAGTTCTACATATCAAGCTAAAGTTCGAAATCAAGTACGTTGGTCAGTTAATTTTTTATACGAAATTTTCCATTAGAGCATGATAATTGGAGCATGACACATCCTTTCACACTTCAATGTAACAATCGAGCTTTTGGGGACAAACCTCGTAATTTTAGAGCTGTAACCAATCTCATTTTGTATCATTAGAAATTTTACTAAATCTAAACACCACTTATAAGGCATAAGTTACCGCTATCAAGATAAGGTGTAAAACAGAAATTGAGGGTGCCTGATGTATATATATATGAATCAGAATTACACATACGTTTCAAACTTAAATATTGTGATATTGTTACTCACAATTCGGAAATAATCTCACTTCTGTTGTATTTTCAATAGTTCTTATGCATAAGCAATTAGTCATAAGCACAAAAGAAAGAAAGAAAATAGTACCAACTATATTAATGCCATACTTGGAATATAAAAAAAATAATCACAGAACCACTGTGTTGAAAATTTTTAATCTTAATAATTTTTTTTATTACGTTATCATTTTCTAAGAAAATCATGATATGATGATACTGTGTATAAAAGAAATAACCCATGCATATCTTTTTTCTCATTCGTTATGCTCTTAGTTGGCAAGAATTTTCTTTTTGAAATCATCCATTGAAAAATGGATTTCCGGTTTTGGAGACTTCTGAACGAAAGAATCAAATGGAAGACTTTTGTGAAAGCTTTTCATTGTAATAAGAAAATAGAGGCTTTCTTACAACAATAAATCCAATGCATTTGAGCGAGCGATTGATACATCATTTTCTCTTTCGTTTTCTAAAAGAGTTTTCGTGTTTAATGACAAAAGAGACTTATATTTACTAAGCCTAAGCTCTCTCTCATCTAATGTATTTTTAAGATTTACCAAAAACACTTTAAATCTAACACACTTTTTAAAATTCTTCTCCTAAAAAGACTAAAAATAATTCCTTAAGATTTCATCTAAAAGTAATTTTCTACTATGTTAGTAATTATTTTTCAAATGCGTTTTCTCATTGCAAAACAAATCACATCCTTTGTAGCAATTGCAATTGAAACAATCTTTGTTCCAATCCAACAAGTTCAAACTATTATCCTGTTGTTGTTTTTTAAAATCCCCATTGTGTTGTTCGCGTTTATATTTTAACATATGTTATAAAAAAACGTTCCGAAAGATACACAACCTAAAATAAATAATACGAATTTCACAAAGAGACATTATTTAAAATAATTTCAATATTCATTATTGCAAATATTTCAGTTATCATAAAAAAAAGAATATTACTTTATCGGCAAAATAAGTTATTTTTAAAAAGGAATGCCAATAAATTCCACGATTTGTGAAGTACTTTATAACTTAGTAGCAAAATTTAATAGATCGTTCATTTAATTTTAACGAAGAGTTTTACTGCTGTTTTTATAAAGACGTATTGAAATTGTTTTTCGCGTATAATTTTGATTATTCTCGTTTCTGTACATTTTTTCAGGTAAAATCAACAAATATAAAGTAATGAGGCTTTTTTGTGTAATGAAACACATTACGGGGCATCAGATTTGTCACAAAATATAAGAATTCTCTTCGGAATTCGGTCCAATAACGCAAGGAAAGCCATTATCTCATTTCTTTTTATTAGGTTTGTGGAAACATGCATTAGTAATAATTATATTTGGCATTGAGAAATTTCCTACTGTCATTCTTATGATGCGCCTTATGACAAATAAAGTTTAGGTAAAGAACTGTCATTAATATTCAACCACATTAATTACAAACCCTGAAAAAAAGGATCGTATTCTAATGTATTGCCTTTTTCGTTATCTTTAATAAAATCGCTTGAGACGATCTGTATAGTTGTGTATACCATTTAGCTAATTGAATCGATAACAGTTTTTATTTAAATCACAATTGCGAAATCCAGGTCCTCAGAAATTATAGTGCGCTTCGAAATCAAAACACTTTCCTGACTAGTAAATTACTGCAAGAACGTTTAATAAAAATAAGATTTTAACAAATATCATGAGAAGGCTGTATGGAAGCTTAAAGTTTTTACTATATTTTATATGTAAAATATTACGCTACTATTTTTTTTCGTGTTACAAAAGTATGGCTTGAATTTATATTGATATTATGTAGAAAAGAAGAAAGTAATCACTGATATTATTTTTTTTTTTTTTTTTTATTGTTTGTTATAGATTTACTGCAAACCTCTCTCTCTCTCTCTCTCTCTCTCTCTCTCTATATATATATATATATATATATATATATATATATATATATATAGCAAGCTCTTCATATTATTTATTTATTTTTTATAATGGAGCTGTTGATTGGCAATTATCACATTGCAGACCTAGTACATTCCCTTATATCACTTTTTAATGCGGCAACAAATTGGTGGCCTATCAATTACCGCAAGAAATTTTGGCACCCATTTTCTCCCCAGAGGGAGAAACCTGAGCTCTGTCGATACGAACCTGAACGAGGAATTTAATTTTGCCGAGAGCACCGCAACCAAACAGGTACTTTAGGGATCTTTAAGGTATCCGACTACATTTGAAACCGTGATTTTGTAAAAGCGTATAAATGGATAATTTTCATGATATTTAGTGACACTTAGATTAGAATACATTTATAAAATTTTTTAAGAATATTTTGATCAAAAAAAATTTATTTAAACACAATATTTTGGCAAAAAAATAATTAAGAAAAACCTTTTTTCAAGATGTTCTCCTTTTATAAAAAATGCTTCTAAAATAATAATATTTTGCTTATATAAATTGAAGACATCTCCAGAGAGTCTGAACTATTTTTTTAAAAAATTCCCATTATTTTCAGAGTTACAACCAATCGAAATAATTATTGGCTTTTTTTTTTCTTAATATTTCTCCCCTCTGTTGTCGTAAAACATAGATAAACACACTTCTAAGTTATATATTTCAAAAATTCTAGTTGAGCTTCTGTAAAGAGGTCTGAGCTATATACTGGCAAAACAGTATTATAATAGAAGCATTTTTCACAAAAGGAGAATATTTTGAAAATGGGTCATTCTACGTTCATTTTTGGAGAAAATATTGTACTTAAATAATTTTCAATTGTAATAATATTCTTAAAACACAATTTTATATACATTTTCTAATCCAAGTAAAACTAAATATAATAAATATTATACATTTATACCCTTTTGCAAAATTACTATTCTGAACGTAGTCGGATACCTTAAGATATCGTGTCAATTTTCTACATCCTGAAAATCACCGACATAGGCCGGTTTTAAACTTGTAACCGCAGGAGCAAAAGACCAGCCCCCAAACCAACTACGCCACCCTGTCAGCTCTTGATATTTATTTCCTACATTTTTGTGTATTAATAATTATTTCACTTCTATTTAAATTATTGTCCAACATTTTAAATGCAAATGTATCTGAATGTCATTCAACATCTACAAAACTGTAAAGAATGACATTGAGATTCCTAAAAAGTAAGTAATTTTTATTATGAATGTTTTCAAAGATGAATTTTTATATTTTATTGTTCACAGGTACAATTTTTCTTTTGTATTGTAATAGCTTCATTTGAAGAAAAAAATTAAGAGAAGGTTTATGTTGTTGCTCATGTTGCAGAAATATGAAAGATGTTTTAATTTAAAAATTTGAATTACAAGAGTTTATTATTTTTTTTTAACTTACAAAGCAATTTCCCATTACATTGCACCACCAAGGATTTTAAAATTAAAACATTGACTTCAAATAAACGTTTAATCAAAATGAGTTCAAATCTTTTCTCCAGGAAATAAAATATGTTTTACAATGTTTATTACTATGCTTAATTAAATTTAAAAAATCCTCTAATGCGTCGTAATCTTTGAAACTAATAAATTGATCTAGTCTAAGGAAAAATTCTAATGCCAATTTATAAAAAATTCGACTTTTTTTTATTTCCATATTAAAATTTTCGGGTTGAAGACCGCAATTATTCTGTCATCTCATTTGGGTGGTTAAAGCAAGAAGCAATGTATTTTAAATACATCGACAATAACACATGGGTCTATCTGCAAAATTATTAAAAGCTTGATTAATTTATTTCTCCACTACATTTCGTAGATACAAAATTTTCAAATTATTTCGTTTTTCTACTTTTTTTAGATTGAAATAATTTTGTTTTAAATGGGTGTATAAGTGAGTTTAAAAAAACGTTTTTGTAAAAATTGGTCATTTATGCATGTTGTTGCCAAAGAAAGGTGATAGTAGGCAGCAAGGGGACAAAAACTTTACGTAGAGCAGGAGGCTATAAACAACCAGGTTAGCTTGAGTGATTCGAAAAAACAGTTATGAAGTGTGTAATGTCGAGTGAAATGAAAAGGGACAATAAGAGGTGTTTCTAGTCTTACTTTTCATTCCTAATTCTTCGTGCCTAAATCATTCATTTTGAACCGTATAAACCAGTACTCACAATTTTAAAATAATTGCATGGTTCCCATGGTGACATTCAACTTTTTTTCTTCAAATGGAAGCAGAAACGTTAAGATACCACAAATTAAACTTCGTTGACCCAAAAGTCGATATATTTAGAGCTCTAAAATACTAAACTGCTTTTACTTCGGTAAAATAAGATATACTAAACACTAAGGCCAAATAACATGACGACATAACATGCAGGCAATTATGTTATGGTTTGATGTTTCTTTATATAAAAAACACCACTTCTTCTGAATCCTTAAAAACGTATTCGTAACATCAATAAGATTAAGGTATACGACTATGTTGAGAACCGTGATTTTGCAAAATCGTATAAATTGATAATATTTATGATATTTAGTGTCACTTAGATTAGAAAATGTATATAAAACTTTTTAAGAATAGCATTAGAATAAAAAATTATTCAATTACAACATTTTGACAAAAAATGAACATGCAACGACCAATTTTCAAAATATTCTCCTTTTGTGAAAATGCTTCTATTATAATAATAGTTTGCCTGTATATAGCTCAGACCTCTGTATAGAAGCTCAACTAGGATTTTTGAAATATATTACTTAGAAGTGGGTTTATCCATGTTTTACGGCAACAGATACGAGAAATTTTAAGAAAAAAAACGCCGATAATTAGTTCAATTGGTTGTAACTCTGAAAACAATGTGAACTTTTCAAAAGAAATTGTTCAGATTCTCTGGAGAAGTCTTTACTTCACACATAAGCAAAATATTATTATTTTAGAAGTATTTTTTATAAAAGAAGAATATTTTGTGAAAAAAGATTATTCTAAGTTAATTTTTTGCCAAAATATTGCATTTAGATTTTTTTTGTTGTTAAAATGACCTTAAAAAAATTTTATACATGTATTCTATTCAAAGTGACACTAAATATCATGAAAATTATCCATTTATGCGCTTTTTTAAAATCAGGGTTCCGAACGTAGTCGGATACCTTAATAGAAAAAGAAAGGAAATTTTTCTCAAGGGTCATGTGCTTCAGTTATGAAAGGATACTTCAACTACTACACATAACCTAAAGAAATCTTCTTAAATGTTATATCAGTGATTCTCAAAGTGGTCTGTATCGACCCCCAGGGATCTATGATGACTTTATTGTGATGTCCATTATTGTGACCCTCATTAAACTAGATCTTGACTTTCATTTTAAAGGAAAGTTTAATCAAGTGGAAACCAAATTTTACCAATTTAACACAGTGCTTCTCAAACTTTCAATACTGGCAACTCAATATTCAATCACAATTTTAGTTGCTCCCTCCCTCCATACAATAACAAAGTATTGAGTTTGATAATACGATAGTTTGGCAAAAAGCTACAATACGATTTTAAGGGGAGTTGGAAACCTCTCTCTCTCTCTCTCACTATACTGACAATGTTAAATTGGCTGTTTTCGATGTACCTTTTCTCAAAATCTGTTTTATGTACATGCATGAAATTTGTCATACTATTAAAGTACATTTCTCTCATTATACTAAAATGAGCTTTTAGCAAATTTTGTATTTTTTAATAAATTATAAAATATTTTATTAAACATTGCGAAATTTGACCCATTTTTTACTTAAAAATTTGTAAAAATTAAATTTTTGAGTTTTTTACAAAAAGCTCATTTTAGTATATATTAGACATCATTATCAATAATTCATAAAAAATTAACGTACCTGTGAACAGTAGTTTCTCAGAAAAGGTACATCGCACATTAAAATTTACATTTTGAGATAAATTGATTTTAATGTATACAGTGAGACTTCTAATTGGCTAGGAAATAAAAAAATAAAAGGCTCAATTTAAAATAAAAGATACATGTTTTGGTTTATATCAGTCGTTACACTTTTAAGCAAAAACAAAGTAATTTTTTTACAATTTTCGCCATTAAAATGGGCGTGGCCCAAATTCAACGATTATTTAAAAATACGTTTTAAGGGCTTCTAAATACCCTAGAGGTAAAAGTAAGGTATTTTTAAAAAGTTTAAAATCTATACAATTTGAAAATGTAAAAATATCAAATTGTCAAAAAAATAAGATTTTAGCTTTCCAACACCCCTTAAGCTCTCCGCCACCGGTGTATATAAACGTCCCACTCTTTCAGTACGTAAATTGCCCCGCACGTATATATACGTCTTACCGAAATATATTTTTTCTGTCCACTGCTACTCATAAAATTATCCCCGAAGGCTTTGCAATGCAATAAAATGATCTTAACAGTGTTTGCGAAGGATTTCCTTGTTTCAGAGGATTTTCTTATTTATTCCCTTTCTCCATCCCCAAATACACCACATACACGTGCATGCGTGCAAAACGGTGGCATTGAGGAGTGAATTGCGTAACTTTTAATCTACAGCAAAGGGATTAATTATAAACCGCATAAATTAACAAGATAAGTGTGGATTTTTGCATATAAATTTATGTATGGCAAGCCCATGCGGTCACTGGTAATTATTAAACTTGCTCTTAATTTAGTATCGTTAAATTAATTATAAAGTAAATTGTGCAGTACTGATACACTTATAAGTGTATTACATCATTGTAAATATTTTTTTTTTTATTTTTCATTATGTCAGAATATATATTTTGTTTTTTTACTTCCAATAAATTTTAAAAATTTTAAATAAGCTTTTGTTTACGATTTTTTAATATGCTCCCCCTCCTAGGGTTATCACGCCTCCGTAGGGGGCACGCCTCACAGTTTGAGAAACACTGATTTAACAGATTTATTTACTAACTTTAATGAGATTAATTTGCTCTTAAATATGACAGCATAAATCTTATTAAAATAAGAATCATTTTAGCTTTTCTTTCCAGAATGAAGCTAAATAAATATAAAAAATTGGAGGTCCCAATTTTTTTCAATTTCTCAATTTGTCGCAAACAATCTTTCACGACGTCTTAACCTACGTTTTACTTTAGAATACCTTTTATTCAGATTTTGAAACAAGGTATGTGAAGGTTTGGATTATGGTAATTACCAAAGCAGAAAATGAATTCATATGATTACATTGAAAAAAAATGTCACATTGATACAGAAACTGATCGTAATAAGCCTTAACGAAGATCTTAAAGTAAAGTTTAGAAACAGATGTCTGCAATTTTGGTTTTAAAAAGTTGAACTTGTTATTTGTCGGGAATTATTGAATATCGCGAGAAAGTTTTTAATTGCTTTTCCTAGTGAGAAGGAGTTTCACCGCAACTGCCAATCTCTACAAAACAAAAAAGAAAGAAAGAAAAAAAGAAGGAAAAAAACTGGACACACTACTAACAAAGGAGATTTAAAGTTAAACCTGACAAGATTGATACCCAATGCTCAAAATTTGTTTTTGTAGCACCATATTAATCCCTCTCATTAAAATAGTTTGTTTTTTGTTTAGTTATTTTATGTAAATTGTTTTATGCATTAATTAACTTTTTATTCAATCAATGAACACATGCTTTTAAAGTTTTAAGCCCTACACTTCTTACAGTTAGAAATTTAATTATTTTAAAGTAATAGTAGTACCAGCTGTCAAAAAGACATTTAAATTGATAAATTCGAAAAAATGTCAATATTAATTAAGCAGAGCTCTACCCCAAACTGAAAAACATAGCAAGGGGTCTATGAGACTACAAAGTTTGGGAGCCTCTGTGTTATACCATAAAATTAAATGCAAATCATTAAAAGAATGCAAAAAAATATTTTTACTTTTATGCAAACCTAAATAATTGTAAGTAAATTAGCAAAAATATTATAACTGATGTAAAAATAACTGTACCGTCTCGTATATAAAAAAAATTAGATTTAGTTTTTTCATGCTCATTAAACAATTCTTCTATAATACAAAAATAAGATACATTGCGATAGCTCAATAACTTACAATCTAAAACTTCATAGCATTTGACCTCTATATGATATGTAAATGACCTCTATTGTTAATTTAAAACCTTTTTCGACTGTTTACCTATCCTTCATAATTTCTAAAACTTTGTAACAAAATTACATAATATTTTTACAAATTTATTCTTCTAAAGCGATTCAGACAAAGGTTGCTTTCCAGTGGGTACCATTCCATTGTGGTTTTGGGGAAAATTATATGGCGGACCTCTTGGCAGAACGAGGCAATGGATATTCTCCAAAGGTCTTCCAAAGACGTAGCTCTTCAACTACTAAACGTGAAATTAATAGGATGTATAAAAAATGCTTTCGTTGTGCAGCTGCCAGTACTACTAAAACAAACCTTGGAAGGAGTTATTAAAACCTGACTGTGCTCCACATTCTCCTCTTGCTACTGTTTTGGATTTTAGACTATTGACTGGATAAGGTTGACTTTGTGCTCATTTGTTTCGTTTTAATTTGACTGTCTCGCATTTATGTGTTTTGCGTGATTTTTGACCAGTCGTGCATGCTGCTCACTTAGACGAGTGCTCTGCTTTTAAGATTTTGGACTGTGTTGTAAAAAAGTATAGGAAAGTCGTTGCCTATTGACCTGATGTTCAATGACGAGGCAATTGATAAATAAAATAATTCTTCAAAAGAAAAAGTATTCATTCCATTTATTACAGTTTTTGAAGCTTTTTGCGAGAAAAAATTGAGAATATCTTGTCTGAACATGAAAACTTATTGATACCGGAAAAATTTCTTCTGTGTTTTTCTTTTTCTTTTTTTTTATTGCCTTGATACATACGCAAATAAAACACAAACTAGTACATTTAAAATTCTGAAATCTGAGTTCAATTTTGAACAATGTATTAAGTTTAAAAACAAAACTATAAAAGAAAATTTAACAACATTTAGATAGCTAAGACATTATTTTGATATCTCCATCCATTAAATTAATGAATTATATATCCTTTCCTTTTATGACAACTTAACCGAAAATTTGAAAATACTGCGAATCAACACTACTATTTTATCCCAAAAACCTTTTTAGTGTATCTAGTTGTTATACATAAATGTATGTAGTATTTCGTTATTTAGTTTTAAAATCATTTTAAAATGTGTTCTTTTTTTCTTTATTTACGAAAAGCAAGATATGAATTCCGCCCACATCTCTTTTCTAGTTTTCCACATCGTAGAAGCCCTTAAGGAATTTGTATGAAAAAATAGTCGGCAGCACATTTTTGTTCTTGCTATTTCAGCTTTAGTTTATTTATATATTTAGATATACTTGAGGAATATTTTAATGTTACATATAGTCTTAATTAACATTAAATTTATAATTTTATTAAGTCGTATTTTTCCTTTCATTACATACAAATTAAACGAGGTACTTCTCCTTTATTTACTGTAGTTTGTTCTACTATAATAATTAATATAATAAGTTGTAGTTACACAAGAACGGAGATTTTTAATGATGTGTCTTGAGACAAAATGAAAGTAATAAGTAAAACATTTTCATATAATTTCAAATTTCTAATTTTATCTTCGAAACTTGAGCTTATTTTGAAACTGCTGCATGAAAACTATTTATCATCTAATTATTTATCATTTGAAATCATCATCTAATTATTTATCAATTTGAAAATTATTTATCATTATCTTATAAGTTTAAGCGGTAAATTGTCTTAAAATAGTTTAATTTTAAAAAAGAAGCAAAAAAAAAATATCTTCATGACAATTTCAGCAGTTTTTTCGTGCATTTTTGATATTTGCTTAGTATATAAATAAGTGAGTTAAAGTGAATAAAACGAAGAATTTGATTAAAAGTTCGAAATTCAATATATTACTTCATAAATATAAAATCTATATCTATTAATTTGGGGTTTTTTTTCGACTATAGCTTGTACTGAATTTAATTTCATACAGTTTTTTTTAAATTTTTGCACTCTTTATCAAAAAAGAATTAGAAACTAAACGTTTGTTTTCTTTGAAATTAAATATGCGTAATACACAAGCATATATATATATATATATATATATATATATATAATATATATATATATTATTGTAATTCCAACTCTCAGCGAGTATTGCAATAATTTACTGCTCAATTACTTATCTATTATCTATAACTAAGGTGACTAATCGTCTTTCTTTAGGGAGGACAGTCCTTTTATGTATATTGTGTCTTTTCTCAAAAAGTGTCCTCCATTTCAATATTTAATCTCTTATTCAAAGATGCCAGGAGGCTGAATTGTTATACGTCATCTGCCGGTACACTATTAATTATCGGAGATATTTATGTATTTTATGCATAACCAAGCATCTATTTTCCTCAAAACGATTCAAAAGATTGATGGTGAACATATTTCAGCTACAGAAGTAAGTCTTATCATGAATGGTTTTGTCCTTCAATAAAAAACCTTGATTTGAAGAAAAATTTCTTCCTTTTATAAGGAAAAGAAAATTGTCAAACTTAGAAGAATAAAATCCGGGTATAACGGAAAAGTTTACCAAAGAAGTGCAACATTTTTATCAAGCGTGTTTCTAATATGTCGAAGAATGGTTTTTGTCTTCATCGCAAATAAATTGGGCAGATATAGAAAATTATGTTAAGTTTTTATCGAAAGAAATACCTAAAATTAAAATTGATGGCAATTGTCTGTTTGAAGAAATTAGAAGACAGAATGCATATATTTAGATTCTAATAAATTAGAGTAAATAGAAAATCAGCGTGGGAGTAGATAAAAAATGGGCAGAAATATTTAACCATTTCAAAATTAAACAAAAAATTAATACATTCCACACAAAATTTAGTTATATTCTTGATGAATTTACGTTGTTTCCCTGAACTAATGCAGCAGCTGAAAAGGCTTTTTCAATTGGTAATGGTTTTTGGACAAGTGAGTTATCAAGATTGAACGTTGATGCGTATAGCTGCAGCACTTACCGTAAAATTCAATATGAAAGATATTTCTTGTTTCGAAGTTTCCAATTTATTAGAAAAGGATATATTGACAAAAAATCCATTCAATGTAAAAATACTTGTTTAAGTAAATAATTAAAAGAGATGTTAACATAATTAGAGTATTTTTGATAGAATTAATAAAATTTTTATAATTTATTTACCTTGTAATTTTTTTCTTAAATTTTTCGTCCTCCTTTTCATTGTAAGAAAATTCGTTTCCTTACTATAACCCATAATTATATACAGCTAAATGCAGAATACTACACGTCCTCAATGAACCCTTGAAATAAATTTAAGATAACCTTTTTGATCACCCACTTTGAACAACTTTTCTCAATTGCTTAACTAGTAATCATTATTTTCTAATAACTAATGGTGCATGATGAGAAACTATACATGCAGGTTAGTCAGTCATGTGAGTCATGCCATAGTCGAACAGAAAAGCATTTCTAGAACGGCGTCTTGCAGAGCAACACAACCATAATGTTCGCGCTTACACCTATTCAAGATACTCTGACCGATATTGGGGAGATAGTATAAAAATATCTTAAAGAGCAATGTGAAATAAACTCTGCAAATTGAATCTTTACATAATAGTGAAAGCTGCCACAAATAAAGGGTGTTTTTTTAGAGGTATAGAACTTTAAATTGCAATAAAACAACGATGTATTATTCGATTGACATGAATTTTTTTTATTCGAAAGATAATCTTGTGGCATTACATTTTAAATATGATTTCTGGCATATGACTGCCACACCTGGCTCGGATGTAGTCTAATCTGGACGTCCAATTTTCGATGACTTTTTCCAACATTGGTGGCCGTATATCGACCATAACACGGCGAATGTTGTCTTCCAAATGGTCAAGAGTTTGTGGCTTATCCGCATAGACCAATGACTTTACATAGCTCCACAGAAAATAGTCTAGCGGTGTTAAATCACAAGATCTTGGAGGCCAATTCACAGGTCCAAAACGTGAAATTAGGCGGTCACCAAACGTGTCTTTCAATAAATCGATTGTGGCACGAGCTATGTGACATGTTGTGCCGTCTTGTTGGAACCACAACTCCTGGACATCATGATTGTTCAATTCAGGAATGAAAAAGTTAGTAATCATGGATCTATACCGATCACCATTGGCTGTAACGTTGTGGCCTTCATCGTTTTTGAAGAAGTACGGACCAATGATTCCACCAGCCCATAAAGCGCACCAAACAGTCAGTTTTTCTGGATGTAACGGTGTTTCGACATACACTTGTGGATTAGCTTCACTCCAAATGCGGCAATTTTGTTTGTTGACGTAGCCATTCAACCAGAAGTGCGCTTCATCGCTAAACAAAATTCGCTTATGAAAATTGGAAACAACGGCAATCTCGTTTTGGGCCCATTCGACGAATCTATACCTTGCTTGATCATATTTAAAATGTAATGCCATAAGATTATCTTTCGAATAAAAAGAAATTCATGTCAATCGAATAATACAGCGTTGTTTTATTGCAATTTAAAGTTCTATACCTCTAAAAAAACACCCTTTACTATGAAGAAAGCTGAATGGCACACAATGATGGAATTATAATAGTTTTACTTAAGTGTATTGTTTAGCTTTGACCTACCACTGAGTATTTTTACTATTGCCTTCGATGGCGAGATTGAAGCTATTGCCTTAGAGGTCGACCAACTCTCTTTAAGTACCTCTGAGTTCAACCGGGCCTTAATATGTCCCGAATCTAAATTGACATTACAAGCTCTATCTCAAATTACCTCTGAATTCTGAAAGAATTTGAAAATGCAGATCGTTCTTAAAAGATTTTTCTCATAAATCCTCTTTTTAGTAGATACCGGATCATTATGATATTTTTAGGAATCAGCATACTGACTTTCTTGCTAAGAAAGGAACCCTTGTGATCCAAAGACACGCGAAGATTTCAACCTTTAGTTCTTTATGGCTTTTTTTCTAATATAGCCTTTAAGCATAATTTTAAAAAAATGGAAGTTGCGGAGTTATCGAAGGACAAAAACTGAGCAATCTTGAACAAGAACCCATCCTGGGTCACTGGGACTCCTGGGAAAGCTACTGTAGCTTATTTTAGACTTTTGACAAGTCATGACTGCCTGAGATCTGATCTCTACAGAATTGACATCTCCAACTCACTCTGTGTGATTCTAGTAAGACCATGCCCGCTGAACATTTAGTCGTGTGCCCTGCACTAATTAGTTTTAATTCAACTGCCGTAAAATATGGGACTGCACGTGCACTAATAGCATAGGTGCTATTGTAGTGTGTGGCATTAGTAAAATAAATAAATATTAGTTTCACCGGAAAATTTAATTGTGGACAAAAATTAGAAGAACGATTTTGGAATACTAGAAACCTGCAACATAGCTTCTTTTAGTTCAGCATAATAATATCTCATTTGAATATATTAGTTATTTAATATATTCAGTTCAAGATGAAGTCTGAGTGTGCCATGAAAGTTATATCGATAATGTTTTCTACATAGTTGCTGAAGATTTTAAGTACTAAGATAAGCTAACTTTTATGCAATACCTCAAGATAATTGAACTATCTTACAGCATTTTTTTTTATTTATTTTACGAGAATTTTATTTCAGAAGTTTGTCTAAATGCGTTTTAATTAAATTCCACCTTAAATAGTTTGAAGATGAAATACATATTGAAGATTCCCAGCAAAATTGAGTTTTAGGTTGTTTTTATAACCATATTCCTTTAGCTTATTCTACAACATTCCTTTAAATTAATAGTTAAATTTTTATGGTATATTTTTCAAAGTATAATTGTATTGTTCAAAACAAAAGCAGCAATTCCTTTTCTTCTTCTTTTTTAAAAACAAAATGCTTCTTTTGAACAATTTCATGATCTCAGATAGCTGTTTTTTGAAGGGTCTAAAAAAGTCAAAATAGAAAGCCAACAAAGGAAGAAAACTAACTTCTAACCAAACTACAAACTAATGAAAATCACAAGTTCCTGGTTGCAAAGTATTTTTCTTCTACTCCAAAAAATTTTGTTTAATGAAGGAAATAAGAAAATATACTACAAAAGTAAAATAAGTCTCCTATCGTGATAAGTTTTTAAGTTTATTGAAAAAAGGTTAGAAAGGAAGGAATTGAAGTTCCGTGATTCTTCAAAGTTCGAGTTTCAGTGCTAGAAGGAATTTCTTATTCAATGGAGTATTACAGTTATTTAAATTTTACATTAAAAATGTGATGCACACACACATAACGTAAAGAACGTAAATCTAAAATTGTGATAAGATCCAAACTAGAAGACTAAATATTAAAGATCGAAAATAACAATTTATTCTGTAGAATAAATATTACTGTACACTGGATCATCTTTTCAGTGAAAATATTATTTATCCAACCATTGGTAAGGAATATGTGTTTCACACATTTCATCTTTTTCTAAAATATTAAAAACATTGTTTTGATAAATGTATGATTCAAAGTCTATCCTCGTTAAACAGATTAGAGCTTGAATTTTTGATATTTTTACTGGCGATTTCAAGTAATGGAATATTATTATTGCGTACACATGCCTCGTTCAAAAGATTCGATAAGAAATGATGTAATTTCTATAAATAACTAATAAATCCCCTCTGTTGAACACACGAAATTGTATTTTTTATATTACGTTGTGTTCCTCCTTGCATATAAAAATTTGAAATTTTGAATGATTCTTGTACTCGTTGTATTTCTTGTACTCGTTGAGTGAAGCGCTAGATCAAATAATTTCAAATGCTAAAATGTAATAAATGACGTGGTCAATATGAAGATTCTTAATTTTTTAAATGCCATAACTGCTTGTCACATTAATTATTAATTAATTAGTTATCCATATTATTATTAATAATTAATATTTTCTTTATTAACTTTCGAAACGAATACTTTCTCAGCAATGTATTTCGTGTGTCTGTATGAGAGAGAGTGAGTTAGTGTGTGTGATACATCCCAAACAAATAATAGTAAACATACAGAGCAGTGGTTTAGGAAGCATGAAAATTAAATTATCCAAAAATCAAATCTTAAAAATTATATAAAATTCACCGCGTACATAAAAATAAAAATCAAGTTCACTTTTGGCTCGTATGACGTGAAATAATTCTTCTTGTGAGAGTATTATACCCTCTTTCGCCATATACATTTTATTCCATTTATTTTTTTCGATCTGACTACGTGAAGAATTTTGGAGGAAATATCGATTTCTCTATTTTTATCAGAAAAAAAAAGTATTCGAAATCTTATCTTTTTAAACCTTTCTTTCAAAGTTACGAGACGTAGAAATGGAGTTATAAGCGTTTCAATATGAGACGATTTCAAAAAGAAACAAAAAAAACGGAAGTTGCTGCTTAGAAACCGGAAGTTGAAGTCTCATAAGCATTCATATTTTTTTCCTACTTTTAGAAATATTTATTGCTATACTTAAAAAAAATTGACTTTAAAGCTTTTTTGATACTTTTTGAAATATCTGGCTTATTTCATATACTTATTTTTTGCTTCTTGTACAAGTTTTATGTTTTAAGATCATTTGCTAAAATATTGCATTTTTAGAAAAATTACAATTTTTAAAATGTGATAACTCAAAAATTTTCCATATATTTACATAAAATTTAGTTGAAATTTCTTTTTTTCTTTTGTTTATTTTTTACACAGCTCTTGAGAGCTTGAAGGATTAAAATATATAATTTATAGCAGGGATTTTTTTTCCCCATTTTAATATATCTTAGTAGATAAACTAACAGAAAACGTTGGATATTATTTTGGAGTGAAAATAATGTGTGAATTGTTCAAAACTCCAAGTTAAGGCTTGCATAGACGTTTTATCTAAATGTAAAACCGAAGTATTTTTAATGTAGAAATATTATTCATAAAAGAAGAATTTTTTTGAAAATTTTAATTTTTTTCTTCATTTTTTTCCCAAAATATTTCATTTAAAACATTTTATTACAATAATGTTTTTAAATAAAATGTAATGTGTATACTCTAATTCAGGTTACATTACACTTAAAAGAAATTGACTGTAAGCTTTCTTCAAATTCAGGTTGCGAACGTAGTTGGACACCTCATACACACAAAGTTATTTCAAAAATCTTTAAAGATGTTACATAAAATCTTAAAGAATCAATATTTTCGAATAATATATATCATGATGCTCACAAAGAAAAGAACCTATAAAAATTAATCTTTTTCAAGAACTTTTTGTTCAGTAAATTATCACGAAATGTAATCATACTAGATGATCTACACTCATTGTATCTTGGTTATTTTTTAACGCCTTAAATCCCTAAAAATTGCTTGTAGACCACCCCAGCTAATATGGTAGTTCTGACACTCAGCTTGTATTAGAGTAAGCCCGGGTGCGACTCCCGAATAAGTCTTCGATGTATCTTCGGGAAAAGAAGTCGGACTTTCGCCTTAAATGGATTACTGTCTCGAATGGAAAGCAGTGCTCCCTTTCTTTTCTATGCTGGGATCATCGTTATTGGTAAAAAGTTTATATTCTTCTGTGTTTATGATGTATGTTTTTCTTCACCTATCTCTCGTCTTTCATATGAAACACACGACAAAAACATCGATATTTATATATATATATATATATAACAAATAGTACAAAATAAGATAAAAAAGAAGTCCTTCATTGAGGTATTATACTGAAATATGTTCTCATTCTTATTCATTCAAATAAAAAAGCCCATATTGTAAAATCTAAAAATTGTTTCAAAATTTAACTCAAAAATTGAGAATTATGTAGTAAACAATTGGAAGTATAAATAAACAGGTTTAAAAAGATTACAATTTCATTCATTATACTAGTATTGTTTAAGGTATTCGACTACGTTCGGAACCATGATTTTAAAAAGGAGTATAAATGGATAATATTTATGATATTTAGTGTCACTTAGATTAGAAAATGTGCATAAAATTGTTTTAAGAATATTACTACATTAAAAAATTACTTAAGTACAATATTTTGACAAAACATTAAAGTAGAATGGCGTTTTTTGTGTGAAAAATGCTTTTATTATAGTATTATTTTGCCTGCATATAGCTCAGACATCTCTACAAAGGCTCAAATAGAATTTTTGAAATATATAACTTAGAAGTGGGTTTATCCATATTTTACGACAACAGAAGGGAGTAATTTTAAGAAAAAAAAGCGCCGATAATTATTTCAATTTGTGGTAATTCTGAAAATAAAGTGAATTTTTCAAAAATCCTAGTTGAGACTCTCTGGAGAAGTCTTTACAAGCAAAAATTATTATTTTAGCATAGAAAAAAATATTATTTTAGTATGAGCAAAATATTATTTTAGAAGCATTTTCTTATAAAAGGAGAACGTTTTGAAAAAGATTATTCTAAGTTAATTTTTTGCCAAAATATTGTACTTAAATAATTTTTTATTGTCAAAATGTCCTTAAAACAATTTTATACATGTATTCTAATCTAAGTGACACTAAATATCATGAAACTTATCTATTTATGCGCTTTTTTAAAATCATGGTGTCGAACGTATTAGGATACCTTAAGCTAATAACTCAAAAAAAATTTATTCCCCTGAAATATTTCTTTGAACTATATAGATTAACCAACAAACTACGCTCAAATGGGAATTTCATTGCTTGATCATCGTTTGTCAATTCCTACATTCCTTACTATGAGTTCAGTCTTTCCCTATATATATATATATATATATATATATATATATATATATATATATATATATATATATATATTGTTCAAATTTTCAATCGTTAATGAAATACTTTTTATTTATCCAATCAAGTTCTTAAAATACATTTTTTTAAAACTTGCAGCGGGCGACATTTGATATTAATACAGTTTTTTCAATTATCAGTTCATTAATTAAATTTTAAATTAATTCTTCGTTATTTCTGATGAAGTTAGAACTAACTGCAACAGATAGCGCCAGTAGGTTTTTCTAACGAATTTTTCTCTTGGCTTCAAATACTTATTTTTTTCATTCATCCACTTAAGTTCAAATACATTTTTTAAACTTGTAGTGAATGAATGCCACTTGATGTAAAAACGGGGTTTTATTTCAAATATTAATTCGTTTATTAAATTGAATTAACTGAAATAAAATTTTTCTTTGTTGATCTCAGTAGGAATTGACTTTAAAATTTTTTTATGTATTACTAGTTTTTAATAACCTATAAGTGGAAATCCTATTATTTATTTCAATGCGAATTTTAAAGAGAATTATAAATTTAGATACAAGTGAACATTCTTAGAAATTATTTTGAATTTCAACGTAAAAAACAATAAGTTACATGAATATTTGAAAAAAATATTTTTATTCCCTTGACATTTATGGACTTTTGTTCATTGATAGTAAGAACTGCATTTGTTTTGACCCAATAAATAAATCCCTCTATACTTGAAAATTCTCAACAGTTTTTTTTTATCTACACGTGAGATACAGAGCATGTGTTCAATCGATTGCGTGAAAGTGTTTTTGAAGTACTTTTACTTATAATTTTCTTAAAAAATAATATAAAAATTGTGTTTTATCTGACAGTTTTTCTGAAAAATACTCAAAGATAATGTTTAACTTGGAAGACTTCGGTTTTTGTTTTTCAGTTTTGTTTCAAATCAAACAAACAAAAGCAAAGAAAAACATAAATGCCCTCTTTAGTGTTTTTAGTCTATATTCTTATCTAACTCTAATATTTATTTTTAAGCACTTTTTCCATACAATATTTATTTTTTAATATTAAATAAGTATGTTAATTATTGTACAATTGTACTTGTTGGGTTCTGAATACTTTTTTTGTGACAAATTGTCTACAAAATCATTATTTTTAGATAAATGCATTTTGGAAGTATTCATTTTAAATAATAACCAATTTTATTGATGCTGAGAATAAAGGAAATCACCTTTTAGTAAAAGTATTGATCAAGCTATAAAAAATGTTGCTAATCATACATATAATGCATATAATAAGATAAAGATTTCCTTTACACATTAAAAAGTGTTGAGTATTTCTGCTATTTTATTCAAATATTTTTGAGGACTTATCAAGAACTTTGAGCATTGATACAACATTCTTTTCATATTTGTAAAGTTATCTGTAGTAGAAATATGAAACTCTTTGAGAATATATTTGGATTTTGCCAGTGTATTCAAATATGAAACATATAAATATGTAGAGGAAATAAGTTGCACTCTTAAACTTAAACTTTTACTAAATTTCTAATTTTTAGTTCATATATTTCAGTAACTTGTTGTTGTTTTTTTTATTCGGTTTTCTTAAATCAAAAGTGAAATAGTACAAATACTGAAAAATACACCTTCGAAATGTTTGTATAGTAAGGCAAATGATTTTAAGTTATCCAACTACTATATAATTGTGAATTTTTTTTAAAAAATTGAAAGAAAATATGATTTTATCCTATAGGTTATCTTATTAGCTTTATAAAAATACAACGTTTATTATTTTCCGTTCATTGGAACAAAAACTACAAGTGTTTAAATAAAAGCACATGTCATTACTTTGAGCAAGATGTCATACTTTAAAATGCGTTTTCCTCGAAATGCAGTTTTTTTTTAAAAATGCTCAAATGGGGACGTTGATTGCTCAAAAAGCTTTGAAAATAATTTCCTGGGATTTTGGGTGCAAGTGCTGTATAATAGAAGAAGTGTATTAACCTTCATAATTATCAATCACTGTTTTATTACAAAATTTACAGTCCCTTATGTAAATATAATCTCTTTTTTTTAAGCAATTTTATATAATAACTAAGAAATAAAGTGTTCTAGTTTTTGTAAAAATTAACATGTATCTTATCCTGAAGGTCATTTAAAAAATTAATAACATAGCAACACAGAATTGCAAAATTGAAAATTTGCTCAATATCTTTTGGTATAGAATGGACCCATATATGCTATTTTTTGTAAATTTTTACCAATTTTTTCCTGTTTTAGTAATAATAATTTATTTTACACTTCTCAATTTTAGCATATTGCTCTTAAAATGTACTAAGTATATCTAAAAACCACAAAAAATTCCCATACCTCCATTTTTTTTAAGAAAGAAGCTGTCGCAAGTAATAAATACCATTAAGTGATACTATGAGGAAAAAAATATTGAGAAATTAATAACATGGAAGTATATATATATATATATGTATATATATATATATGTATATATATATATGTATGTATATATATATGTGTGTGTGTGTGTGTGTGTGTGTGTGTGTGTGTGTGTGTGTGTGTGTGTGTGTGTGTGTGTGTGTGTGTGTGTGTGTGTGTGTGTGTGTGTGTGTGTGTGTGTGTGTGTGTGTGTGTGTGTGTGTGTGTGTGTGTGTGTGTGTGTGTGTGTGTGTGTGTGTGTGTGTGTGTGTGTGTGTGTGTGTGTGTGTGTGTGTGTGTGTGTGTGTGTGTGTGTGTGTGTGTGTGTGTGTGTGTGTGTGTGTGTGTGTGTGTGTGTGTGTGTGTGTGTGTGTGTGTATTACAGAAAAAATATAACTTGCTAATTTCATCTAATGTATAAAACTATACATTTTCTTCCTTTTAATGCAAAAGCAGTTTCCTATCAACTACTAATGTCAAAAATTTAAGGGATATTTTTTTTATAACTAAGAATCATTTTTTTTAAGATTTTTTTTTAAGTCGTAAATTATCACTATTGTATCATGAGCAAAAGAGTCCATTATTGTTTAATTTTAGTAGTGTTTTTCAATGTTAGTTTTTTCCCCTCGAATAAAGAGAATTAGACGAAATATAACAAAATCTGTTCTTCAATTGTCTATATCTGTGTATTTTCTTAAAGAAAAATATATTACTTAGATATGTTTTTTCCAAACAGAATTGTTTTTCTTTTCTTTTCAGGATGTAAGTGCATACAATTGTTAAACCATTTCAATGCATTTTTTCTGATATATATTGCTACGCACCTTTGCTAAAAATTAGTATAAAAAAATTATTTATTCTAAAAAGAATGTCGACAGAATCAAGTTTAAAAAAATGTTTTTGTTTAACGAATTAATCAAGAGTTTTATAGACTTGTGAAAAAATGTTTGAAGATCATATCATTTGAGAGTTTGAGGAATCTACAGAATTCTAAGTTCATTCATTAGATTACATTTTTCGTTCTTAGAAATGTTTTTTAACAAAATAAGATGAAAAAAAGTCATCAAGTGTCTTTAATTTTGAGAATGATATCCTTTAAATTTAGCATATTTTAAATGAAATTATTTGACACTTAAGCAGCAATTTTATTTTATATTCAATTTTTCATATAATGAAAACAATTTCTCCTTCACAATGTATGATGACTTCTAAAAATATTCAAAAAATTTAAAATATCTAAAATATTTTTATAGTTAGATATCTTATTTATTTAAACGCAAAAATATTTACACAAAATAAAAATTGTGAAACACTTTATCTCTTTTGTCTTACTTCTTACTCAAGTATTTTGCTTTTTAGCTATATTTCTTGATTCCATACACATCAACGTGCCTTAAGAACTCGATTAGCTTCAAAATTAAAAGAGTTTTTTTTTAATTATTTTATTAAAATTTTAAGTTATGTATCATGTAAATCAAAATACAAGGCAATTTAAATCTGACCTATTTTTTGTTGTGTTCTAAATTTTTAGAATCTTTTCTAAACGAAACCTTCTACCCTACTCGAAAATTTATATTCTACTTTCGTCTTTCTCGTTTAAAGTTTGATGTGTGCATTTTTTAGTTTAGCTTATTATTCGCGTATTTTATTTCTTTGCTACAAAATCTAGATTGATTTCAATGGTACAACGATATCGAATAATATATGAGATATTTTCCAAAGAGTTCTGAATATGCACAAACAAATTATTTAAGGCAGGCATAGAATGATGAACATTTGTCAGCCGATTGTTATCCTTAGGGTATCAATTTTTCTCCTATTTTAGAACCTGTCAGTCCCCAAAAAACCACCGCTATGTGAATAAATCAAAATTAGCGTCGTTGGCTTTTCGTTCTTAGCAAACGTTACTGCATAAAGTTTTATAAAGCTTGATGATTCCCAAGGACCAAGATTTCCAGAAAACTATATGAAAAAAGAAAGCCGTAAACGGACCAGGTTTCAGTGAAGAAAAGGCATTGTGCTCCCTGCTTCTAGCGGTGAATAATAGTAAAGTGCGTGACATTCGAAAAGAACTAGTTTAAAAACGGTTAATATAAAACGGTTGCACTTGTATATACACATATGTCTTTACAAATAAAGTGGGATTTTTTTAACATACCCCATAGAAAGTGGCTGAAGTAAACTGTAAACAAAAATTTATAAACTACACTTTCATTGTAAATTATTTTTTATTTATAGTGCTACAGACTTATTAGCTTCTCATAAAGATGCGTAATAAACAAAATAATCTTCCGGACTTTGCCTACCCAGAGGACCTTCTTTTTAAAACAATGGTTTCTCATACGATGCTTTGTTAAGCAGAAAATTAAGAAAAGATACAATGATCAAATTATTAACAATGTTCTTGAAAATTAATATGTATTCACGGATAAATATCCATATAACATTGAGTGAGAATTGTAGTAAATTATAACAAACAGAGAATTTAAAGGAACCTATTTAGTGAGTATTATTGCCTAATGCAATAAAAACAAGATAAACTAGAAATTTAAACAACAATGATATGAATGACAAATCAAAAATTCTTTCTCTCATTAACGATCCAATTTGGAACGTGCGTTATGCATTTTGATTCCACTTACCCAATGTTATATGTTACAGATTTTTGGTAAATTACCAAAACAAAAAAAACTTGCTTAATGCTCTTAGGGATAGGTTAAAGATATACTACTACATTGAGGTTCTGTAACAAGCTGTTGACTTTGACGGGGTATTTATTTGATTCACCGACATACCTGTCCGCAGCTAAGCCGTGCATGCCTTAGACGACTGAGGCGAAAAGAATCCCTATTCGGGTCAGTCGTTTAAGGGCTTTTATTCCTGTCCTTTGTAATTTTAGACTAGCAGAAGGCACCGTAGCAGAAGAATATAAATAATATGAATACGAAATTTTTGGAACATTTGTAGTCATAATCATATATTTTTTAATCTATTTTAATCATGCAGAGGCTTAAAGCAATATCATTATTTCCAAATATTATTTAGAGTTCAAAACATTACAACTATATCTTTTTATTTCATGGATGAAAAAAAAAATACTATGCCTCATTAAGTAAATGTATTAAAATTTATATTGTTATTTGGCATCATGTTCATTTAATCACAATAATAATTTCCAAATATTAGGTTTCCGTATTCACTTTTGATTCGGAATCTGAGTGTAGTTCAAAAAATTTCTTTTTCCAAAATTTTATATCGTAAAGGCCTACATTTAAAAAAGTTTTTTTTAAATAATATTTAAGCAGCTATTTTTAGAGTATAAAAGGAACTTACTAATTAATTATTTTAAAAATGAAGAAAAGTGTTAAAATATTGGAGAGGTGCTTAAATTTATCCAAATAATGAAATAAAAAATTAAATAGTTGGTGTTGTGGGCCTATTGATTAGTATCGTGTATTTTCTGCCGATACTATTCTTGTTCATCGTCAATTAAAAATGTTCCATACGGATATAAAATACAATAGCCTAAAATGCTATATTGTTCATGCTAGGGTTTCGTAATAATATGCCCGTGAAGCATATGCATTTCTACTACGGGCTAAAATAAGTGAAGCGAAAATGGAGCACTGACCCCAGTCTCCCCTTCTCCCACTCCCATCTTCACTATCCTGACATGGCAAATCCCATGTATCGACATGTCAATATCTCGATCAACATCTCTGTTGTTTTCCTAATTTTTAACATGTGATATCGCGCGTTGTAAGTGCATTCATTCATAAACATTTTACCTCAAAATGAGTAATCCAGCGTTTCTCAAACAGTGGAGCTCACCTCCCCTACAGGGACAGAGTAGCCCTAAAGGTGTGTAAGCATATCAAAAAATTGAAAATAATAGATTTTTAAAAATAATTGATAATTTACACAAAGGAAACAAAAAAAATTCTGACATTATAAAAAATTAAATACACACGTATACCTCATTCGTATACGTATAAATGCATCAGTACTTCACAATAAATGTGATAATTAATTTATCAGTACTAAATTAAGAATTATAATTACTAATGACTTCCCATGGGCTTGTCTTGCAGAGCAAATTTTTTCAAAGGAAGACGGTTGCACAGACGGCGGAAAGGTCACCTAGACTTCCGCGAGAACGTTAGTTGTGTTAGATATAAGATAGAGAGCAACAGACTAGGCTATTTTTCTATTGGCATTCATACTAATAGAAATGGATAATTGAGGAAATAAACACTTAATTTAATTAAAAATTATTTAGCAACCTATTCCAATTTAAACGTTAGAATGGAAAAGTAACATAGTACTTATCCTATTATTCAAAGGTAACTTATTTAAAATATCTATTAAACGCATATAAAATTTTGATAATTTGTACGGCTTATAATAAAGGTCGTATTATAGCTTTATTGTCAAAGTACATTATTACTGTATTCAATACATAGTTATTGTTTAGGGGGGATGAAAATTCTTATTGAAAATTGGGTCGCACATATTGAAAGTTTGAGAAACACTGGAGTAATTCAATCAAAAAGCAAGGAATCTATCAATCCAACATAGACCCGGAAAAAGACTACTCTATATATTATCGAGACTAGGAGAATGTTTATTTTATAGACCACATTGTTTTAGTGATAAAAAAAGGAGCTCTGAACACCAATACAAGATTAATTACAGTTCCTTTGAGGTAAGTTATCCGCTTCAATAAGAGTTGAGAATAGGAAAGATTAATCAAGCGAAATTAGAACTATCATACCATCAGGTGTTTTTATCAGCTGTGTAAACAGAAACAAAAAAAATGTAACGAATGTTTCTCAAAAATTTCTTATTTGCTATAAAGATAAAAATAAACTTATTTCAGAAAACAAAATAATTAAATGAACATTTCTAATAAGAACCGTTTCTTTATTTCGAATTAACGAGAAAATCTTTCTGTAATGCAAGGTATGCCCTAATCAAACAATACCAGCATAAGAAGAATCTACGGTATTTCAATTGTTTTAAGAAGACAATTGATACAAATTATATGAGCTGTTAATGATTAAAATATTAAATAATGTCAAGCAAATAGGGGCAAGTAAACAGTTACTGAGTGCACTAATGATTAGTTCCAATAATTTATTCATTTCCAATAACAAGAAGGATAAATTATTTACGAGCTTAATATATTATTAATACATTGCTCAACAGAAGTTTTATTTGTACAAACAGTATCCTATAAACTAGATATGAAGCTCGTTTTGAAAGTTATTAACAAATAAGCAAACAAATCCTCTCACACAGATTGTTTGAAGTCCTCGTAGGATAGGACGAATACTGGCCTTATGTTCCGTATAGATGTAAAATTGTTACGTAAAAACAAATCACTTAAATTTTCAACTTATAAAACAAATAAAAAGGCTTCCGAATTCAATTCCATTAGATCAATTAGATGATCAACATTGTTTATAACAGGCTTAGCTTTTCATAATTGACATGGACGAATTAAACAAGTTAAATTTTGAGCTCTAAAGGAAACTATGTTCTAAACTTAAATGATTCGCTCTATAATAGTATTTAAAGCTAAAATAGGAGTTTAGATAAATGTTTACAAGTACATATCTGCACAGTGTCGCAACGGATATTATTAGGGCCCCTCTGCTAAGTCAGATTTTGGGCCCCAAGCCGGATCTTACAAGGAATTGCAAAACCATAACATAAAATGGACTTTGGGCCCCCTAGAATCATGGATCCCCTGCGATGCGGGGGTGTACGTTACGCCACTGCCTCTTTTAAGTGCAGAGGCAGTGGCGTTACAATGGTTAATATGTGTTATTTTCTCCTCATCTTTTTCAAGATGAGGAGATAATAATATATTGACTCTCAAGTCCGATGAATGCAAAAAGAAATGACTATTCTTTTTAGTACAAGAAAAGAATTGCGAAAAATTCCAAGGATTAGGTCTTATAAGAAAATAATTCTTGAAAAATATATACTGTGGTAAGAATTTCGCAGTTTTCTAAAATGAGAAGAAGTTGTATTTGCTAACCAACTCGAAACTCGCGATCAAAATGCGATACCATTAGCCAATATGAGGACGAAAAAAAGGCTAAGAAGTTAAAGTGTGGATCAAGTCTCGGAAAATCATTATTTCCTGAATTAAAATACATCATCAGTGAATGGACTCCTAGGAGAAAAGCAAACTGTGGTTGGTTGTTATCATAGCTGATAATCAAGTATTCACCATAGCAGGTCATTCATAGGAAAAATTTTAAATTTCACAACACTAAAAGGATGGATTCCTTCAGCGATGCTACCTTTAAGAGTGAGAGTGATTGTTCTATGGTTGTAGCATTATAAAGCAACATGAAGGCTATTGGCGAAGGAAGTTGTAATTTTGAACCTACGGCAAGTGACTAATATGACACCTAAACCGACTCTCTCCAAACTACCACACCACACTAATGGAAAGACATTGAGCTTGACATATTTAACGTGCATCATCTCCCTCTACACGGCGGGTCTTTGACACAGAACTTGTACCCATGACGCGGTGAATTTTCAGAAGCTAGCAAGCCTTTTGAAGCATTATCATTTTTTGTCAATGAACCTGATTCTTGAACATGATTAAAATATATATTATTGTGTATGAAAAATAAGGCATTTGCTTAGAATAAATTTTAATGGGGATTTTTGTAGTAAAAATTAACTAAGACCTGGTCTTATTTTCGGGAAAATGAAAACATGTTATACAGGTTTCTTTCAAGCACAGCACCGTATAATTATTAATTATATTACTTATTTGGCTATCACGTGCAGTGAACTTTTCTCTTTTTTAAGGTAAGCAAAGAATTCGTAATAAAATTTCAATTTATGAATATTGGGTTGGTACATAGTTAGCATGCGTTTCTTTGGCATCTTATACTTTAATAAAATTTACAATATTTTATAAATTTATGAATAAAAATATCCACCTACTTTTTGGTTATAAAAATACGTGTCGATATAATAATGTTCATATTATGCTGTACCACTTTCCACAAAGAATGAAAAGCAGCGCAATAATTTCGCGACCTCAACGACCGTTTCGGTGAAGGCACAATCAGCGAAAGTCGATGCAAAGAATAGTTTACCCGTTTCAAATCTAGCTACACTAGCTTGGAAGATAAACCAGGAAGAGGTCGACCAGTAAATTTTGACGACCAGACACTTTTGGCAGCAGTGGAAGGAAATGAAAGCTTGACAACTAGAAAGCTAGCTGCCAACTTCAATGCAACCAATTCAACTATCTTTGGTTGTCTCGAAAAGCTTGGAAAAGTGTGGAAATTGGCCGGATGGGTCCCCACGAACTCAGCGACAATAATAAAACCAAACGTGTTCAAATTTTTACCGATTTTCATCAACAAAACGTGCAGAGTCCGTTTCTGAAGGAGAAGAATGCCTTCTCAGTCCCATGAGAGGAATCATGGCTTATCTTCGAAACCCTCAAAAGAAAGAAGACTTACATTCCGCAAGGAGTTTCACGAAAAAGAAATCGGCAGGCAAACAAACTCATGACGATTCCGATAACTTAATGGTGGATGTCAAAGCATAGATTGCCTCCAAGAACTGTGAATTCTTTGCCCGTGGAATCGGACATTTTAAAAGCAAATGGAAGCCTATATTGAAGTAGATGGTTATTACGCTCGAATCAATCATTTAAAAATGCTACCGTTGAATTTTTATGTTTCCTTTTTTCATAATAAATAGAATTCAAGAACTCCTGATAGTTTTTAACCAACCCTGTAGTTTGAATGTGCTTTGTTATTTGTTAAAGAAAATTTATATTATAGATTATATATCGTTATCTTATTAACCACATCATCCTGAACAATAACTGTATTCGATATAAAATTTATTTGAAGGAAATAAGGCAACTCATTTCTGAAAATACATTCTTGAGTTATTATTAAGAGAAACAAATAATTCCTCCCGATTGTAACTATTTGAATTAAAATCAAAAAAGTAATACTGAAGGGTAATCAAACTTTGTCATTAAAATACGTTTACTTTTTTATCTCATTTTAGTTACACATAGAACCATTTTTAAAGATAAAAAAATACATAAAAGGTGGAAATAGAACACTAGTTTTTAAATTCATCTCAAATGAAGACAATTCTTACAAAAAAATCCTTTTTTACTTTATCATTACTCACCCATATCTATATGAAGAATTGTAAAAAGCAATTCCTTAAAAGGTTTTCCACTTGCCTTTCTCTGTCTGAAGGCTAATATCAAAAGAGCCATCATCTCTCCCATTACAGAAAAGTACTTGAAGTAAATTAAGGCTTCTTTGGCAATTAAGCGAAGTTTGGTCACCGATCGATGAGGGAACGCGTTTACATACTCGTAAAAAACTTCTGGGGAGTTCAAAAAGTCGAGAAAAGGCAAACAAGTGAAATTATAGAGTGACATTTAGAACCCTTTCCTCTGAAATTTTCTTAGACGTCGAAAATTGGCTTTTCGTTTTCTTAATTGATCATGTTAATTTTAGCCTCGAGCAGTTTAATGAATTGTGGGAAGTATGTTTGTGACATTAAATATCTCAATGTTTTCGTCATAAATATTGATTCAAATTATTTTTTCTTGCTACTCAGTAAAAGTTCATTTAAAATATTGATTGTCATTTATTAAAAATTGGAACACAATATAGGATTAAATAAAGTAACGCATTTTGTAAAGTTCATTGTATTTTTTTTGTTCTCTACAGTAAATGGTTTTGGTGAAATAACTAGAAGTAACTTATATTGTATACGATTTCAGGCCTATATTCAAAGTAATTATGGTTTAGTAAAAAAATTTAAGAACGAAGTACGTTTCGCGTAAATTTTAATTATAATTTTTTAGCATAACATTTATTATATTTTTTTATTTTATGTGAAATTGTTTTTGTTAACAACATTACAGTGGTGGCGAAAACTGTGGACTCTAAGAAATTTTTAGATTTTTTTTAAATGTATATGTTTATATAGAAAATGTTCCATTGCACAAAATTCAAAATCTTTTATATCACTTTAAAGAGTATTTAATGCTAAATTCAATACAAAAAACAAAACTCAAATATTTTCAATGCAAAAAATACTACGTTGCAATAACTACCGATATTCATTAACTACTGACAATAGCAGTTAGTTATCAATGGGGTACCCTTTATTTTTCATTACAGCTTTACGTCGATGTTTCATTGAGCTAAAAATAAATTTAAGCTCTTCTTTCGTTATTACATGATGCCAGGAAACAATTACAGCCTCAATTAATTCCCTATAAGTTCAAGAGTACCTCATTCAGGCAAGAGTTTTCAAACGGTACCATAAGTTTTTGATAGGATTCAGGTCAGGGCTGTTTCCTGGCCAGGACAACAATGATATTTATTAGAGAAACAATGAAATCAAATGAAGAGTATATTGAACACCTTGAACGAGATGTGTGACGATAAAATAGTTTTTCTTTTTTTAAAAAAAATTTCAAGACTGGTAGGGTATTCAGTGACTACATCTGGAGACTGAAAGTTTTGTTCAAGACGTCAGGAGACAAATTAAATAACAAAGAAAGTAGAAAAAGGCAGGCAAAGAAGCACCACATCTGTCGATGACAGAAGAACAAAAATACTATGTCTCCAAGGTAAAAGAATGTCATCAACGGTCAAAAGAAGTTATCTGAATGATGATGGGATTTCTGAAAGATCAAAAACATTCGGGAGAAGATTAGCAGATGATAGACTAAAAGGTAGATTTCCACGAAAAAGAACCTTATCTAAACTTACAACAGCGCTAAAAAAGACAATTGTGGGAAAGGGAACACATTCATTGGACGAACGATTAGTGGTCGAAAATTATATGGAGGGATGAAACCAAAATATTGTTTTTCGATTGTGATGGCCGAAAACATGTAAGACGTAGAATAGGAGAAATCCTACATTCTGGCTGCATTCAGGCAACTGTGAGGTACTCACATAGTTTTATGATTCAGCCATGCATATCAGCAGACGGTAGAGGTCGCATTCATATCATGGATGGGACACTGAATGTCAGAAAATACACATTGTCACCATTCTAAAACCCAAACTTATACCTTCCATTGGGGATATATTTACCAACAATGTGCTTCATCTATTTTTCAGCAAAATTCTGCTCCTTGCCACACAGTAAAGTAATTGAAAGACTGGTAACGTTCTAAGATCATTAAGTTCTGTCCTGGCCAGGAAAGAGACCTGACCTCAATCCAATCGAAAACTTGTTGTGCCGTTTGAAAACTCTTGTCCGAATGAGGTACTCATAAAATTAAAGTAAATTAATTGGGGCTATAATTTTTTCCTGGCATCATGTAGCAACGAAGAAAAAGCTTAAAACTATTTTCAGCTCAATGAATTATCTATGTAAAGCTGTAAAAAAAACAAAGGGTACCCCACTAATTACTGATAACTAGCTGTTATCATCAGTGATAATATATATCGATAGTTATTGTGCACAGCATGCCTTTTTTGTATTTAAAACATTTGAATTTTGTTTTTGCATTGAATGTAGCATTAAATTTTCTTTAAAATGATATTAAAGACTGAATTTTAGACAATGTAACATTTTCCATCAGCATTCAAACTTGAAAACATAAGAATTTTCAAAAGTGTCCACAATTTTGACCACATCTGTATATTTTGTAATCTTGAGAAATATTTAATTTGATATTCGATTGTAAGTAAAAAAACACTTTTTAGTGAGATGTTCTTATAAAAATATTATTCTAGCACAACAGAAATGCTTATTTTTTATTTATTCTTAGAAATTGTATAATTATATAAATATAAAACACGAAAAAGCAAAATATCAATTGTAGATAGTTTATTTTAAAATATATAATGTTCTTAGTCATACATAGCAGGTATCAATATATAAAATAACATCAGCTCGTTTCTTTGAAATTCGAATTAAAAAACGATAAGAAAGAGGAGTTTGATTTCACAGAGAATATAAATGAGTTACATGATTGAACTGAATCGTTTGCGAAAAACTGCACACATTTAGGACATTTAACTTATACTTTTCAGGACAGAAATAATGAATCATATTACGATATTATTTTCTTTTTGAAAAATTGACATTTATGTCATAACTATCTCAATAACAATTAAATACAAAGTATAAGTGTAATTAAATAACAATAGAATAATTGTACAACATAGAATACTTACTAAGAATATATAGAGAGAATACATAGAATATACATTGAAATTCGTACATATCCACATTTTCTATTTTATTTAATTTTAGTATAAAAAGTTAGAAATAAAGTAATATTTTGGGGAATTTAAATTAGTTATTTCACAAATTTGATGAGTTATTTACTGTGAATCTTTATAATATGCAAACGTTTTATCCGAGCAGAAAAGCTGTAATGAAAGATTTTCGAACCCGAGATTCTTGTACGACATATTGTAAACAAAGTTTGTTTATATTTCCGACCCCCAACATTCTCACATGATTCTAAGTGTGCTCTCTCGAGTGAAGAAAAGCGAAAATTTCTAGGACATTTTGTGATGCCCCCCTGGGTCACACCTTGAACACCAAGATTAATTTGAGGCAAAGAACCATCAAGAGCCATTTTGAATAATAATATTGTTTATTTTGTTATAATTTTCCTCAAAAATCTCTGATAACAAATAATATAATAATTTTACGTCTTCTAAAGGGATTTGCCTTTATATTAACTTAAATTACAAAGAATACAATTAATTACTAATCTAGCTCAACTCAAGTAAGGTTTACCGAAATAGAAGATCCGAGAAACACACGTATTCGAATTCTTAATTGTCATTAACTTTAACTCAAACTGACGCTTACTTTAAGCGTACGTGAATTATATTTACCGCTGGCTTATATCAGCTTTCTGGTACGTCTAGCAGCACGACGTTTTCAGGAATCTAACCTCTTTGAATCTTCTAGTTTTACTTTTAACGTTGTTGGTTAATAGCCTACCATCATCTCTCTTGCTACCTCGCAACTCCCGACTTAAATACCTTATCTAATTTGAATATCCCAAACTTCTTTTTGGAGTTGATTGGAAATAAACGCGAATTTATATTCCCCAGAAAGACGCCTAAGAAGATTAGTGGAAAGGTTCCGTATAGATTCGTCACAATTTTTCTGTTCTATGTGGTCAGTGGATAGATCCTGTATCCACTTATAAAAGCTTCCCCAAAACCTAAGTAAAACCTTTTTTTTAATTGCAAATTTGTTTCATTCATTCAGATGAGAGAAAAGTATACTTAAGACACGTCGGAATTTTTTTCAAAGATCAGAGATTTTATTTATAGTAATCAAAATATTATTTGTAGATTTACACCGAGAAAAACTGTTTTTAACTAATCAGAGAATATGAAAAGCAATGAAAATTATTGTGCTGCCTTCTGTATTGATTTTTATGCGTTTAAGCCTCAATTAACGCATGTGGATGGACTAAATATCCATCACCCGCTGGAGAAAAAATTTTAATATGTGGCTAGACCTATTAGCCACTATTCGCTAAAGGGTTAAAAGTGTTCACAAAACGTAAAACAGTAATAAATCTATGTTATTTTTTGAAAAAAATTCGAATGAAAAACATTTTTATCATTTAAAGAATTATTTATAAGTTATTTTATGTATATTAAGTATTTAATTCTAAAATCTTAATCTGATGTTTAAAATCTAACATGACAAGTAACAGAACAATAATACTTACACTTAATTTTCCTTTAAATGAAATAAACATTTTACAATAAAAATATTCAACTAATTCAGTCTCATATCAAAAATAAGTATAAAAAATTAAACTTAAAACATTTACATTGCAAAAAGGAAATTCTTATTAGTGATACCAATTACGGATTACCATTTGCAATTTCCTCTTACATGAATCTAAAGTAAAATAAACTTAGTTTACATGAGCTCGAAATGAAATGTATATTCTCTAATACGTTTCATTCAAATTTTTCTTTGTGTTAAAGCATTTGGTACAAGAATAAAAAGAAATACATCACTAAAGAAAACAGATTAAAAATATTTAATCATACAAATAAGCTTTTTCTTAAATATTGAACTGACAAAAAAAGAAATGTTTTTTTTTAACATCTGATTAGAGTTTTTCTAAAAATTCATTAAATTAAACTTATATTTCCTTTTAAAATTATTTCATTTATCTTTACCTTTAACGGATTACTTACATTGGTTTACCTCATATGTTTAAAAAACCTCAAAATAGAAGAAAAAACCAATTAAAATTTCGTATCTCCAAAAAAAAATAATAATAAGTGATGAAAATAGTACATTATAAAAGAAGGAATAAAGAAATTATTAAAGTTTTTTTAAAGTAACCTTACTAAAATAACCATTTTTAATTGATTACTGTTTTTATTACATATCTGTTTTGAAGCTTTAGTTTTCCCATTGTACTTATGATAGTAAATTTAAGTCTTCATTTTCTTTAATTTTTAATTTTTAAAAACCCAATTTTTCTTATTTTTCTTTAAAGTGAATTTGACGGAAGTTTTAATTTTTAATTATTCTTTTAGAATTTATTTATCTTATAAAAAGGGAGCTTTTTGTCCCAAGATATAAAAAAAATGGGGAATTTATTAAATTGAACTGGATTACACTTTTTCATCAAAATAAAGCATTTATCAGTTAATTATTTAAATTATAGTCTAGAAAAATCTATTAAACCTGCGAAAATAAGATAAATGAAGAAATTAATTCTCGAAAGAAATTCGATAATTTTTAATGCGTCATCAGTTTTTATTTAAAACAATTAGGGGGTTCTTTTTCTAAGGTACTATTGTATCACACATTGCTAAAACTGTCTTGGTTGAATCATAAATTTAAAATCCGTGAATCATTATATGTTTGGGAAACTATAAGATAACATTATAAAATAAGGTAAAATGTATTTTATTGATTGAAAAATACGATAAAAAATAATATCAATACGAAAGTATCTGTAATTTTTGAAAAATCATAATCATTACCATGAGCAAAACCAATTACTTGCTGTTAAAAAAGTGTTTCTAAAAAGAAAAAAATTCAGATTTTTTAATAAACTATCCTGATATAATATTTATTTTAAACAGAACACAAAGTGCTCAAAAATTATTTCCGCAATGAAAAAGTGCATCTGAATGTTGTTACAAGTTTCTCTATGTATCTAAAAGATTTAAAGAACCTTTTAAAGGTAAGATAAAAATATCATAAATTGTCTCTACTTTGTATCTTACTAGTATCTACTCTAGTATCTTATTACTATCTTACTAGCTAGTATACCCATTCGTTTCTCACGCGCGCGGGTTAATTGAAAAATAAAACAATATCGACTGAAGGATAATGGGGGTTTTGATGAGTTATTTTGCGTGAATTGCAAATTAAAAAAAAGCTTTTTGAATATCTCAGCTGAACAAAAAAAATCATATTTCTTGAATTTTAATTCTGAAGATCTAATAGCTGATAAAAGGATTTCTTTTTAATTTATAACGCCCCGTAACTTCCTTGTGGGTTGATTTTTGAAAACACCTTCCTAAGCTGATCTCTGCTCAGCATATGTAACACATTGTAACAAATTTTGTGTAATGAACGCTTAAAATGCTGTAAATGATTTATATTTGGATGTGTAATGCGTTAAGATGACTTTCTGCTGTATTTATTTTATGTTAAATTTGTAATGTTCGCAAGAAATGCCCTTCCTTACATTATAGGGGCGATTTAATTGAAACTTAATGAAATGTTGGCGATAAAGGCAAGTTGGCATCCTTTTTGGTAACCATGTAGGCAACTTGGCAGTTGATTGAATGGTTTATAAGTTGATATTCTGTAGCGCCACCTGGTTGGGAGCTACAACCAAGTGGATAGCCCAAAAACCTACACCACAAAAAATACATACACATGCCAATTTTCATAACGATCGGTCAAATGGTGCTAGAGTGTAGCAATCTCATATATACAAACATCCATTTATATATATATTGATTAATTCTACTATTTTGGTTTCATTAAACTAAAGCTATACAACGAGCTATTCGTAATGAACCCCGAGTTGCGAACCATGAAAAGAATTTTGCCACTGGTTCCCTAACTAAATATTCACACATTTAATTCTCAGATAAAAAAACAACAAAAAATATATTTCGCTATTTAATATTAACAAAATATAAAATGGTGGACTTTAATAGAAAAACAACGAGTAATATATGCGTCACTCAGATACGGTTAAGTCCATTTTGTAATATTTTCTGATTTTTGTAAATTTTGATAAAATGTATAATATTCTTCTTAGTTTTTAAAGGATTTACTCGTTGCGTCCTTTTTTCTATGACCTAGTAAATTGAAGCAACGAGTAAATCGTTTAATAACTAAGAAGAATATTATTTATTTCAGCAAAATTTACAAGAATCGAAAAATATCAAAAAATTGACTTAACCTCATTGGCTTCTGAGCAACTCATAATACGTTGAAATACATTTAAAAAAACATTTATATACTTTGTACTTTTATTTCAACTGGTATGAGACATTTAAAAATTCATCTAGTCTAAGAAGAACATTAGAATATTCATAAAAAAATAAATAAACATTAGTTCTTTGAGTAATATTTTTTTTTCTGAAATTTACATTTTTTTATTATTATTCATGTAAAACAACATAAAAAAATATACAATATACATTATTGTACATTTTATGCATTTGGTTTTCATGGAAACAATTAAAATATCAGGCAATTTGATTAAGCCCATTCACGACCCATTCTTCCCTTCTATTGTTCAACAAATACTTACGTAGCTCCATAGAAATCTTTTCATTAATAATTTAAAATAAATATTGGTTTTAATTTAATTAATTTTACAGTAGAATCGTTCATCAGTAGGTTGGTGGTAGTATTATTCCAAATTACAATTGTATAAGGTGGATGGAAATGTCAGATAAAATAAATAAATATTTTGATAACGAAATAGCTACTTCGCATTCCAAACTCCTTCGTCATATATTAATAAAATTTACAGGATTCCTATCAATTGATGTCCTTTTGAAATTCTAAGACAGGTTTTAACGAATATATTTTTGTATTCAATGAATTTTGTCATTTGTTATAAATTTTAATTGCACACAAACTGCATAAATCCTGAAATCACATGGAAATAGAATTTCCCACATTACTTCTCTCTTGTATAACTCTTTAAGAACCTAATTATTTTTATCTTCAAATATTAAATTCTTCTGGTTATTAATACTATATGGACTCCAATGACACTGGGAAGAATAAAAAAAAATTCCCTCCCCGGAACGTTGATGGTACCCACACGATCGTGCGGGTTGGGCGTTGTCTGTGAAACAGGTCACCTATGAAATTTTACGAGTTATAAATTTTTAGCTCTAAGTTGATAGAAGAAACAATCTTAATTCAACTAAAATAGTTACACAAATAAGGAAATTATTGTGTGATGTATAGTTAACTCTCTTATTAATTCATTATTTATTTACAGTAAAAAGTCTTTCGTTTTGTTTTTTTACAAGTATAAATAACTATTGCATTTTACACAAAACGTTTTGAACTGCTTTCGTAGTTTTCAAATCTGCACTTGCGAGGTCCTGAAATGTCATCAACAAATCAAAAATGGCTATACATGTCAAGCCTTTTATCCTGGAATGGCCAGAATAAAAGCCATGACATGTATAGCTAGGGGATTATAACGCTTCAATCTTTTTTTTTTGTAAGTGGGATTACACAACACTGTTATCTTCATTATCAGTTAAAATACTTTTTTGTTAGTAGGTGGTTGATTGATTGATTGATTATTAACGTCGCACTGTTTAGCTACACGAGGGCTTTTGGCGACGGACCACGTAATTTTGAACCATGGTCAAGTGACGTGGACGACACCTGAGCTGGCACCCCCCTCTCCTAACTACCACACCACACCAACGGGAGGACGTTTCAGCTCTCGACAGATTTAACGTGCATCGCTGCCCTACACAGCGGGTCTTTAGTGGTACTGGGCTCGAACTCGTGACAAGGCAAGCCACGGTCCGATACCTATACCACTCGGCTATCGTGGCCTTGTTAGTAGGTGGAGATGCTGATAACGCTTTAACTAACTCTAATTTAAATTTTAACCGATCCATTCTGATTTTACAGGAATTTTATTTGATATTGCATCTTGTTTGCACAGAAACGAAGAATTCGCAACAGCTAATTCAAGGTAATGAATGTGTTCAAGAGAATTTTATGGCAAAGAAAGATCCAAAATTGTCTTTCCATTTCTAATATTCCCTTGTGTTTTTTCTTTGCTCTCATTAGAACTTGATTCTCTTTTCAGTATACGCAATTCACTTGTTTTGTTCGCAGCATTGTCATCATCCGAGAGATTACTAAGTTCTAATGTAAATTCAATCTGATTTATTTATCAATTGAAAAAATTTTTTCTGTTAGAAATCTCCTTTTAGACACTTGAAAACGTTTTGGTTAAAAGTTAACACAGTATTCCATGAAAAATATTAAAATGCATCAGAAAATAATTTTATTATTTAATATATATATATATATATATATATATATATATATATATATATATATATATAAACCTCACCATACTAACTAAAACCAGAAAGCCCAAATTTATTTTTTGGGGGGGGAGAGATATGGATGCAGATATTTGTGGAGAGGATAAAAATACCATACTCCTCAACAAATGTATGGGAAAGAAAATTAATTGCAAAAACAGAGAGAGAGAGAAAGAAAAAAAAGGCTCATCCATGGAGACCCTCAAGAATATTTGTGGTATTAATTATATAAATATATACACTCAGGAACATTGAAAATAGGGACCCAAGAAGAAAGCATCGAATTGAAATGAAATTTAATACACATAATGACACAGACGAGAGATTCACTTGATCTCAAAAACAGACAATTAAACGAATACAGGGTGTGCAACGACACAAATACTGAGCAACTTCAATAGCGCGTTGGACCACCTCCAGCTGCAATGCATGCCATCACACGGTCGGCATTGAGAAGATTAGACATCTTATGTTGTCCTAAGGCAGATGGGCCCACAAATCTTGAACAGCCAACTCTAAATCATGTACAGAGTGACACGATGGCAACTGCCCTTTTTAGCTGATTCCACACGTGCTCTACAGAGGACAAATGGGGGGAGCGGGCCAGCCGTGGAAGAGTATGAAAATGACGTAGGAAGTCTTGAGCAACTCTTGCTGTATGTGGACGAGCATTATCTTGCTGGAAGAATGCCCCTGGGCGACCATTTAGGAAAGGTCCTATATGGGTCGAAGAATATCATCAACGTAACGTTGACTCGTTAAGGTTCCACGCATCACAATTAAAGTGGACCGGCTATCATAGGTTATGGCCCCCCAGACCATTACACCAGCTGTGCGGGCAGTGTGACTTAGAACAGTGTGGGGGTATTGTACCGCTCACCAGGGCACCTCCACACCTGTACAAGGTTATCATCTGTCCCCAAAACAAACCGGGATTCATCACTAAACACAACCTTTTGCCAATCTGTGACATTCCACATTGATCTGGCTTAGCACCACTGTAGACACAGTTGCCGATGTTCCGGTGTTAAAGGGAGTGCACGGAAAGGGCGTTTGGATTTAAGATTTGCTTCTGCAAGGTGTCTGGAAATTGCTTGTGGAACAATTGCTACGCCTACGTCTGTTCGTATCGTTGAACGAGTCACTGTGGGGTCCACAAGTGCTTGCCACACGATCCTTGGATCCTCTCTCCTCGTGGTCTTCCTGGTCGCTCCAGACCCGGTTTTCCGCGCATGGGTACCTTCTCGTGTCCACTTCTCCCAACAATTTCTAACGGCACACTCCGAACGATCCACCTAACCAGCAACACGGCGCGTCGACCAGCCTGCAGTTTTCATACCGATGATCAGGCGTCTCTCAAACTCGCTTAACTGTGAGAAATGTCTTCTAGCACGTTTACGTGGCATGTTTCGTTTACCAAAGTCTTCCTACAATCGGCGGGTAATCGTTTCGTTTATGAATCTTCGAATTTCCGCTGGCTTATATAGCACCCTCTTCCTGATTGTAGCGTGTATGAGCATGCGTATTGGTACAAAACTTGGATCATTTGCATATCACATTACGCTGTACTTATTTGCAAAGTTTCGCAATTTTACTTAGCTTCCTTCTTGGGTTGCTATTTTCAATGTTCATGAGTGTATTTCGTTTTTATGCAGGCTTTCCTCAAAATTATTGAAATAGAAACGAAAATTCGCACGGTAAGTACTTACCTTTACAACTAAAGTGACGCAAGTATCGTGCGGTAGCGAAATCCCGAGTCTTACAATCCATATTAATAGAGTATAGTTAATATTTTTTTCTGTTTTTTACATTTATTTAAGATATCCGACTACGTTCGGAACCGTGATTTTGCAAAAGCGTGTAAATGGATAACATTTATGATATTTAGAGCCACTTTGATTAGAATACATGCATAAAATTGTTTTAAGAATAGTATTATAGTAAAAAATTATTTACTAAGTACAATATTTTGACAAAAAATAAACATAGAATTACCAATTTTCAAAATATTCTCCTTTTGTGAAAAATGCTTCTATCATAATAATAATAATATTTTGCCTGTATATAACTCAGACCTCTATACAGGGGCTCAACTAGAATTTTTGAAATATATAACTTAGAAGTGGGTTTATTCATGTTTTACAAAAACAGAGGGGAGAAATTTTAAGAAAAAAACGCCGATAATTATTTCAATTGGTTGTAACTGTGAAAATAATGTGAACTTTCCAAAATCATAGTTGAGGCTTTGTATATAGGTCTGAGCTATATACAGGCAAAATATTATTATAATAGAAGCATTTTTCACAAAAGGAGAACATTTGGAAAAAAGGTTATTCTAAGTTTCTTTTTTTGCCGAAATATTTTATTTAAATAAATTTTTTTAGTCAAAATGTCCTTAAAACAATTTCATACATGTATTCTAATCTAAGTGACACTAAATATCATAAAAATTATCCATTTACACGCTTTTTTAAAATCACGGTTCCGAACGTAGTCAGATATCATAAACATTATTGCAAAAATGTGTACGTAAGCATTTAGAAATATATTGATAATTACCTTTTTACGACAGATAAAAAGAAAAAGTGTTTTCGGTGTATTTGAAAACAAAGTTTGATTCCCAGCTGAAAGTAAAACATAGACCACAACCATCGTCTGTTGATAAAAAGTATCACTTTACACTTTCTGCAAACCGGCAGAATCGTTATGTTACTGGGTGTCATCTTTCTCTTACGGCCATGGTTTAAAATCATTTCTTAATTTTCCTCGTATATTGTTAAATATAATTAGACCTATTGTTCTTAAATTGTAATAACAATAGCGAATATTAATCACGCAAGGATCAACCAAGAAATCTTCAGTTCAAGCAGTTTCAAAACAAAACAATGATTTCCATGACAGCTACTGTTCTGTAACTTATTTATGTGTTCTTCATATATTTAAGAGTGATACCCAACCTTCAGGTTAAACATTATAATCCATTTTTCAAAATAAAGAAACCCTCGCATTTCACTTCAAGATCGCTTTAAGCCATACTAACTAAAAACAGTTAGATCTGAAAACAATTAAAACTTGTTAACAAACTTGTTAAAAATTGGCTATTTTAAATTAGAGAACAAGAATTGCTGCCAAAATATTCTATGGTTTATGAAACTCTAAAAAGCTTTAACTGCTATTTTAGGAAGTACATTAAGACTAGATACTCTCTGTAAAAGTGTTAAGTTATCCTCAGATGCAAAATATTTTCCATTCAACTCGTTTGGTTGCAGCTTGAAAATGTAATTACCTAAATAATTCACGTTGTATCGTAGGAGGAAACGCGTTATGAGGCGAATGAGCAATATATAATCTCTATTTAAAACTTCTACGTTTAAAATTGAATTCCATGCTTTCCCCCACTACACATTCCTTGCATTTTGCTGCCGATGTAAAATGGCGCGTATACATAGCTGGAGTTAATAAAATCCATTAAGCAATCCATTAAGTTCACGATTATCATACTTTTCTAACTTTTCAGAAAGATGTAATACATACAAAGCTATATAAAATAGTTTTCTGAACAACTAGAAATTAATTCCGCATGTGAAATATATTTAGTGTACATAACTCCTAAATTTTAAATTAATAAATAATAAAATATGTGATAACAGAATTTTTTTAAAAATTGGGACCTCTGATTTGTATTGAATTCGATAAGATCCTATACATGGAGTCTATTATTTCAATTACTAGAGACGAAAGATAAAAATAATCATGTCTAAATATTCTGATTTAAAAGAATTCATTTTTTAGAATATTGAATATCTTGACAGTATTAGAAGAAATACTAGCTTTTCGTAATAGTTTAACTTGATTTATTTTCTTATGAAAGACGATAATCAACTGGAAGAAATCAATCCATCAAAATACAGAGGAGTGTCATCTAATCTACAGGGTGGTCCCGAATTCATGGTACAATTTTTAAGGGTAGGTACAGGACATTATAACAATCATTTATAGTATAGGAGTGTATGGGCGCAAGTAGCGCTGTGAAGCTCAAACATGGGGAATAAAAAAAAGAGCAAATGGAGTTACTGTTTTGTTGAGTTGCCGTTAGAGGGCAGTAGCCTCCGTTCAGAATGATGCATCTCAGTAGGGGAAAGTGCCACCCGCAATTGTGTTCATGTCTACGATAGGAGACATTACGTGTGCCGAAATTCTGGCATGCATTACATGTACAGCAGTGAAAATGGTAACGGCAGAGCTGTGGTACAAATGTATCACGCGCGGTTTTTTGATTGAAGAATGCCGGCTCACAGAATGCTTCAGCGGTTACATCGTCAACTTCGTG